>CM028692.1:50615864-50933446 GCA_016771965.1 Brassica carinata
AAAATAAAAAAAAAAAAGCTCAAGACTTTCGAGAAAAGAACCCCTGAGAATCACCAAATGTGAGCTCAGAAGTTGAAAGATTATAACTTTCTCTGGGAAAAATACGCAAAGTTATAGAAACTTCGTTTCTTCAAAGGGAAAGAAGAGATGAAGTTTTATCCAAATCAGGAAGCTACAGAACAAGAGATTAAAGGAATAAGATTTGGCTAGGGAGGCTAACGAATGGGCATCAAGGAAGAGTGGTGATGTGTACTGTTGTCTTTCCTTGATTGGTCTCCGCCTCTCTTGGGGACAGCCTTTCTTATACCACACGCTGCTTACTCACGTGTCAGTCACGTACTAATTGAAACCGTTTGTTAATCTCCCACGTTGGAGCCAATTGGTTGTGCGGCTTCTCACAAGCCTTTTATTTTCCTGCATTAACTGTGATGATGTCATACCATTTTAGCCTTTTCTTAATCATCCGTACTTAACTTAATTAATTTTGATGATGAACTATATAACTATAACAATTAATTTTGATGATGAACTCTATAATTATAACTTCACTGTTTTTTAGGAATTTTCTTAATCGGTTCATACAAAAATTATTTATGAAGAAAAATATGTGGTCAATGGTAAGCATTGATTTCCAATAAATGCGAGTATTATGGTGAAGCATATGTATGTATATAATTTATTTTCTGTTGGTATTATTTTTTTTTATGAAATTTTCTGTTGGTATTTATTTCTTTCATTACAATTATTGAAGGTTATTTATGTATGTGTATACATAAAGAGGAGATGTACCTTACGTTTGTAATTGGTAAATAACACCTCGTTTGAGTACATCTCACGCGAAGCGTAGGCGATGAGAAGCGCGTTGTAAGCGAAGGCATTTCTGACGGTAATTTCGTCGAACACGTGGAGGGCTTGGGGGAAACGGTTCTCTCTGGTGTAGAAATTGATGAGCTTGGAAGCGAGGAAGTTGTCGGGCGTGATGGAGAAGAGGACGATTCGTGCGTGGAGTTGAAGGGCGTGGAGAGGAAGACGGTGACGGGTGAAGTGGTGGATGAGGTGACCGTACGCGCCGCCGTCAACCGCCGCCTTGTTGAGCAAGCCTTGCAAGGCTCGTTGAATTTCGAATCCCACCTTCATTCATATCTAACCGCAAGCTAAACCGGAGAAAATAAACGTTGAGGACAGTTAATGGCTTACTATTGGGCCTGAAGCCCATATGAATCATTTCTAAGTATTTATGAGTATTATTAATCTTCGGACATTTTTAGTTTTCATGTCTTGTCTGAGAAAATATCATTGTCGAGCTTTCACTTATATTCAATCTCGATCCAGCTTCAGTCGATCACTGAATCGTGATTTAGCTAACGACGTGATTGAACTTGAGACGAGCTCGCGCTCTGAGAGTGCTAGACATCATCTCCTCAAAATCTGGTGGAGCTTCGAATCGTCAGAACCATCTTGGTGAATTTCTGAAAACGGATTCGAGACGATTCAGAGATCAAGCAGTTTCCGAGGATCTCGACCTCTCAAGAACCAAACATGGAGTCTCAAGCGTTCTGGAAGAAGTTCTCCTTGAGGAGGACTCTCCAAGCTCTGTTAATGGCGGTATGCAGCAGCGAGAAGGTTGGAGTTTCGATGCGTATGGTTTGTCCTCCGCCGTGAGTTCTTGTGGGTCGAAGCGAGAGTTTAAAACCGGTTACGGGTTTCATTGCTTAGCGTTGAAGAGTGGGTTGATATCAGATGTCTACGTAGGAAGCTCTCTGGTCGTTTTGTATAGAGATTCAGGTGAGGTAGACAATGCACATAAAGTGTTCGTGGAAATGCCTGAGAGGAACGTTGTTTCGTGGACGGCTATGATCTCAGGGTATGCGCAGGAATGGCGAGTTGGTATCTGCTTGAAGATTTATTCAGAGATGAGAAACTCGACTTCTGATCCGAATAATTACACGTTCACGGCTCTCTTGAGCGCTTGCACAGGAAGCGGAGCCTTAGGGCAAGGGAGAAGCGTTCATTGCCAAACGCTACAGATGGGTTTCAAGTCTTATCTCCATATCACAAACGCTCTCATCTCTATGTACTGCAAATGCGGAGACTTGAAGGATGCGTTTCGTATCTTTGACGATTTTGAGAATAAAGACGTTGTCTCTTGGAACTCTATGATTGCTGGTTACGCGCAGCACGGACTTGCAACGCAAGCAATCGAGCTTTTTGAAGTAATGATGCTCAAAAGCGGAACAAAGCCCGATGCAATCACGTATCTTGGACTCTTGTCGTCGTGCAGACACGCAGGTCTTGTAAAAGAAGGGAGAAAGTTCTTCAATTCGATGGGGGAGAACGGCATGAAACCACAGCTCAACCACTACTCTTGTCTGGTCGATCTTCTCGGCAGATTTGGTATGTTGCAAGAAGCGTTGGACTTGATCGAGAACATGCCGATGGAACCAAACCCTGTCATATGGGGATCTCTGCTCTTCTCTTGCCGTGTTCACGGCGACGTCTGGATGGGAATCAGAGCTGCAGAAGAACGGCTGCTGCTTGAACCTGAATGTGCAGCTACACATGTCCAGCTGGCGAATCTTTACGCCAGTGTTCAGTACTATAAAGAAGCGGCGATGGTGAGGAAGGTGATGAAAGATAAAGGCCTGAAGACGAATCCAGGTTGTAGTTGGATAGAGATTGATAACGATGTTTTCATGTTTAGAGCTGAAGATGGTAGCAACTGTAGAATGGTAGAGATTGTTCATGTTCTTCATTGTCTCGTAGATCACATGGAGTTGCTCTAAATACAACGCATAAAAGACCACTCAAATTTATTTCAAATCAAAAGTAGAGATCACCAGATTTCAGATGTGCATCCATTTTTTATTTTAAGTTTAAATCTCCTTAATGCTTTTACGTAGGGTTTGAATCTTAAAGATTGCGATGTATTATCACTTGTACAAATTATTATGGACAAGCTTATAGAAAATTTTCAGCATAGTATATACAATCGTTTTGGTGTAAATCTTTGTATGATGTTAAAATTGTCTATATAATTATCACTTATAATACAAAATAAAAGGCAAGTGTTAAACAAAAAGAAAACTTTTCAAAAATACCTCTACTACTATCGAAAATATGGACTAATATATTAACTGACAGGTAAACAAATGAATATAGATGTATAATGTGGTAAAATGCACCAAGAGTTCTCCCAAGTCCCCATCCAAAATTTACTCAACTCTTTGACTTTGTTCTATATGATGTCTTTTTCTTTTCCTCTGAAATATAATAATTGAAGTGAACAAAAAACAATGACAAGTGAAGACACTCTTGCAAACATTTCTTTGGTCACGGATCTCTTATAAATCACGAGTTTGCACGATTGATATTTAATATTTTTTTTAGTCATTTCCTCTGCAATCGAAAGTTATTTAATAATACAAAAAAAAAATTGAATCCAAAAACCAAAAGAATAAAGAAAGGAATCCTAAAACATGAGCTGATGGAATAAAGATGAGAGGAAAGTGTCTACTCTTTCTAACTTGTTGTCCACTATATTATTCCCTCCTCCACCACTACCACCTTCCTACAAACACGACAAAAGGAAAAATAAAAATAAAGCAGAGACAGAAGAGAGAGAAAGAGAGTGAGACATGGATCTTGATTGGGTATCAGCTTTTTCAAGAACAACGAATGGCTGATAGTGTATCTCAAAGGCATGGTGAAGCCCGCGGCGGCTCTCGCGGTTGTGCTTCTAGCCGTGGCTCTCTCCTACTCCCAGAAACTCTCTTTGGAAGGAGACATGATATACTCTGTTTTACGATCGTTTCTTCAGCTCTCTGTCATCGGGTTCGTTCTTCAGTTCATCTTTAACCAAGAAAACGCCGGCTGGATCATCCTCGCTTACCTCTTCATGGTAACACAGTAACACTTCAAAGTTCGAAATTCAAAATGATAAATTATATTTAATTTAACATATTTTTTATTCTGGTCAGGTCTCTGTCGCCGGTTACACTGCCGGAAAACGTGCAAAGCACGTGCCACGTGGAAAGTACGTGGCCGGAGTATCTATCCTCGCCGGAACATCAATCACAATGTTCCTCCTCATCGTCCTCAACGTATTTCCTTTCACTCCTAGGTATATAATCCCTGTGGCCGGGATGATGGTGGGAAACGCCATGACGGTCACCGGAGTTACCATGAAGCAGCTGCGAGATGACATCAAGATGCAACTAAACCTGGTTAAACTTCTTATTAACAAGTAACAACAATGATTTTGTACTTAACCGAACCAAGTTCCCGGTTTAATTGATTTTTGTCAAAACCACAGGTGGAGACAGCATTGGCACTAGGAGCAACACCAAGACAAGCGACGTTACAACAGGTGAAGAGAGCTTTGGTGATATCTCTATCTCCGGTTTTGGATAGCTGCAAAACCGTTGGATTGATCTCTTTACCGGGAGCCATGACCGGTATGATAATGGGCGGTGCGTCGCCTCTTGAAGCTATCCAGCTACAGATAGTTGTGATGAACATGATGGTTGGAGCAGCAACCGTTAGTAGCATCATGTGTACGTATCTTTGTTGGCCATCTTTCTTCACTAAAGCTTACCAGTTAAAACTCATGTCTTCTCAAGCTGAAGTTTTAGTTATCCATATTTAGCACACAAAAATGTTATATAGTTATCCACGTACTTTCAACAACTTTATAATTTTTCTTAAATTGAAAAGCCAACCATTATGTCTTTAAATCATACTGTTTAGCCCATCTCAACTGGGGAAATGCAAAATTTATAATCAGAACATGAACTTAAAAGGATCCAAAGCACACACATATAAGAGAATGAACAAAACTTAGGTTCACCCCATAAGTTTTATGAGAATACAATTTTAGGTTCAACCTAAGTTTTGTTCTAAGAGCATGATGAATAGGGGTTTTAAAGGTTTTAAATTAAGGTAAGAACTCCACCCTATGAATCCCATTAATCATCTCATTAATCATGGTCTAAGAGAATACAATTTTAGGCAATCCGCAATCTAGTGAGCCTAAAATTGTATCAAAATTGGATGTGAACAATGCATAGTTTATAATCATAAATAAATTGGTTGACCCAAATTTTTGTACAAATTGATTTTCTGGACCAAACATAAAACATTCAAGGATCTAGTCTTCAAACGTATAAAAACTTAAGAAATTCAACAATTTTTTATTGCACAGAAATTTTGATAATTAACATAAACAGTTATTTCATTCCGTAAATTATGACTTAATACATTACCGAAAAAATCATAGCTTTAGGGGCAGATGAAATACACCATTTAATTACTTGATTAGTTTATAAATAACGAAGAAATACAAATATTTAGCTTTAGAAAAATTAAAATAAAACACGACAACCTTTTGTGATTTTCAGACAGTAAAACAAACTGTTTCATCACCTCCGTTTGTTCTTACTTCCAATCAACAACGTGAAGTAAAACAAAACCCTAAAGAAGAACCCCAAGCAACCGTGATCCACAAGCAATTCCACTTACTAATCTCCGTAACCCCCTGCTGCTTCAGAATATCAATCCCCGTCGTCACGCACGTCTCCGCCGTCACATTAATCCCCAAAACACCGCTCATACTCTTCAACAAACTCAGCTTCACAGCGTTCGGAAACTGCCCCAGCGGCGAGTTATCGAATATCTGAATCCCTCGGACAAAACACTTGGTCGTATCTTCGAACTCGTTCTGCAAAACGCCTTCGTAAGGGTACTTCACCAGCGAGAGGTAATGGAACCAGATCCAGTAGAGAGGGATACGATCACGTGAGATGAAGAATCCAGAGAAGAGGAGGAAGTAAGCGAGGATGGCTACAACGACGGTGAATCCGAGCATCACGTTCGACACGACGCCGGATAGGAACGTAACGAAGGAGCTTCCGGCCCAGAAGGAAGCCATGGTGAGGAAGAAGAAGAGGAAGCTGGCCCTCCGGCGAGACCGACGGCGAAGAAAGTGGTGGCTGCGAAGCACGCGGCGAGGAAGATGAGCGAAGGGATCGAGATTATGGACTGCGAGAGGACGTAGGAGGATCTGCGGTAGGCGTTGTAAGCGGTCTCTCATGAAGATGTAACGCTCTTGGAGAACCGGGATGGCCTCGCGCACGTGTAGAACGTGGTGGACATGGCGAATGCGAAGAAGCCTAGACGCTCTTGGACTCCTTTGGGGAGTTGTCTAGCTTCGTGAACATCGTGGCTAATATGATTCCAGTGACCATTACAGCTCCTATACGCATCCCGATGAGTTCGGGCTGCCTCATCGAGTTGAGTATAGAGCGCTTGCCGATAACGATCATTTCGATCCAGAAGGGATTCGCGTAAGTTTGGAATGAGGAGGAGAGTTTGTTGTTGCTGCTCCGGAGACGAGTTTCCCTTTGGAGATGCTCGCGGTTATCGCTTCTTTGAGAGTGATGCCGTTGTTGTAGTAGCGCGCTGCTGCTTGTTGTTTCACTCGCCATTCCTTGTGGTACTCGACCAGTTTCTTGGTTCCTTCTGGGAATTCTCCAGCTCCCGGATGAGATCGAGAGCAAACTCTGTTTTGTTCTCGTTCTCAGATCGAGTGGTCGAATCGAAGAAGAATTGAGGGAGATGTGTGGGCGAGCCGCTGAAGACTGTGTTTCCTCTCGAAGGAAGATTAGTCTATCTAGCAAACCCATGATTCTGTAGCTAGGCTGGTGTATGGACATGATGACTATACTACCACTTTGCGATTCTTTGTAACACTTTGATGACCATGTAGGCACTTGTAGAGTCCAACCCCGAGGTTGGCTCGTCGAAAAAGTATAATCGGGTCGTGGATGATGTCGATCCCAATCGAAACACGTCTCCTTTCTCCTCCGGACACACCTCTATGTCCTTCATCACCGATCATGGTTCTTGCCGCGCTTCTTAGACCTAGCTGGTCGATCAAAGATTGTACTCTTGCCTTTTTTCTTCTTGGAGAGGAGCGAGGGAGCCTGAACTCTGCTGAGAACATTAGAGTTTCCTCAACGGTGAGCATAGGGAAGAGAAGGTCGTCTTGCATCACGTAAGCAGATATGACTTTCTGGAGGCGGGATTCAAGAACCTCTCCGTTTAAGGTGATGGAGCCTCTGAGGCTGTCTTTGGCTATACGGTTGGCTAATGCATCGATGAGCGTTGATTTACCTGACCCGCTTGCTCCTAGAACCGCCATCATCTCCCCTTCGTGGGCTTCGCCTGAGATACCATTCAGTAGTATCTTGGTGTTCAAGGCAGAATCATTTGATGAGGAGTTTCCACAAAAGGGAGGAAACTTTTTCTTGATCTTCACGCTATAGGTCAAGTCGGTGAAGGAAAGAACAAAGGGGGAAGATGTTATAGAAGAAGCTGGAGCTGAGGTCCATGAGTTGAAAGAAGACGCTGAAGAAGTGAGAGGTGAGGCCATTTCTAAACCCCGTTGATCATTCCTTGCATCCTCCACGTTCATGAGAAGCTCTCCGAGTGTGGCGGTAACTCTAGGCGTGTCTCTTGGACATCTCTCCATGGAGTTTGAATAAAACAGAGGAAGATCATTATTGTTGCCAGCTACTACCCTTTTGGCTGGAGATAGTTTTCCAAAAAGCCAGACATGTTTTTCTAATTTTATCAGGTTGTTGGGTTTAAGCTCATCCCACAAAGAAGATATGAATAGGGATGAGAAGAGGCTATATAAGGAGGATTTTTTTTTATATTGAGGAAAGAAAGAGATATGAAATGGTCAATGTGGGTGGGTGATCTCTATGCATCTAACGCTGGTTTTTTTTTTCTGGTTTTGTATGTGTTGATGTAATGTGTTAACCTAAAAGTAAATGGTTAGGTGAGAGGAGTTGTGCAAAAAAGCCCTTATGTTTTATGTCTATTTCTTGGGGCTTAAGGTATGTTTAATAACTTGGGTTTAGCTATACGGTTTTTATGGATTGAACAAAAAGTATATACAAATGATTTTAGGCATAAAAACATATGGTGTTGTGGCAATCTGTTGAGAAATATTGTCCATCGAAGATTACATTTAACTGAGTTAGCGAGTAGCTGTCCAAATCGTGCTAAACGGGCAAACTCGGCACCTATCTTAATATAATAACGATAAAAAATTGTTGTCTATCATCACTTTTCGAAAACTATCATATAATTTGAAGAATAAGAATGGTTGATATTTTATTATTTTAATTTAATTTCAGCTGATATTTCTTTTACTTACTGAAATATATCTTCAGTTAAGTTGTTATAAGGAAACATTTGTTGTACTAATCCTAAGCATTGTCTTACATGTTCGGAATCAAACACTTGACGTGGCAAAATATATATAAAAAAATAGGCTAGAATTTTACTTAAAATTCTTTTAAACATTAGTCTGTAAATGAAATAAGAAATAAATATCAGTATTTAAAAATTATATAAATAAAATATGGATACTCCTCTCATTACAATTGATTTTATATGAAAGTTCATAAAATTTTAACGTATATGAGAATAAGTGCAACTTGAACTATAAGAAGTTTCTCAATAAGTAAGCTTATGTCTAACATAACATAGGTAATGCAACAGCACATGTGAGCGGTAGATATTTTGAGAAGTTGTTATGACCACAGGAATGAATAAGAAAAGTCACTGGAATAAAATGTGGACACGGCTTCAATAGTAAGAGCAACCTACACGAAAACCCCAAATTCTCATTACAAATTACATAATATAAGCAACGTGAAGAAGTAGGCATATAATACCGAATTAAATTGCATAAGATAAGCATAACGTGGAGAGGTAGGCATATAAACGTTTGGTATGGCTGTTATATCTGTTTTTCAAGACTTTATACTATACGCTTCATATATTGACCTAAATAAGTTCATTCCATTTACCTATAATCACAAGAAATCTCATGACTCACATACAAAAAATAAATGTAATACTCTATAGTTGTTTTATGACGCATGTTCTTTTCAGATTTTTTTTGTTCTAGTAAAAAAAGATTGACTAAAGCTCTTATAGACAAATGTTTCAAACTAGAATCAAAAGGTTTCTGGTAGCTAACTTGACCGAACAAGAATGTTCTTAATTAAAAAGACAGGATATTCCAGTTCAATGGAAGATATGATATACTTGGCATATAAACAACAGAAAACATACAAATTTATGTTTGTAGACTTGTAGTTATATATTGTCTAGAATATCCATGTTCTATAACTTTAACTAATATTGGTTTAGGAAGTTCTGTGGTCGTGTTGTATAGAGATTCAGGTGAGGTAGACAATGCGCATAAAGTGTTTGTGGAAATGCCTGAGAGAAACGTGGTTTCGTGGACGGCTATGATCTCAGGGTTTGCGCAGGAATGGCGAGTTGATATCTGCTTGAGGCTTTATTCAGAGATGAGAAACTCAACCTCTGATCCGAATGATTACACGTTCACGGCTCTTTTGAGCGCTTGCACGGGAAGCGGAGCCTTAGGGCAAGGGAGAAGCGTTCATTGCCAAACGCTACAGATGGGTTTCAAGTCTTATCTCCATATCTCAAACGCTCTCATATCGATGTACTGTAAATGCGGAGACTTGAATGATGCGTTTCGTATCTTTGACCAGTTTGACAACAAAGATGTGGTCTCTTGGAACTCTATGATTGCTGGTTACGCCCAGCACGGACTTGCATCGCAAGCAATCGAGATATTTGAAGTGATGATGCCGAAAAGCGGGACAAAACCCGATGAAATCGCGTATCTAGGAGTCTTGTCGTCGTGCAGACACGCGGGTCTGGTAAAAGAAGGGAGAAAGTTCTTTAATTTGATGAGGGAGCACGGCCTGGAACCACAGCTCAACCACTACTCTTGTCTAGTAGATCTTCTCGGCAGGTTTGGTCTGTTGCAAGAAGCGCTAGAGCTGATCGAGAACATGCCGATGGAACCAAACCAGGTCATATGGGGATCTCTGCTTTTCTCTTGCCGTGTTCACGGTGACGTCTGGATGGGAATCAGAGCTGCAGAGGAACGGCTGTTGCTTGAACCTGAATGTGCAGCGACACATGTCCAGCTGGCGAATCTTTACGCAAGTGTGAAGTACTATAAAGAGGCGGCGATGGTGAGGAAGGTGATGAAAGATAGAGGACTGAGGACGAATCCAGGGTGCAGTTGGATCGAGATTAATAACGATGTTTTCATGTTTAAAGCTGAAGATGGTAGCAACTGTAGAATGCTAGAGATTGTTTATGTTCTTCATTGTCTCGTAGATCACATGGAGTTGCTCTAAATACAACGCATAAAAGACCACTCAAATTTATTTCAAATCAAAAGTAGAGATCACCAGATTTCAGATGTGCATCCATTTTTTATTTTAAGTTTAAATCTCCTTAATGCTTTTACGTAGGGTTTGAATCTTAAAGATTGCGATGTATTATCACTTGTACAAATTATTATGGACAAGCTTATAGAAAATTTTCAGCATAGTATATACAATCGTTTTGGTGTAAATCTTTGTATGATGTTAAAATTGTCTATATAATTATCACTTATAATACAAAATAAAAGGCAAGTGTTAAACAAAAAGAAAACTTTTCAAAAATACCTCTACTACTATCGAAAATATGGACTAATATATTAACTGACAGGTAAACAAATGAATATAGATGTATAATGTGGTAAAATGCACCAAGAGTTCTCCCAAGTCCCCATCCAAAATTTACTCAACTCTTTGACTTTGTTCTATATGATGTCTTTTTCTTTTCCTCTGAAATATAATAATTGAAGTGAACAAAAAACAATGACAAGTGAAGACACTCTTGCAAACATTTCTTTGGTCACGGATCTCTTATAAATCACGAGTTTGCACGATTGATATTTAATATTTTTTAGTCATTTCCTCTGCAATCGAAAGTTATTTAATAATACAAAAAAAATTGAATCCAAAACCAAAAGAATAAAGAAAGGAATCCTAAAACATGAGCTGATGGAATAAAGATGAGAGGAAAGTGTCTACTCTTTCTAACTTGTTGTCCACTATATTATTCCCTCCTCCACCACTACCACCTTCCTACAAACACGACAAAAGGAAAAAATAAAAATAAAGCGAGACAGAAAGAGAGAGAGAGAGAAAAGAGAGAGTGAGACATGGATCTTGATTGGGTATCAGCTTTTTTCAAGAACAACGAATGGCTGATAGTGTATCTCAAAGGCATGGTGAAGCCCGCGGCGGCTCTCGCGGTTGTGCTTCTAGCCGTGGCTCTCCTACTCCCAGAAACTCTCTTTGGAAGGAGACATGATATACTCTGTTTTACGATCGTTTCTTCAGCTCTCTGTCATCGGGTTCGTTCTTCAGTTCATCTTTAACCAAGAAAACGCCGGCTGGATCATCCTCGCTTACCTCTTCATGGTAACACAGTAACACTTCAAAGTTCGAAATTCAAAATGATAAATTATATTTAATTTAACATATTTTTTATTCTGGTCAGGTCTCTGTCGCCGGTTACACTGCCGGAAAACGTGCAAAGCACGTGCCACGTGGAAAGTACGTGGCCGGAGTATCTATCCTCGCCGGAACATCAATCACAATGTTCCTCCTCATCGTCCTCAACGTATTTCCTTTCACTCCTAGGTATATAATCCCTGTGGCCGGGATGATGGTGGGAAACGCCATGACGGTCACCGGAGTTACCATGAAGCAGCTGCGAGATGACATCAAGATGCAACTAAACCTGGTTAAACTTCTTATTAACAAGTAACAACAATGATTTTGTACTTAACCGAACCAAGTTCCCGGTTTAATTGATTTTTGTCAAAACCACAGGTGGAGACAGCATTGGCACTAGGAGCAACACCAAGACAAGCGACGTTACAACAGGTGAAGAGAGCTTTGGTGATATCTCTATCTCCGGTTTTGGATAGCTGCAAAACCGTTGGATTGATCTCTTTACCGGGAGCCATGACCGGTATGATAATGGGCGGTGCGTCGCCTCTTGAAGCTATCCAGCTACAGATAGTTGTGATGAACATGATGGTTGGAGCAGCAACCGTTAGTAGCATCATGTGTACGTATCTTTGTTGGCCATCTTTCTTCACTAAAGCTTACCAGTTAAAACTCATGTCTTCTCAAGCTGAAGTTTTAGTTATCCATATTTAGCACACAAAAAATGTTATATAGTTATCCACGTACTTTCAACAACTTTATAATTTTTCTTAAATTGAAAAGCCAACCATTATGTCTTTAAATCATACTGTTTAGCCCATCTCAACTGGGGAAATGCAAAATTTATAATCAGAACATGAACTTAAAAGGATCCAAAGCACACACATATAAGAGAATGAACAAAACTTAGGTTCACCCCATAAGTTTTATGAGAATACAATTTTAGGTTCAACCTAAGTTTTGTTCTAAGAGCATGATGAATAGGGGTTTTTAAAGGTTTTTAAATTAAGGTAAGAACTCCACCCCTATGAATCCCATTAATCATCTCATTAATCATGGTCTAAGAGAATACAATTTTAGGCAATCCGCAATCTAGTGAGCCTAAAATTGTATCAAAATTGGATGTGAACAATGCATAGTTTATAATCATAAATAAATTGGTTGACCCAAATTTTTGTACAAATTGATTTTCTGGACCAAACATAAAACATTCAAGGATCTAGTCTTCAAACGTATAAAAAACTTAAGAAATTCAACAATTTTTTTATTGCAACAGAAATTTTGATAATTAACATAAACAGTTATTTCATTCCGTAAATTATGACTTAATACATTACCGAAAAAAATCATAGCTTTAGGGGCAGATGAAATACACCATTTAATTACTTGATTAGTTTATAAATAACGAAGAAATACAAATATTTAGCTTTAGAAAAATTAAAATAAAACACGACAACCTTTTTGTGATTTTCAGACAGTAAAACAAACTGTTTCATCACCTCCGTTTGTTCTTACTTCCAATCAACAACGTGAAGTAAAACAAAACCCTAAAGAAGAACCCCAAGCAACCGTGATCCACAAGCAATTCCACTTACTAATCTCCGTAACCCCTGCTGCTTCAGAATATCAATCCCCGTCGTCACGCACGTCTCCGCCGTCACATTAATCCCCAAAACACCGCTCATACTCTTCAACAAACTCAGCTTCACAGCGTTCGGAAACTGCCCCAGCGGCGAGTTATCGAATATCTGAATCCCTCGGACAAAACACTTGGTCGTATCTTCGAACTCGTTCTGCAAAACGCCTTCGTAAGGGTACTTCACCAGCGAGAGGTAATGGAACCAGATCCAGTAGAGAGGGATACGATCACGTGAGATGAAGAATCCAGAGAAGAGGAGGAAGTAAGCGAGGATGGCTACAACGACGGTGAATCCGAGCATCACGTTCGACACGACGCCGGATAGGAACGTAACGAAGGAGCTTCCGGCCCAGAAGGAAGCCAAGATGGTGAGGAAGAAGAAGAGGAAGCCGCTGGCCCTCCGGCGAGACCGACGGCGAAGAAAGTGGTGGCTGCGAAGCACGCGGCGAGGAAGATGAGCGAAGGGATCGAGATTATGGACTGCGAGAGGACGTAGGAGGATCTGCGGTAGGCGTTGTAAGCGGTCTCTCTCATGAAGATGTAACGCTCTTGGAGAAAGACCGGGATGGCCTCCGCGCACGTGTAGAACGTGGTGGACATGGCGAATGCGAAGAAGCCTAGACGCTCTTGGACTCCTTTGGGGAGTTGTCTAGCTTCGTGAACATCGTGGCTAATATGATTCCAGTGACCATTACAGCTCCTATACGCATCCCGATGAGTTCGGGCTGCCTCATCGAGTTGAGTATAGAGCGCTTGCCGATAACGATCATTTCGATCCAGAAGGGATTCGCGTAAGTTTGGAATGAGGAGGAGAGTTTGTTGTTGCTGCTCCGGAGACGAGTTTCCCTTTGGAGATGCTCGCGGTTATCGCTTCTTTGAGAGTGATGCCGTTGTTGTAGTAGCGCGCTGCTGCTTGTTGTTTCACTCGCCATTCCTTGTGGTACTCGACCAGTTTCTTGGTTCCTTCTGGGAATTCTCCAGCTCCCGGATGAGATCGAGAGCAAACTCTGTTTTGTTCTCGTTCTCAGGATCGGGTGGTCGAATTCGAAGAAGAATTGAGGGAGATGTGTGGGCGAGCCGCTGAAGACTGTGTTTCCTCTCGAAGGAAGATTAGTCTATCTAGCAAACCCATGATTCTGTAGCTAGGCTGGTGTATGGACATGATGACTATACTACCACTTTGCGCGATTCTTTGTAACACTTTGATGACCATGTAGGCACTTGTAGAGTCCAACCCCGAGGTTGGCTCGTCGAGAAAGAGTATAATCGGGTCGTGGATGATGTCGATCCCAATCGAAACACGTCTCCTTTCTCCTCCGGACACACCTCTATGTCCTTCATCACCGATCATGGTTCTTGCCGCGCTTCTTAGACCTAGCTGGTCGATCAAAGATTGTACTCTTGCCTTTTCTTCTTCTTGGAGAGGGAGCGAGGGAGCCTGAACTCTGCTGAGAACATTAGAGTTTCCTCAACGGTGAGCATAGGGAAGAGAAGGTCGTCTTGCATCACGTAAGCAGATATGACTTTCTGGAGGCGGGATTCAAGAACCTCTCCGTTTAAGGTGATGGAGCCTCTGAGGCTGTCTTTGGCTATACGGTTGGCTAATGCATCGATGAGCGTTGATTTACCTGACCCGCTTGCTCCTAGAACCGCCATCATCTCCTTCGTGGGCTTCGCCTGAGATACCATTCAGTAGTATCTTGGTGTTCAAGGCAGAATCATTTGATGAGGAGTTTCCACAAAGGGAGGAAACTTTTCTTGATCTTCACGCTATAGGTCAAGTCGGTGAAGGAAAGAACAAAGGGGGAAGATGTTATAGAAGAAGCTGGAGCTGAGGTCCATGAGTTGAAAGAAGACGCTGAAGAAGTGAGAGGTGAGGCCATTTCTAAACCCCGTTGATCATTCCTTGCATCCTCCACGTTCATGAGAAGCTCTCCGAGTGTGGCGGTAACTCTAGGCGTGTCTCTTGGACATCTCTCCATGGAGTTTGAATAAAACAGAGGAAGATCATTATTGTTGCCAGCTACTACCCTTTTGGCTGGAGATAGTTTTCCAAGAAAGCCAGACATGTTTTTTTCTAATTTTATCAGGTTGTTGGGTTTAAGCTCATCCCACAAAGAAGATATGAATAGGGATGAGAAGAGGCTATATAAGGAGGATTTTTTTTTATATTGAGGAAAGAAAGAGATATGAAATGGTCAATGTGGGTGGGTGATCTCTATGCATCTAACGCTGGTTTTTTTTTTCTGGTTTTGTATGTGTTGATGTAATGTGTTAACCTAAAAGTAAATGGTTAGGTGAGAGGAGTTGTGCAAAAAGCCCTTATGTTTTATGTCTATTTCTTGGGGCTTAAGGTATGTTTAATAACTTGGGTTTAGCTATACGGTTTTATGGATTGAACAAAAGTATATACAAATGATTTTAGGCATAAAACATATGGTGTTGTGGCAATCTGTTGAGAAATATTGTCCATCGAAGATTACATTTAACTGAGTTAGCGAGTAGCTGTCCAAATCGTGCTAAACGGGCAAACTCGGCACCTATCTTAATATAATAACGATAAAAATTGTTGTCTATCATCACTTTTCGAAAACTATCATATAATTTGAAGAATAAGAATGGTTGATATTTTATTATTTTAATTTAATTTCAGCTGATATTTCTTTTTACTTACTGAAATATATCTTCAGTTAAGTTGTTATAAGGAAACATTTGTTGTACTAATCCTAAGCATTGTCTTACATGTTCGGAATCAAACACTTGACGTGGCAAAATATATATAAAAAAATAGGCTAGAATTTTACTTAAAATTCTTTTAAACATTAGTCTGTAAATGAAATAAGAAATAAATATCAGTATTTAAAAATTATATAAATAAAATATGGATACTCCTCTCATTACAATTGATTTTATATGAAAGTTCATAAAATTTTAACGTATATGAGAATAAGTGCAACTTGAACTATAAGAAGTTTCTCAATAAGTAAGCTTATGTCTAACATAACATAGGTAATGCAACAGCACATGTGAGCGGTAGATATTTTTGAGAAGTTGTTATGACCACAGGAATGAATAAGAAAAGTCACTGGAATAAAATGTGGACACGGCTTCAATAGTAAGAGCAACCTACACGAAAACCCCAAATTCTCATTACAAATTACATAATATAAGCTTAACGTGAAGAAGTAGGCATATAATACCGAATTAAATTGCATAAGATAAGCATAACGTGGAGAGGTAGGCATATAAACGTTTGGTATGGCTGTTATATCTGTTTTTCAAGACTTTATACTATACGCTTCATATATTGACCTAAATAAGTTCATTCCATTTACCTATAATCACAAGAAATCTCATGACTCACATACAAAAAAATAAATGTAATACTCTATAGTTGTTTTATGACGCATGTTCTTTTCAGATTTTTTGTTCTAGTAAAAAGATTGACTAAAGCTCTTATAGACAAATGTTTCAAACTAGAATCAAAAGGTTTCTGGTAGCTAACTTGACCGAACAAGAATGTTCTTAATTAAAAAGACAGGATATTCCAGTTCAATGGGAGATATGATATACTTGGCATATAAACAACAGAAAACATACAAATTTATGTTTGTAGACTTGTAGTTATATATTGTCTAGAATATCCATGTTCTATAACTTTAACTAATATTGGTTTAGGATGTTTGCTCGCTGTAAAATAAAATTTAATAACACCTAGGTGAATACGAACACAAACTAACTAAGGTTTAGTAAAAGTTATAGAATTCAAGGAGGTATAACTCTCTTATTATTAACTCGAGAAACTAACTCAAAACTCAAGTTTTAATCTCCAAACTCTATTAAGGTATGTCACACAAACGACATCTACTTATATAGAGCTTGTGCTTATCCTAATCCTAATAGATTACATAACTTTAGATAACTCCTAATAATATTATGTATCTATCTCCATAACTCGATAGGATTAGGATAATCCCTTGCACCTTAATCTTCTTTCATTTTCAAGCTTTCTCCAACGGTCTCCCCTTTAAGCTTGAAATCTTCTCTTGTCACTTCTTGCATCCCAATCAAATCTCTCATTTCCCTAAACTTGATTCTCCCTAGAGCTTTAGTTAGGATGTCCGCTTTCTGTTGATCGCCTGAGACATGTTCCACAATGATCTGTCCCCTTTCAACACACCACGTATAAAGTGATAACGTGAGTGTATGTGTTTGCTCCTTCCGTGAAATACAGGGTTCCTAGTAAGTGATATAGCCGACTGATTGTCTATCCTGATCAGCACCTTCTGTACTGGTTCCTCGGTGATCTCACTTAGCAATTCCTGTAGCCATATGGCTTGTTTAGCCGCCTCTGTTCCAGCCATGAACTCCGCTTCACAGCTTGAGAGTGCAACGGTTTCTTGTTTGGCAGAGCACCAAGTGATCAAGCTCTCTCCAAGGTAGAATATGTGTCCTGCCGTGCTTCGTCCATCATCGGGGTCAACATTATGACTGCTATCACTATAGCCAATGAGTCTAGGAACCTTTGGTGTTGATCGAGTAAAGACAAGTCCGAGTGATGTTGTCCCTTGCAGATACCTGAGAACATGTTTTATAGCTGCTCCATGTGACGCCTTAGGGCTCTGCATATATCTACTCAAGACTCCCACAGTGTATGACAGATCCGGCCTAGTGTGAAGTAGATATCTTAGGCACCCAACGTTTCTCCGGTAACTCGTTGCATCTATATCTTCTTCTTCAATCGATTTCCCAAGCTTCAAACCATGTTCCATAGGTATATGTGACATGTTGCAGTTCTTCATACCACTTTCTTCCAAGATTCTTAGTGCATTATCTCTTTTGATTCAGAGTTATATGACCTTCTTCTTGACATACTTCTATCACATGGAGTTCCTCTAATACAACGCATAAAAGACCACTCAAATTTATTTCAAATCAAAAGTAGAGATCACCAGATTTCAGATGTGCATCCATTTTTATTTTAAGTTTAAATCTCCTTAATGCTTTTACGTAGGGTTTGAATCTTAAAGATTGCGATGTATTATCACTTGTACAAATTATTATGGACAAGCTTATAGAAAATTTTCAGCATAGTATATACAATCGTTTTGGTGTAAATCTTTGTATGATGTTAAAATTGTCTATATAATTATCACTTATAATACAAAATAAAAGGCAAGTGTTAAACAAAAGAAAACTTTTCAAAAATACCTCTACTACTATCGAAAATATGGACTAATATATTAACTGACAGGTAAACAAATGAATATAGATGTATAATGTGGTAAAATGCACCAAGAGTTCTCCCAAGTCCCCATCCAAAATTTACTCAACTCTTTGACTTTGTTCTATATGATGTCTTTTTCTTTTCCTCTGAAATATAATAATTGAAGTGAACAAAAAACAATGACAAGTGAAGACACTCTTGCAAACATTTCTTTGGTCACGGATCTCTTATAAATCACGAGTTTGCACGATTGATATTTAATATTTTTTAGTCATTTCCTCTGCAATCGAAAGTTATTTAATAATACAAAAAAAATTGAATCCAAAACCAAAAGAATAAAGAAAGGAATCCTAAAACATGAGCTGATGGAATAAAGATGAGAGGAAAGTGTCTACTCTTTCTAACTTGTTGTCCACTATATTATTCCCTCCTCCACCACTACCACCTTCCTACAAACACGACAAAAGGAAAAAATAAAAATAAAGCGAGACAGAAAGAGAGAGAGAGAGAAAAGAGAGAGTGAGACATGGATCTTGATTGGGTATCAGCTTTTTCAAGAACAACGAATGGCTGATAGTGTATCTCAAAGGCATGGTGAAGCCCGCGGCGGCTCTCGCGGTTGTGCTTCTAGCCGTGGCTCTCCTACTCCCAGAAACTCTCTTTGGAAGGAGACATGATATACTCTGTTTTACGATCGTTTCTTCAGCTCTCTGTCATCGGGTTCGTTCTTCAGTTCATCTTTAACCAAGAAAACGCCGGCTGGATCATCCTCGCTTACCTCTTCATGGTAACACAGTAACACTTCAAAGTTCGAAATTCAAAATGATAAATTATATTTAATTTAACATATTTTTTATTCTGGTCAGGTCTCTGTCGCCGGTTACACTGCCGGAAAACGTGCAAAGCACGTGCCACGTGGAAAGTACGTGGCCGGAGTATCTATCCTCGCCGGAACATCAATCACAATGTTCCTCCTCATCGTCCTCAACGTATTTCCTTTCACTCCTAGGTATATAATCCCTGTGGCCGGGATGATGGTGGGAAACGCCATGACGGTCACCGGAGTTACCATGAAGCAGCTGCGAGATGACATCAAGATGCAACTAAACCTGGTTAAACTTCTTATTAACAAGTAACAACAATGATTTTGTACTTAACCGAACCAAGTTCCCGGTTTAATTGATTTTTGTCAAAACCACAGGTGGAGACAGCATTGGCACTAGGAGCAACACCAAGACAAGCGACGTTACAACAGGTGAAGAGAGCTTTGGTGATATCTCTATCTCCGGTTTTGGATAGCTGCAAAACCGTTGGATTGATCTCTTTACCGGGAGCCATGACCGGTATGATAATGGGCGGTGCGTCGCCTCTTGAAGCTATCCAGCTACAGATAGTTGTGATGAACATGATGGTTGGAGCAGCAACCGTTAGTAGCATCATGTGTACGTATCTTTGTTGGCCATCTTTCTTCACTAAAGCTTACCAGTTAAAACTCATGTCTTCTCAAGCTGAAGTTTTAGTTATCCATATTTAGCACACAAAAAATGTTATATAGTTATCCACGTACTTTCAACAACTTTATAATTTTTCTTAAATTGAAAAGCCAACCATTATGTCTTTAAATCATACTGTTTAGCCCATCTCAACTGGGGAAATGCAAAATTTATAATCAGAACATGAACTTAAAAGGATCCAAAGCACACATATAAGAGAATGAACAAAACTTAGGTTCACCCCATAAGTTTTATGAGAATACAATTTTAGGTTCAACCTAAGTTTTGTTCTAAGAGCATGATGAATAGGGTTTTAAAGGTTTTAAATTAAGGTAAGAACTCCACCCCTATGAATCCCATTAATCATCTCATTAATCATGGTCTAAGAGAATACAATTTTAGGCAATCCGCAATCTAGTGAGCCTAAAATTGTATCAAAATTGGATGTGAACAATGCATAGTTTATAATCATAAATAAATTGGTTGACCCAAATTTTTGTACAAATTGATTTTCTGGACCAAACATAAAACATTCAAGGATCTAGTCTTCAAACGTATAAAAAACTTAAGAAATTCAACAATTTTTTTATTGCAACAGAAATTTTGATAATTAACATAAACAGTTATTTCATTCCGTAAATTATGACTTAATACATTACCGAAAAAAATCATAGCTTTAGGGGCAGATGAAATACACCATTTAATTACTTGATTAGTTTATAAATAACGAAGAAATACAAATATTTAGCTTTAGAAAAATTAAAATAAAACACGACAACCTTTTTGTGATTTTCAGACAGTAAAACAAACTGTTTCATCACCTCCGTTTGTTCTTACTTCCAATCAACAACGTGAAGTAAAACAAAACCCTAAAGAAGAACCCCCAAGCAACCGTGATCCACAAGCAATTCCACTTACTAATCTCCGTAACCCCTGCTGCTTCAGAATATCAATCCCCGTCGTCACGCACGTCTCCGCCGTCACATTAATCCCCAAAACACCGCTCATACTCTTCAACAAACTCAGCTTCACAGCGTTCGGAAACTGCCCCAGCGGCGAGTTATCGAATATCTGAATCCCTCGGACAAAACACTTGGTCGTATCTTCGAACTCGTTCTGCAAAACGCCTTCGTAAGGGTACTTCACCAGCGAGAGGTAATGGAACCAGATCCAGTAGAGAGGATACGATCACGTGAGATGAAGAATCCAGAGAAGAGGAGGAAGTAAGCGAGGATGGCTACAACGACGGTGAATCCGAGCATCACGTTCGACACGACGCCGGATAGGAACGTAACGAAGGAGCTTCCGGCCCAGAAGGAAGCCAAGATGGTGAGGAAGAAGAAGAGGAAGCCGCTGGCCCTCCGGCGAGACCGACGGCGAAGAAAGTGGTGGCTGCGAAGCACGCGGCGAGGAAGATGAGCGAAGGGATCGAGATTATGGACTGCGAGAGGACGTAGGAGGATCTGCGGTAGGCGTTGTAAGCGGTCTCTCTCATGAAGATGTAACGCTCTTGGAGAAAGACCGGGATGGCCTCCGCGCACGTGTAGAACGTGGTGGACATGGCGAATGCGAAGAAGCCTAGACGCTCTTGGACTCCTTTGGGGAGTTGTCTAGCTTCGTGAACATCGTGGCTAATATGATTCCAGTGACCATTACAGCTCCTATACGCATCCCGATGAGTTCGGGCTGCCTCATCGAGTTGAGTATAGAGCGCTTGCCGATAACGATCATTTCGATCCAGAAGGGATTCGCGTAAGTTTGGAATGAGGAGGAGAGTTTGTTGTTGCTGCTCCGGAGACGAGTTTCCCTTTGGAGATGCTCGCGGTTATCGCTTCTTTGAGAGTGATGCCGTTGTTGTAGTAGCGCGCTGCTGCTTGTTGTTTCACTCGCCATTCCTTGTGGTACTCGACCAGTTTCTTGGTTCCTTCTGGGAATTCTCCAGCTCCCGGATGAGATCGAGAGCAAACTCTGTTTTGTTCTCGTTCTCAGGATCGGGTGGTCGAATTCGAAGAAGAATTGAGGGAGATGTGTGGGCGAGCCGCTGAAGACTGTGTTTCCTCTCGAAAGGAAGATTAGTCTATCTAGCAAACCCATGATTCTGTAGCTAGGCTGGTGTATGGACATGATGACTATACTACCACTTTGCGCGATTCTTTGTAACACTTTGATGACCATGTAGGCACTTGTAGAGTCCAACCCCGAGGTTGGCTCGTCGAGAAAGAGTATAATCGGGTCGTGGATGATGTCGATCCCAATCGAAACACGTCTCCTTTCTCCTCCGGACACACCTCTATGTCCTTCATCACCGATCATGGTTCTTGCCGCGCTTCTTAGACCTAGCTGGTCGATCAAAGATTGTACTCTTGCCTTTTTCTTCTTCTTGGAGAGGAGCGAGGGAGCCTGAACTCTGCTGAGAACATTAGAGTTTCCTCAACGGTGAGCATAGGGAAGAGAAGGTCGTCTTGCATCACGTAAGCAGATATGACTTTCTGGAGGCGGGATTCAAGAACCTCTCCGTTTAAGGTGATGGAGCCTCTGAGGCTGTCTTTGGCTATACGGTTGGCTAATGCATCGATGAGCGTTGATTTACCTGACCCGCTTGCTCCTAGAACCGCCATCATCTCCTTCGTGGGCTTCGCCTGAGATACCATTCAGTAGTATCTTGGTGTTCAAGGCAGAATCATTTGATGAGGAGTTTCCACAAAGGGAGGAAACTTTTCTTGATCTTCACGCTATAGGTCAAGTCGGTGAAGGAAAGAACAAAGTGGGGAAGATGTTATAGAAGAAGCTGGAGCTGAGGTCCATGAGTTGAAAGAAGACGCTGAAGAAGTGAGAGGTGAGGCCATTTCTAAACCCCGTTGATCATTCCTTGCATCCTCCACGTTCATGAGAAGCTCTCCGAGTGTGGCGGTAACTCTAGGCGTGTCTCTTGGACATCTCTCCATGGAGTTTGAATAAAACAGAGGAAGATCATTATTGTTGCCAGCTACTACCCTTTTGGCTGGAGATAGTTTTCCAAGAAAGCCAGACATGTTTTTTCTAATTTTATCAGGTTGTTGGGTTTAAGCTCATCCCACAAAGAAGATATGAATAGGGATGAGAAGAGGCTATATAAGGAGGATTTTTTTATATTGAGGAAAGAAAGAGATATGAAATGGTCAATGTGGGTGGGTGATCTCTATGCATCTAACGCTGGTTTTTTTTCTGGTTTTGTATGTGTTGATGTAATGTGTTAACCTAAAAGTAAATGGTTAGGTGAGAGGAGTTGTGCAAAAAGCCCTTATGTTTTATGTCTATTTCTTGGGGCTTAAGGTATGTTTAATAACTTGGGTTTAGCTATACGGTTTTATGGATTGAACAAAAGTATATACAAATGATTTTAGGCATAAAACATATGGTGTTGTGGCAATCTGTTGAGAAATATTGTCCATCGAAGATTACATTTAACTGAGTTAGCGAGTAGCTGTCCAAATCGTGCTAAACGGGCAA
This sequence comes from Brassica carinata, assembly GCA_016771965.1. NCBI lineage: Eukaryota > Viridiplantae > Streptophyta > Magnoliopsida > Brassicales > Brassicaceae > Brassica > Brassica carinata. Next base: position 50,639,121 of record CM028692.1, read on the forward strand.
ACTCGGCACCTATCTTAATATAATAACGATAAAAATTGTTGTCTATCATCACTTTTCGAAAACTATCATATAATTTGAAGAATAAGAATGGTTGATATTTTATTATTTTAATTTAATTTCAGCTGATATTTCTTTTACTTACTGAAATATATCTTCAGTTAAGTTGTTATAAGGAAACATTTGTTGTACTAATCCTAAGCATTGTCTTACATGTTCGGAATCAAACACTTGACGTGGCAAAATATATATAAAAATAGGCTAGAATTTTACTTAAAATTCTTTTAAACATTAGTCTGTAAATGAAATAAGAAATAAATATCAGTATTTAAAAATTATATAAATAAAATATGGATACTCCTCTCATTACAATTGATTTTATATGAAAGTTCATAAAATTTTAACGTATATGAGAATAAGTGCAACTTGAACTATAAGAAGTTTCTCAATAAGTAAGCTTATGTCTAACATAACATAGGTAATGCAACAGCACATGTGAGCGGTAGATATTTTGAGAAGTTGTTATGACCACAGGAATGAATAAGAAAAGTCACTGGAATAAAATGTGGACACGGCTTCAATAGTAAGAGCAACCTACACGAAAACCCCAAATTCTCATTACAAATTACATAATATAAGCTTAACGTGAAGAAGTAGGCATATAATACCGAATTAAATTGCATAAGATAAGCATAACGTGGAGAGGTAGGCATATAAACGTTTGGTATGGCTGTTATATCTGTTTTTCAAGACTTTATACTATACGCTTCATATATTGACCTAAATAAGTTCATTCCATTTACCTATAATCACAAGAAATCTCATGACTCACATACAAAAAATAAATGTAATACTCTATAGTTGTTTTATGACGCATGTTCTTTTCAGATTTTTTGTTCTAGTAAAAAGATTGACTAAAGCTCTTATAGACAAATGTTTCAAACTAGAATCAAAAGGTTTCTGGTAGCTAACTTGACCGAACAAGAATGTTCTTAATTAAAAAGACAGGATATTCCAGTTCAATGGAAGATATGATATACTTGGCATATAAACAACAGAAAACATACAAATTTATGTTTGTAGACTTGTAGTTATATATTGTCTAGAATATCCATGTTCTATAACTTTAACTAATATTGGTTTAGGATGTTTGCTCGCTGTAAAATAAAAATTTAATAACACCTAGGTGAATACGAACACAAACTAACTAAGGTTTAGTAAAAGTTATAGAATTCAAGGAGGTATAACTCTCTTATTATTAACTCGAGAAACTAACTCAAAACTCAAGTTTTAATCTCCAAACTCTATTAAGGTATGTCACACAAACGACATCTACTTATATAGAGCTTGTGCTTATCCTAATCCTAATAGATTACATAACTTTAGATAACTCCTAATAATATTATGTATCTATCTCCATAACTCGATAGGATTAGGATAATCCCTTGCACCTTAATCTTCTTTCATTTTCAAGCTTTCTCCAACGGTCTCCCTTTAAGCTTGAAATCTTCTCTTGTCACTTCTTGCATCCCAATCAAATCTCTCATTTCCTAAACTTGATTCTCCCTAGAGCTTTAGTTAGATGTCCGCTTCTGTTGATCGCCTGAGACATGTTCCACAATGATCTGTCCCTTTCAACACACCACGTATAAAGTGATAACGTGAGTGTATGTGTTTGCTCCTTCCGTGAAATACAGGGTTCCTAGTAAGTGATATAGCCGACTGATTGTCTATCCTGATCAGCACCTTCGTACTGGTTCCTCGGTGATCTCACTTAGCAATTCCTGTAGCCATATGGCTTGTTTAGCGCTCTGTTCCAGCCATGAACTCCGCTTCACAGCTTGAGAGTGCAACGGTTTCTTGTTTGGCGAGCACCAAGTGATCAAGCTCTCCAAGGTAGAATATGTGTCCTGCCGTTGCCGTCCATCATCGGGTCAACATTATGACTGCTATCACTATAGCCAATGAGTCTAGGAACCTTTGGTGTTGATCGAGTAAAGACAAGTCCGAGTGATGTTGTCCCTTGCGATACCGAGAACATGTTTTATAGCTGCTCCATGTGGCCTTAGGGCTCTGCATATATCTACTCAAGACTCCCACAGTGTATGACAGATCCGGCCTAGTGTGAAGTAGATATCTTAGGCACCCAACGTTTCTCCGGTAACTCGTTGCATCTATATCTTCTTCTTCAATCGATTTCCCAAGCTTCAAACCATGTTCCATAGGTATATGTGACATGTTGCAGTTCTTCATACCACTTTCTTCCAAGATTCTTAGTGCATTATCTCTTTTGATTCAGAGTTATATGACCTTCTTCTTGACATACTTCTATCCCAAGGTAGTAGCTCAACTTTCCTAAATCACTCATATCAAACTTGGAAGCCATCTCTGTTTTGAAATCATCAATGATCTTTGAGCTTGCTCCAGTGATGAACAAGTCATCGACATACACCACCACAACTAGTATGCTTGCATTAACTGTCTTCCTATAGACAAGGTTCCTTAGAACGCCGTAAACCCTAACTCAAGAAAGATCCCGTTGAGTTTGTTGTTCCACGCCTAGGAGCCTGCTTCAATCCATAGAGCCTTGTGGAGTTTGTACACCTTCTTCTCACTTTCTTTCACTTCAAAACCCTCTTGTTGAGTTACATAAACTATCTCTTTCAAATCTCCATGTAAAACGCCGTTTGACATCTAGATGATGAACCTCCCATCCTCTAGTTGCTGCAATACTCACCAGTAGCCTAATTGTTTCAAGTCGGGCCACAGGAGCAAAGACTTCCTCGTAGTCTATCCCATACTGTTGCACATATCCCTTAGCGACTAGGCGTGACTTGTACTTCTTGATGGTTCCATCTGAGTTGAACTTTATCTTAAACAGCCATCTCAGTCCTATCGGCTTCACACCCTCTGGAAGATCAACTAGACTCCATACTTTGTTCTTCTCAATGGACTGTAGTTCGTCCTTGCAAGCCTCTATCCATTCCTTCAACTGTCTTGCCTCTTCAAGTTTCTTGGCTCTTCGTTAAGACACGAAGGAGCATCTCTCCTTCTTCGTGCGAGCAAGACATAATCCTCAAGATACTTTGGCCTTCATGTTTGTCTTTCACTTCGTCTTGGAAGCAACCTTGTCTCGTGATCACTTTCATCCTCTTCTTCAATATGTATTGTATTTGTATTCATATTCTCAGCTCCATCATGTTGGTTTTCATCCTCTTTGCTGCTGCTGCCTTGTTCTAGTGCTTGCCCGTGGACTTGATTTGCTGTCTTTACTAGCCCATGGTTCCCAAACTCTCCTAGTACTACGCTGAAGTCGTCGTAGCTTCTTAGTTCTCCATCAATCCTCTTCCAGTTCCATCCTTTGGTTTCATCAAACAGTACATCACGACTTACTGTTATTCTTTTCTTCTCTGGGTCAAGCAATCTGTGCGCCTTAGAGCCAGGTTCTGTTCCAAGATGAACAAGCATTAGCGACCGGTCATCTAGCTTTCTCAGGTGCGGTTTCTCAACTTTGGCGTAGCAGATGCATCCAAATATGCGTAGGTGGCTTATGTTTGGTCGCTTTCCTCGCAGTACCTCATAGGGAGTTTGGTTCTGAAGAGATCTTGTCACTATTCGATTTATCAAATCGTCGCATGCCTCACGACTAACCCCACAAGTAATTAGGCATGTGCATGTGCTTTAGGATGCTCCTAGCCATCTCCATTAGTGTCTGGTTCCTTCTTTCAACCACTCCGTTCTGTTGTGGCGTGTCGAGCCGTGAGATGCCTCTTGAAGCTATCCAGCTACAGATAGTTGTGATGAACATGATGGTTGGAGCAGCAACCGTTAGTAGCATCATGTGTACGTATCTTTGTTGGCCATCTTTCTTCACTAAAGCTTACCAGTTAAAACTCATGTCTTCTCAAGCTGAAGTTTTAGTTATCCATATTTAGCACACAAAAAATGTTATATAGTTATCCACGTACTTTCAACAACTTTATAATTTTTTCTTAAATTGAAAAGCCAACCATTATGTCTTTAAATCATACTGTTTAGCCCATCTCAACTGGGGAAATGCAAAATTTATAATCAGAACATGAACTTAAAAGGATCCAAAGCACACACATATAAGAGAATGAACAAAACTTAGGTTCACCCCATAAGTTTTATGAGAATACAATTTTAGGTTCAACCTAAGTTTTGTTCTAAGAGCATGATGAATAGGGTTTTAAAGGTTTTAAATTAAGGTAAGAACTCCACCCTATGAATCCCATTAATCATCTCATTAATCATGGTCTAAGAGAATACAATTTTAGGCAATCCGCAATCTAGTGAGCCTAAAATTGTATCAAAATTGATGTGAACAATGCATAGTTTATAATCATAAATAAATTGGTTGACCCAAATTTTTGTACAAATTGATTTTCTGGACCAAACATAAAACATTCAAGGATCTAGTCTTCAAACGTATAAAAACTTAAGAAATTCAACAATTTTTATTGCAACAGAAATTTTGATAATTAACATAAACAGTTATTTCATTCCGTAAATTATGACTTAATACATTACCGAAAAAATCATAGCTTTAGGGGCAGATGAAATACACCATTTAATTACTTGATTAGTTTATAAATAACGAAGAAATACAAATATTTAGCTTTAGAAAAATTAAAATAAAACACGACAACCTTTTTGTGATTTTCAGACAGTAAAACAAACTGTTTCATCACCTCCGTTTGTTCTTACTTCCAATCAACAACGTGAAGTAAAACAAAACCCTAAAGAAGAACCCCAAGCAACCGTGATCCACAAGCAATTCCACTTACTAATCTCCGTAACCCCTGCTGCTTCAGAATATCAATCCCCGTCGTCACGCACGTCTCCGCCGTCACATTAATCCCCAAAACACCGCTCATACTCTTCAACAAACTCAGCTTCACAGCGTTCGGAAACTGCCCCAGCGGCGAGTTATCGAATATCTGAATCCCTCGGACAAAACACTTGGTCGTATCTTCGAACTCGTTCTGCAAAACGCCTTCGTAAGGGTACTTCACCAGCGAGAGGTAATGGAACCAGATCCAGTAGAGAGGGATACGATCACGTGAGATGAAGAATCCAGAGAAGAGGAGGAAGTAAGCGAGGATGGCTACAACGACGGTGAATCCGAGCATCACGTTCGACACGACGCCGGATAGGAACGTAACGAAGGAGCTTCCGGCCCAGAAGGAAGCCAAGATGGTGAGGAAGAAGAAGAGGAAGCCGCTGGCCCCTCCGGCGAGACCGACGGCGAAGAAAGTGGTGGCTGCGAAGCACGCGGCGAGGAAGATGAGCGAAGGGATCGAGATTATGGACTGCGAGAGGACGTAGGAGGATCTGCGGTAGGCGTTGTAAGCGGTCTCTCATGAAGATGTAACGCTCTTGGAGAAAGACCGGGATGGCCTCCGCGCACGTGTAGAACGTGGTGGACATGGCGAATGCGAAGAAGCCTAGACGCTCTTGGACTCCTTTGGGGAGTTGTCTAGCTTCGTGAACATCGTGGCTAATATGATTCCAGTGACCATTACAGCTCCTATACGCATCCCGATGAGTTCGGGCTGCCTCATCGAGTTGAGTATAGAGCGCTTGCCGATAACGATCATTTCGATCCAGAAGGGATTCGCGTAAGTTTGGAATGAGGAGGGAGAGTTTGTTGTTGCTGCTCCGGAGACGAGTTTCCCTTTGGAGATGCTCGCGGTTATCGCTTCTTTGAGAGTGATGCCGTTGTTGTAGTAGCGCGCTGCTGCTTGTTGTTTCACTCGCCATTCCTTGTGGTACTCGACCAGTTTCTTGGTTCCTTCTGGGAATTCTCCAGCTCCCGGATGAGATCGAGAGCAAACTCTGTTTTGTTCTCGTTCTCAGGATCGGTGGTCGAATTCAAGAAGAATTGAGGGAGATGTGTGGGCGAGCCGCTGAAGACTGTGTTTCCTCTCGAAAGGAAGATTAGTCTATCTAGCAAACCCATGATTCTGTAGCTAGGCTGGTGTATGGACATGATGACTATACTACCACTTTGCGCGATTCTTTGTAACACTTTGATGACCATGTAGGCACTTGTAGAGTCCAACCCCGAGGTTGGCTCGTCGAGAAAGAGTATAATCGGGTCGTGGATGATGTCGATCCCAATCGAAACACGTCTCCTTTCTCCTCCGGACACACCTCTATGTCCTTCATCACCGATCATGGTTCTTGCCGCGCTTCTTAGACCTAGCTGGTCGATCAAAGATTGTACTCTTGCCTTTTTCTTCTTCTTGGAGAGGGAGCGAGGGAGCCTGAACTCTGCTGAGAACATTAGAGTTTCCTCAACGGTGAGCATAGGGAAGAGAAGGTCGTCTTGCATCACGTAAGCAGATATGACTTTCTGGAGGCGGGATTCAAGAACCTCTCCGTTTAAGGTGATGGAGCCTCTGAGGCTGTCTTTGGCTATACGGTTGGCTAATGCATCGATGAGCGTTGATTTACCTGACCCGCTTGCTCCTAGAACCGCCATCATCTCCCTTCGTGGCTTCGCCTGAGATACCATTCAGTAGTATCTTGGTGTTCAAGGCAGAATCATTTGATGAGGAGTTTCCACAAAGGGAGGAAACTTTTCTTGATCTTCACGCTATAGGTCAAGTCGGTGAAGGAAAGAACAAAGGGGGAAGATGTTATAGAAGAAGCTGGAGCTGAGGTCCATGAGTTGAAAGAAGACGCTGAAGAAGTGAGAGGTGAGGCCATTTCTAAACCCCGTTGATCATTCCTTGCATCCTCCACGTTCATGAGAAGCTCTCCGAGTGTGGCGGTAACTCTAGGCGTGTCTCTTGGACATCTCTCCATGGAGTTTGAATAAAACAGAGGAAGATCATTATTGTTGCCAGCTACTACCCTTTGGCTGGAGATAGTTTTCCAAGAAAGCCAGACATGTTTTTTCTAATTTTATCAGGTTGTTATTTAAGCTCATCCCACAAAGAAGATATGAATAGGGATGAGAAGAGGCTATATAAGGAGGATTTTTTTATATTGAGGAAAGAAAGAGATATGAAATGGTCAATGTGGGTGGGTGATCTCTATGCATCTAACGCTGGTTTTTTTTCTGGTTTTGTATGTGTTGATGTAATGTGTTAACCTAAAAGTAAATGGTTAGGTGAGAGGAGTTGTGCAAAAAGCCCTTATGTTTTATGTCTATTTCTTGGGGCTTAAGGTATGTTTAATAACTTGGGTTTAGCTATACGGTTTTATGGATTGAACAAAAGTATATACAAATGATTTTAGGCATAAAACATATGGTGTTGTGGCAATCTGTTGAGAAATATTGTCCATCGAAGATTACATTTAACTGAGTTAGCGAGTAGCTGTCCAAATCGTGCTAAACGGGCAAACTCGGCACCTATCTTAATATAATAACGATAAAAAATTGTTGTCTATCATCACTTTTCGAAAACTATCATATAATTTGAAGAATAAGAATGGTTGATATTTTATTATTTTAATTTAATTTCAGCTGATATTTCTTTTACTTACTGAAATATATCTTCAGTTAAGTTGTTATAAGGAAACATTTGTTGTACTAATCCTAAGCATTGTCTTACATGTTCGGAATCAAACACTTGACGTGGCAAAATATATATAAAAATAGGCTAGAATTTTACTTAAAATTCTTTTAAACATTAGTCTGTAAATGAAATAAGAAATAAATATCAGTATTTAAAAATTATATAAATAAAATATGGATACTCCTCTCATTACAATTGATTTTATATGAAAGTTCATAAAATTTTAACGTATATGAGAATAAGTGCAACTTGAACTATAAGAAGTTTCTCAATAAGTAAGCTTATGTCTAACATAACATAGGTAATGCAACAGCACATGTGAGCGGTAGATATTTTGAGAAGTTGTTATGACCACAGGAATGAATAAGAAAAGTCACTGGAATAAAATGTGGACACGGCTTCAATAGTAAGAGCAACCTACACGAAAACCCCAAATTCTCATTACAAATTACATAATATAAGCTTAACGTGAAGAAGTAGGCATATAATACCGAATTAAATTGCATAAGATAAGCATAACGTGGAGAGGTAGGCATATAAACGTTTGGTATGGCTGTTATATCTGTTTTTCAAGACTTTATACTATACGCTTCATATATTGACCTAAATAAGTTCATTCCATTTACCTATAATCACAAGAAATCTCATGACTCACATACAAAAAATAAATGTAATACTCTATAGTTGTTTTATGACGCATGTTCTTTTCAGATTTTTTGTTCTAGTAAAAAGATTGACTAAAGCTCTTATAGACAAATGTTTCAAACTAGAATCAAAAGGTTTCTGGTAGCTAACTTGACCGAACAAGAATGTTCTTAATTAAAAAGACAGGATATTCCAGTTCAATGGAAGATATGATATACTTGGCATATAAACAACAGAAAACATACAAATTTATGTTTGTAGACTTGTAGTTATATATTGTCTAGAATATCCATGTTCTATAACTTTAACTAATATTGGTTTAGGATGTTTGCTCGCTGTAAAATAAAAATTTAATAACACCTAGGTGAATACGAACACAAACTAACTAAGGTTTAGTAAAAGTTATAGAATTCAAGGAGGTATAACTCTCTTATTATTAACTCGAGAAACTAACTCAAAACTCAAGTTTTAATCTCCAAACTCTATTAAGGTATGTCACACAAACGACATCTACTTATATAGAGCTTGTGCTTATCCTAATCCTAATAGATTACATAACTTTAGATAACTCCTAATAATATTATGTATCTATCTCCATAACTCGATAGGATTAGGATAATCCCTTGCACCTTAATCTTCTTTCATTTTCAAGCTTTCTCCAACGGTCTCCCTTTAAGCTTGAAATCTTCTCTTGTCACTTCTTGCATCCCAATCAAATCTCTCATTTCCTAAACTTGATTCTCCCTAGAGCTTTAGTTAGATGTCCGCCTGTTGATCGCCTGAGACATGTTCCACAATGATCTGTCCCTTTCAACACACCACGATAAAGTGATAACGTGAGTGTATGTGTTTGCTCCTTCCGTGAAATACGGTTCCTAGTAAGTGATATAGCCGACTGATTGTCTATCCTGATCAGCACCTTCTGTACTGGTTCCTCGGTGATCTCACTTAGCAATTCCTGTAGCCATATGGCTTGTTTAGCACTCTGCTTCCAGCCATGAACTCCGCTTCACAGCTTGAGAGTGCAACGGTTTCTTGTTTGGCGAGCACCAAGTGATCAAGCTCTCTCCAAGGTAGAATATGTGTCCTGCCGTGCTTCGTCCATCATCGGGGTCAACATTATGACTGCTATCACTATAGCCAATGAGTCTAGGAACCTTTGGTGTTGATCGAGTAAAGACAAGTCCGAGTGATGTTGTCCCTTGCAGATACCTGAGAACATGTTTTATAGCTGCTCCATGTGACGCCTTAGGGCTCTGCATATATCTACTCAAGACTCCCACAGTGTATGACAGATCCGCCTAGTGTGAAGTAGATATCTTAGGCACCCAACGTTTCTCCGTAACTCGTTGCATCTATATCTTCTTCTTCAATCGATTTCCAAGCTTCAAACCATGTTCCATAGGTATATGTGACATGTTGCAGTTCTTCATACCACTTTCTTCCAAGATTCTTAGCATGATCTCTTTTGATTCAGAGTTATATGACCTTCTTCTTGACATACTTCTATCCCAAGGTAGTAGCTCAACTTTCCTAAATCACTCATATCAAACTTGGAAGCCATCTCTGTTTTGAAATCATCAATGATCTTTGAGCTTGCTCGATTGATGAACAAGTCATCGACATACACCACCACAACTAGTATGCTTGCATTAACTGTCTTCCTATAGACAAGGTTCCTTAGAACGCCGTAAACCCTAACTCAAGAAAGATCCCGTTGAGTTTGTTGTTCCACGCCTAGAGCCTGCTTCAATCCATAGAGCCTTGTGGAGTTTGTACACCTTCTTCTCACTTTCTTTCACTTCAAAACCCTCTTGTTGAGTTACATAAACTATCTCTTTCAAATCTCCATGTAAAACGCCGTTTGACATCTAGATGATGAACCTCCCATCCTCTAGTTGCTGCAATACTCACCAGTAGCCTAATTGTTTCAAGTCGGGCCACAGGAGCAAAGACTTCCTCGTAGTCTATCCCATACTGTTGCACATATCCCTTAGCGACTAGGCGTGACTTGTACTTCTTGATGGTTCCATCTGAGTTGAACTTTATCTTAAACAGCCATCTCAGTCCTATCGGCTTCACACCCTCCGGAAGATCAACTAGACTCCATACTTTGTTCTTCTCAATGGACTGTAGTTCGTCCTTGCAAGCCTCTATCCATTCCTTCAACTGTCTTGCCTCTTCAAGTTTCTTGGCTCTTCGTTAAGACACGAAGGAGCATCTCTCCTTCTTCGCCTCATGAGCAAGACATAATCCTCAAGATACTTTGGCCTTCATGTTTGTCTTTCACTTCGTCTTGGAAGCAACCTTGTCTCGTGATCACTTTCATCCTCTTCTTCAATATGTATTGTATTTGTATTCATATTCTCAGCTCCATCATGTTGGTTTTCATCCTCTTTGCTGCTGCTGCCTTGTTCTAGTGCTTGCCCGTGGACTTGATTTGCTGTCTTTACTAGCCCATGGTTCCCAAACTCTCCTAGTACTACGCTGAAGTCGCCGTAGCTTCTTAGTTCTCCATCAATCCTCTTCCAGTTCCATCCTTTGGTTTCATCAAACAGTACATCACGACTTACTGTTATTCTTTTCTTCTCTGGGTCAAGCAATCTGTACGCCTTAGAGCCAGGTTCTGTTCCAAGATGAACAAGCATTCGCGACCGGTCATCTAGCTTTCAGGTGCGGTTTCTCAACTTTGGCGTAGCAGATGCATCCAAATATGTAGGTGGCTTATGTTTGGTCGCTTTCCTCGCAGTACCTCATAGGGAGTTTGGTTCTGAAGAGATCTTGTCACTATTCGATTTATCAAATACGTCGCATGCCTCACAGACTAACCCCACAAGTAATTAGGCATGTGCATGTGCTTTAGGATGCTCCTAGCCATCTCCATTAGTGTCTGGTTCCTTCTTTCAACCACTCCGTTCTGTTGTGGCGGTAATGAGCCGTGAGATGCCTCTTGATGCCCTTATCCTCGCAGTATGAGTTGAACTCGTGAGAGATGAACTCACCACCTCGATCAGTTCTGAATGTAGTTACGCTTCTTCCAGTTTCTTACTCCATTACTCCTCTCATCTTCTTAAACTTCTCAAAAGCTTCACTTTTCTCCTTAAGTAAGCTTATTCACATGTATCTTGTGTGGTCATCGATGACTACAATGATATATATATTTCCTCCCATCATGCCTGGTGTTATAGGACCACAGAGGTCACCGTGTATCAACTCCAACGGTCTGGTCGCTCTGTATGTCGTTGCTTGTGGGAACATTTTTCTTGTGTGTTTCCCAAGCAAGCACGATGAGCATACATCTTTTATGACGTTGACATTTGAGACTCCACTGGCCAATTCTTTCGTATCATGATCCTCATAGTTGCAGTGTTGACATGCTCAAGTCTAGCGTGCCATCTGTTTGGCTCACTTATCTCGCCAGTGAAGTTGTGATGAGTCTTTGATCCCCATCCATACCTTATACAGTCGATTCTTCGACCTGTTTGCCTTCACAAGGAGTCTCCCGTGTTGGTCATGCATAGTTAGGTGTTCTCCTCTCAAACGTATATCACAGCCTGACTCTGTTGCTTGACCTAGGCTAATGTTATTGCTTTTTAGTACACATCGTTCATCTTTCTCGCTTCTCCCTTCATGTCTACAAACGAGATAGTGCCTTTTCCTTTGATGTCAATTCTTGAATCGTCACCAAATCTCACTTTTCCAGTGATTGTCTTGTCCATCATTGAAAAATATCTCATATCACCAGTTATATAGTTACTAACTCCATTATCCAAGTACCATATGTCCTTTGAATCATCATTTGTTTCATACTTCTCCGCAAGTAATTCTTCTCATTGAGATAGACAACTTCGTGCATCATTAGCTCGTGCGCATCTTGTGTATCACTATTTCCGTTCTCCAATGTTTCTTGTAGCTTGAGAAGGCGGTCCGGACAATCGAGGCGTAATGTCCCATCTTATCACACCTGTAACACATCACCCTTGATGTGTCTCTGCCTCCATTGTATCTTCCTCTGCCTCGTCTCTGTAATAAGACCTTCCTCCTGCGTCCTCTGTACTCTCTGTTGTACTCACGTTGGTCTTTGTTGTACTCACGTTGGTCTTTGTTGTACTCACGTTGGTCTTTGTTGTACTCACGTTGGTCTTTGTTGTACTCACGTTGGTCTTTGTTGTACTCACGTTGGTCTTTGTTGTACTCACGTTGGTCTTTGTTGTACTCACGTTGGTCTTTGTTGTACTCACGTTGGTCTTTGTTGTACTCACGTTGGTCTTTGTTGTACTCACGTTGGTCTTTGTTGTACTCACGTTGGTCTTTGTTGTACTCACGTTGGTCTTTGTTGTACTCACGTTGGTCTTTGTTGTACTCACGTTGGTCTTTGTTGTACTCACGTTGGTCTTTGTTGTACTCACGTTGGTCTTTGTTGTACTCACGTTGGTCTTTGTTGTACTCACGTTGGTCTTTGTTGTACTCACGTTGGTCTTTGTTGTACTCACGTTGGTCTTTGTTGTACTCACGTTGGTCTTTGTTGTACTCACGTTGGTCTTTGTTGTACTCACGTTGGTCTTTGTTGTACTCACGTTGGTCTTTGTTGTACTCACGTTGGTCTTTGTTGTACTCACGTTGGTCTTTGTTGTACTCACGTTGGTCTTTGTTGTACTCACGTTGGTCTTTGTTGTACTCACGTTGGTCTTTGTTGTACTCACGTTGGTCTTTGTTGTACTCACGTTGGTCTTTGTTGTACTCACGTTGGTCTTTGTTGTACTCACGTTGGTCTTTGTTGTACTCACGTTGGTCTTTGTTGTACTCACGTTGGTCTTTGTTGTACTCACGTTGGTCTTTGTTGTACTCACGTTGGTCTTTGTTGTACTCACGTTGGTCTTTGTTGTACTCACGTTGGTCTTTGTTGTACTCACGTTGGTCTTTGTTGTACTCACGTTGGTCTTTGTTGTACTCACGTTGGTCTTTGTTGTACTCACGTTGGTCTTTGTTGTACTCACGTTGGTCTTTGTTGTACTCACGTTGGTCTTTGTTGTACTCACGTTGGTCTTTGTTGTACTCACGTTGGTCTTTGTTGTACTCACGTTGGTCTTTGTTGTACTCACGTTGGTCTTTGTTGTACTCACGTTGGTCTTTGTTGTACTCACGTTGGTCTTTGTTGTACTCACGTTGGTCTTTGTTGTACTCACGTTGGTCTTTGTTGTACTCACGTTGGTCTTTGTTGTACTCACGTTGGTCTTTGTTGTACTCACGTTGGTCTTTGTTGTACTCACGTTGGTCTTTGTTGTACTCACGTTGGTCTTTGTTGTACTCACGTTGGTCTTTGTTGTACTCACGTTGGTCTTTGTTGTACTCACGTTGGTCTTTGTTGTACTCACGTTGGTCTTTGTTGTACTCACGTTGGTCTTTGTTGTACTCACGTTGGTCTTTGTTGTACTCACGTTGGTCTTTGTTGTACTCACGTTGGTCTTTGTTGTACTCACGTTGGTCTTTGTTGTACTCACGTTGGTCTTTGTTGTACTCACGTTGGTCTTTGTTGTACTCACGTTGGTCTTTGTTGTACTCACGTTGGTCTTTGTTGTACTCACGAGATGGATGTGTGACTTGTGTTTCACGAGTCATCGTTTGAATAAATTTAAGATGTTTCATATGATTTTAAAGTGTTTGGTGGTACTTTTTTGTTAAAAATAAAAATTTAAATCTTAATTTTTGGATGAGATTATTATATGGTTTGACTAAATTGCACTATTTTTAATTCACCTAAAATTATTTAAAACTTCATTACAAGTCAAATCACTCCATGTCAATTCAAATTCCAAATTAAATACACCCTCCTTTGACTTTGTTGTTTTTTGTCAGCTATACAGTAAATCAAGTAGGTTTAGTTTGGTGAAAGGTCTGAGAAGCTGACCACTCCTTTTAGTTTGATGCAAGCTCTGAGAAGCTGACCACTCCTAATTGTGTGATTTACATGGAAAATAATAGCTTAATGTTCATACTTTTTGATAATGAGTCGACACAGACATTAAAGCTGCTAAAAATATGGATCAAACTATTCGAAGATTACAAATGGTCAAGTTTTGATTGGAAAGAAGGCCAATCCACAAAATTTCAATCATTTTAATAGGCTAAAACAATTTTACTTGAACATGATTGATGGAATATGCTTCTCTTTCAGGCAAGACATAAGAAGCTCGTCTGTCGTGCCAAGAGGCCTCTACGACAACCTTTCAACCCTAAGATTTTTTATACGTTCTATTAGAGGAATTCCATGTAATTATATGATGATTTTTCAACAAAATAATAATAAAGATTGAAAAAAACAATGAAGACTGAAGACACTCTTGCTGTCTTGCAGAAAAAAATATTGGTTAAAACTAATTTATTAATTCAAAATATAAGATAAAATCTTTCCTTTTTATTTAATATATCAATGTAATTAATAAAAATTAGTTTTAAATAACAATGTCAAACTAATTTCTAAACAATTCATTTCTAATTTTATTTATTTTAGATATAAATGTATACTTTATATTGTAAAAATCTTTTTAGTTTTTAAAATACTGGTTTGCACGATTGACATTAATCTATTTAAAGTCCCCCCTGCAATAAAAAAAAGTACGTTATCTGATAATGCCAAACACACAAGGTTCTCGACTAAAGTAACCGAATCCAAAAACCAAAAATCAAAAAGGAACTCAAACATCAGCTAATGGAATAAAAAGTTAAGAGGAAGATGTCTACTGTTTTGTAACTTGTTGTCCACTTTATTAATCCCTCCACCACTACCACCTTCCTACCAACACGACAAAACACAAAAACAAAGCTAGAGAGAAAGAGAAAGAGAGAGAGACATGGATCTTGATTGGGCAGCAGCTTTTTTCAAAAACTACGAATGGCTGATCGTGTATCTAGAAGGCATGGTGAAGCCTGCTGCGGCGCTCGCGGTTGTGCTACTAGCCGTGGCTCTTTCCTACTCACAGAAACTGTCTTTGGAAAGTGACATGATCTACTCTGTTTCCCGCTCGTTTCTTCAGCTCTCTGTTATCGGATTCGTTCTTCAGTTCATCTGCTCTGTGTTTTATTACAATAGTTTGATTCTGATCAGGTCTCTGTCGCCGGTTACACCGCCGGACAACGTGCCAAGCACGTGCCACGTGGAAAGTACGTAGCCGGAGTATCTATCCTCGCCGGGACTTCAATCACAATGTCCCTGCTCGTTGCCCTCAAAGTCTTTCCTTTCACTCCGAGGTTTATGATCCCTGTGACCGGAATGATGGTCGGTAACGCCATGACGGTCACCGGAGTTACCATGAAACAGCTACGAGACAACATCAAGATGCAACTAAACCTGGTTAAACTTCTTGACAACAATGATCTTATACTTAAACCGAAACGAGTTCCCGGTTTAATTTGAGTTGTCAAAAAATTATAGGTGGAGACGGCTTTGGCACTAGGAGCAACGCCAAGACAAGCTACGTTGCAGCAAGTGAAAAGATCTTTGGTGATATCTCTATCTCCGGTTTTGGATAACTGCAAAACCGTTGGATTGATCTCTCTACCAGGGGCTATGACCGGTATGATAATGGGCGGTGCGTCGCCTCTTGAAGCTATCCAGCTACAGATTGTTGTGATGAACATGATGGTTGGAGCAGCCACCGTTAGTAGCATCATGTGTACGTATCTTTGTTGGCCATCTTTCTTCACTAAAGCTTACCAGTTACAAACTCATGTCTTCTCAAGCTGAAACTTGTCTGAAATTGAAAACCCGACCATTTTGTCTTAAAATAATATTGTATTTATAATCTATTATGCATTAACAAAAACCGAGTATTTAACAAAAGAAAAAATGTAGCTTCATTCTTCGCAGGGGGAGACTAAATACAACTTTTAATTAATAGATTAGATATAACGAAGAAATACAAATATTTAGCTTTAAAAAAAAAAACACGATAATGTTTTTATGATTTTCAGACAGTGAGACATATCAAGAAAAACAAAAGAACTATTTCATCACCTCCGTTTGTTCTCACTCCCAATCAACAACGTGAAGTAAAACAAAACCCTAAAGAAGAACCCTCAAGCTACCGTGATCCACAAGCAATTCCATTTGCTAAAATACATGAAAATCCAAAATACTAAAATATCTGAAAATCCAAAATACATGATTCTAATCTAAAAGGATATCCGAACTTCCATCCCTAGTGGACATGTTTGGTTTTTATCCCACTATAACAATATACCATTTCCGTTTGAACCCTTTTTCAAAATCTAAAATTAATTTTATCTTTATTTATTGAATATATCACTTCAAATTAATAAGTAAAATACAGTGTCAAACTATTTTCTAAATAAATTATTTATAATAATTTTTTATTTTAGATATAAATGTATACTTCATTTTGATTGTAGAAAAGCTTGTCAGACTCTTTTAAAATAGCCGTTTGCACAATTACATGATTGATATTAATCTATCTGAAATCATTTTCCACTGCAATAAAAAAGGTTATCTGACAATGCCAAACACACAAGGTTCTAAACTAAAGGAACCGAATCCAAAAAAAAACAAAAATGAAAAAGGAACTCAAACATCAGCTAATGGAATAAAAAGTTAAGAGGAAGATGTCTACTATTTTGTAACTTGTTGTCCACTTTATTATTCCCTCCACCACTACCACCTTCCTACCAACACGACAAAACACAAAAACAAAGCGAGAGAGAAAAAGTGAGAGACATGGATCTTGATTGGGCAGCAGCTTTTTTCAAGAACTACGAATGGCTGATCGTGTATCTCCAAGGCATGGTGAAGCCTGCGGCGGCTCTCGTGGTTGTGCTACTGGCCGTGGCTCTTTTCTACACGCAGAAACTTTCTTTGGAAAGTGACATGATATATACTCTGTTTCACGTTCGTTTCTTCAGCTCTCTGTCATCGGATTCGTTCTTCGGTTCATCTTCAACCAAGAAAACGCCGGCTGGATCATCCTTGCTTATCTCTTCATGGTCAGTTCCAATCAGCAGCACTCCTAGAATTTTGGGGCTCTGCATAATTTAGTACAAATATATATAATTCTTTCCGACAAATTTAAATATATAAATAAATATTTTGTAAAATTTTGGGGATCATATGCCAATGTTTCACTAGTCTACGGGATCAGACTCTGGTTTCAGTCTATTTCACTTTCTACTATGCATTTTATTACAATAGTTTGACTCTGATCAGGTCTCTGTCGCCGGTTACACCGCCGGACAACGTGCCAAGCACGTTCCACGTGGAAAGTACGTAGCCGGAGTATCTATCCTCGCCGGAACTTCAATCACAATGTTCCTGCTCGTTGCCCTCAATGTCTTTCCTTTCACTCCTAGGTATATGATCCCTGTGCCGGGGATGATGGTCGGAAACGCCATGACGGTCACCGGAGTTACCATGAAACAGCTACGAGACAACATCAAGATGCAACTAAACCTGGTTAAACTTCTTGACAATAATGATCTTATATTTAACCGAAATAAGTTCCCGGTTTAATTGAGTTGTCAAAAAACTATAGGTGGAGACGGCTTTGTGATTTTAGAGAGAATAGATTGGTGTTGAGAGATTATAAAAGATTAAGAGAGATTCAGAAAAATTAGAAAGATTGAGGAAGAGATTTAATGAAGAACCATGATGAACAATTGAAAGAATAAGAGACTAGAATCCTTAGATTTATTAATGAGAGTGATTACAATATATATAGGTAGAGACATTAGGGTTTTCAAAGTCAAAGAGAAGGTTAAAGTGCAGCCAATGGCACTTCCTACATGTGTGAGCTATGGATAAGGTTTCCCTTCTTCCCACCAGCTCATGACAGGCTGTCAGTCTTGCCCTCCTTCTTTCTCAAGTCTTCACCTCATCTCAACACTCCCCCTCAAGCTTGACCATGTGAAACAAGTCAAGCTTGGAAAGTCATGAGATCTTCCTCATTAAAAACCTCACCAAGGAAAACCCGTTGGGACAAAACCTTGATGAGGGAAAAAGAGTAAAGACCCCATGACTAAGGGGATCAGCTCCTGCTAGGAGTAAGATCAATGAGCCCAAGCCGAATGTGTATGGACTCCATTGTCTTCTGCCTAGCTGCCTTGGTGAATACATCAGCCAACTGGTCCTCACTCCTCGTGTAGCATGGCAAGATCATTCCCAAGACTATCATTTGCCTCACTTTATGGCAGTCCACCTCAATGTGCTTTGTCCTCTCATGAAACACAAAGTTTGTAGCAATGTGTATAACTGCCTGATTATCACAGTGCATTGTCATTGGTGTAGCTTGCTCAACCTCCAAATGCTTTAAGATCCCTTTGATCCACACCAGCTCATTAGTAAGCTTGAGCATAGCTCTATACTCTGCCTCCGCACTAGAACATGAGACCACTTTCTGCTTCTTGCTTTTCCATGTCACCAAATTGCCTCCAATGAATGTACAATAGCCAGTTGTAGACCTTCTATCAGCTCTATCTATAGCCCAATCCGCATCACAGTAGCCTACCACTTCAGTGCTTGCATTGCTCCCCATCCATACACCAAGACCACTTGAACCATTCAAGTAATGAAGAACTCTCTCCACCATGCGCCAATGATGTTCCTTTGGAGCTTGCATGTGCTGACTTACTAGATTCACAGCAAAGCATATGTCTGGCCTTGTGATAGTCAAGTAAATCAGCTTCCCCACCAGCTTCCTATACAGCTTAGGATCATGGAAAGCCTTGCCTTCTTCTATCTCCCCCTCACGTGGAACCTTGTATCCATCCTCCATAGGCATCTTGGCTGTCTTGCCTCCATAAACACCTGCATCTTTCAAAAGATCAAGTGTATATTTCCTTTGAGAAATGAACAAACCTTCATTGGATCTACACAACTCAATTCCAAGAAAGTATTTCATTTCTCCCAAGTCTTTAATCTCAAACACACTTTTGAGAAAGTCCTTGGTAGCTTTGATACCATCTTTATCACTGCCAGTGATGATTATATCATCCACATACACAAGGATAGCAATGATACCTGAGCTTGTGGTGAGAGTGAAGAGGGTATGATCCAGTTCGCACTTCTTAAAGCCTCTTCCATTCAATGTTGTGTTCAACTTGTGGTACCAAGCTCTAGGAGATTGTTTGAGACCATAGATTGCCTTCTTTAGTCTCAACACATTTCCTTTCTTTACCAAATGCTCAAGACCAGGAGGAGGGAGCATGTAGACTTCATCTTCTAGCTCTCCTTGTAGAAAAGCATTCTTTACATCCATTTGCCATAGCTCCCACTCAAGATTTACAGCAAGTGATAGCACAATTCTGATAGTATGAAGCTTGGCTACTGGTGCAAAGGTATCCACATAATCCTCTCCCCAAGTTTGAGTGAATCCTCTTGCCACCAATCTGGTCTTTCGCCTATCTATCTTTCCATTTGGAAGATACTTGATAGTGAAGATCCATCTACTAGTGACTGCCTTCTTCCCTTTAGGCAATTCACTCTCATACCATGTGTCATTCTTTATCATAGCATCCGCTTCAGCCGCAACATAATCTCTCCATTCTTGCACCAGCATAGCTTCTTCATAG
Source organism: Brassica carinata (assembly GCA_016771965.1). Classification (NCBI taxonomy): domain Eukaryota; kingdom Viridiplantae; phylum Streptophyta; class Magnoliopsida; order Brassicales; family Brassicaceae; genus Brassica; species Brassica carinata. The sequence continues at coordinate 50,658,890 of CM028692.1, forward strand.
CTTCTTGGTACATAACTTTCATCTAGGCTCATCATGAAGCACTTATGCTCTTCTGGAAACTCAAAGGAGCACACAGCTTGGGTAGGATGCTCCACAGCTTGGGAATTGTAGTACACTCTCGTGTTTACCCAGTTGGAAGGAAACCTTTGCCTTGTACTCCTCCTTAGAACTGGTGCTTGAACCTCTTCTTGAACTGGTTCTGATTGCACCTCCTCTTGATCTTCTTTTCTTGGAGCCTGACCTTCTTCTTCTTCAGGTTCATGACTCTCTTCTACTACTCCATCTTGATCATGTGCACCTGATCCTTGATCTCCTTGACCTCCAAGTTCAGGTTCATTACCCCCCTCATGATCGAGATGGGTTGGTTCTTCAGCTTCATAAGTAGGTGTAGGATCCGGGGACATGTTGAAACCAAGTCCTTCCATTACTCTCCTTAGGCTAGTAGCTCTATCAGATGGTCTTGCCAAATCTTCAAGTTCTGCCCAATTTTTTTCTTCATAGTAACTTTTCTCTTCTATAAACTTGACATCTCTTGATATAAGAACTCTTCTTGCATCTGGATCAAAGCATTTGTAACCCTTTTGTTCAGCAGAATATCCAATGAACATAGCTTTAGTGCTTCTTGCTTCAAGCTTGTTTTTCATCTCCTTTGGTACCAGAATATAGCACACGCAACCAAACACTCTCAAGTGGTCTAAGATAGGCTTGACCTTGTTAAGGACTTCAAATGGTGATTGATCCTTGAGGATCTTGGTTGGTGTCCTGTTGATTAGGTAGCAAGCCGCTAGAACAGCATCACCCCAATATCTCTTTGGTACACTTGTTTGGAACATAAGAGCTCTTGCTGCTTCCATAAGATGCCTGTTCTTCCTCTCAGCAACACCATTCTGCTGAGGATTGTAAGGACAGCTAGTTTGATGCAAAATTCCATGTCTTGCAAGATGCTCCTTGAAAGAATGGCCTATGTACTCTCCACCATTATCTGACCTGAAAATCTTGATCTTGGCATTATACTGGTTAGTTACATAGCTTTGAAAGTTTTTAAAGGCATCAAGCACCCTATCTTTAGTTTTAATGAGTGTTAACCAGGTGTATTTTGATTTTTCATCTATGAAAGTTACATAGTATCTATATCCTTCTCTAGATAAGCATGGAGAGGTCCAAACATCAGAGTGAACTAAATCAAAGCAATTCTCATAGATAGTAGCAGATCTTTCAAAGACAGTCTTACATTGTTTTCCCAAAATACATGCTTCACATTCATTGTTTTTAAACATAACACCTGGTAACATTAAACTTAAAGCTCTAAGATGAGGGTGACCTAGTCTAGCATGCCACAATGCATCATTATTAGAGGAAGAAACAAAATTAAAAGAGTAACTAGAACTAGAGATGGAATTGTCTTCAAGCAAATAAAGATCTCCTTTTGTAACTCCTTGCCCAATAAGCTTACTGCTCTCAATATCCTGAAACATGACTTGGTTAGGAGTGAAAATAACATTGCATTGAAGATCATTAGTGCACCTTTTTACTGATAAGAGATTTGAAGTAAAATCAGGCATGTAGAAAGTTCTAGAATCCTTATCAAACAGTTTCAGTTTACCAACACCTTTAATAGGAATTCTAGATCCATTTGCAATTACAACATTTCCTTGAGCAGGTTCAATATTTTCAATGAGACTCTTATCACTTATCATATGATGAGATGCACCAGAATCAACAATCAAAGGTTTTATCATGTTTTGAGCAATATGAGTTCTAGGATAATCAATTCCATTTCGCAATTTTTCTATGACTTCTAGCAATCTATCAGGCACATTCTTAGTCTTATCATCACTATAAGTGTTCTCACTCAATTCTAGCAACCTATCCGGAGTACTAGACAGAGTATGGGCACTATAAGAGATACCAAGAGTGTTTCCAAGTTTGTTACCAGACTCCTTGAGAGCTTTGATGAGGGATTCAATGTCTGATCTCCTTATGGCCTCATTGTCCAGGTTCTTTCCACCCAAGTGATGAGATGTCATGGCTCTACCTTCACTTTCACCCACTTGCACATTAGAACTAGCTCCGGATGGACCAGCTCTACTTGTACCAACAGAAAGGTGAGCCTTTGCTTCTCTATCCTTGTTGAACTTTGGTGGCTTGAAGTGTGGATGTAGGATCCAACACTGGTGCTTCTTATGACCTGTCTTCTTGCAGTGATCACACTCACCATCAAACCTCTCACCATACTTCTTGTTTCCACTTCTATACATAGCTTTGTTAGCTAGTATCTCCTCCACCATGTGAGCCATTGAGAGATCTTTCTTCCCTCCAAAGAGACCAATGGACCCTTCCTCCTTTTGTAGCTGCGCGCATACATCCTCCATGGAAGGCAAGGTTGGTGATCTCAAAATGTGAGAAATCACATCCTTGTAAGGTGGATCCAAGGTCATCATCAGCCCAAACACTTGGTCTTGCTCCCTTCTCTCAGCAAGGATTTCCGGATCATCAGTGTTGGGTCTTAAGCCTTCAAGCTCATTTCACAAAGCTCTAAACTTTGCTAGATGTGTGGTGAACCCCTCACCATCTTGCACAAGGGCATTGATAGCTCCTTTCAACTCAAACACACGACTTAGGTTAGATTTGTTACCATAAGTCTTTGCAAGCACTTCCCAAAGGTGCTTAGGAGTTGTGCAGTAGCTGTAAGCATCCAGGAGAGTGATTTCAAGTGAGCCTTGAAGAATAGAGAGCACCATCAAGTCATCTTTCACCCATCTCTTGTACCCGGCTAAAGCTTGCTCCTTTTCCTTTGGATCTTCATCTTCTTTGGCTACTGGCTTCTTCCTAGTCTCATCTGTGATGTGACTCTCGAGCCCTAGCCTCCCAATGGCTGTTTTCACCAGCCTAGACCACAGCAAATAGTTGCTTCCTCCCTTGAGAGCAACCGGAACTGTCACCACCTTGTAGTTGTTGTTGTTATCTTCCATCACCAAGAACACCTCAAGAACACCTCTAGATCTTGAAATGAGCTGAAGAACACAACTAGATCTCAATACCAAAGCCAACCAGGCTCTGATACCATGTGATTTTAGAGAGAATAGATTGGTGTTGAGAGATTATAAAAGATTAAGAGAGATTCAGAAAAATTAGAAAGATTGAGGAAGAGATTTAATGAAGAACCATGATGAACAATTGAAAGAATAAGAGACTAGAATCCTTAGATTTATTAATGAGAGTGATTACAATATATATAGGTAGAGACATTAGGGTTTTCAAAGTCAAAGAGAAGGTTAAAGTGCAGCCAATGGCACTTCCCACATGTGTGAGCTATGGATAAGGTTTCCCTTCTTCCCACCAGCTCATGACAGGCTGTCAGTCTTGCCCTCCTTCTTTCTCAAGTCTTCACCTCATCTCAAAAGGCTTTGGCATTAGGAGCAACACTAAGACAAGCTACGTTGCAGCAAGTGAAAAGATCTCTGGTGATATCTCTATCTCCGGTTTTGGATAACTGCAAAACCGTTGGATTGATTTCTCTACCAGGGGCTATGACCGGTATGATAATGGGCGGTGCGTCGCCTCTTGAAGCTATCTAGCTACAGATAGTTGTGATGAACATGATGGTTGGAGCAGCCACGGTTAGTAGCATCATGTGTACGTATCTTTGTTGGCCATCTTTTTCACTAAAGCATATCAGTTACAAACTCATGTCTTCTCCCGTTGAAACTTGTCTGAAATTCTCTTAAAATAATATTGTTTTTTTGTAAACAATATTCATTAACAAAAGCAGAGTATTTAACAAAAAAAAAGTACTTCATTCTTCCACACACAAGGGGAGATTAAATACAACTTTTAATTAATAGATTAGATATAACGAAGAAATACAAATATTTTAGTTGAAAAAAATAAAATAAAACACAACAATGTTTTTATGATTTTCAGACAGTAAGACCAATCAAGAAAAAAAAACAAACTGTTCCATCACCTCCGTTTGTTCTTACTTCCAATCAACAACGTGAAGTAAAACAAAATCCTAAAGAAGAACCCCCAAGCTACCGTGATCCACAAGCAATTCCATTTGCTAATCTCCGTAACCCCCTGCTGCTTCAAAATATCAATCCCCGTCGTCACACACGTCTCCGCCGTCACATTGATCCCCAAAACACCGCTCATACTCTTCAACAAACTCAACTTCACAGCGCTCGGAAACTGCCCCAACGGCGAGTTATCAAAAATCTGAATCCCTCGGACGAAACACTTGGTCGTATCTTCGAACTCGTTCTGCAACACCCCTTCGTAAGGGTACTTCACAAGCGAGAGGTAATGGAACCAGATCCAGTAGAGAGGGATACGGTCACGAGAGATGAAGAATCCGGAGAAGAGGAGGAAGTAAGCGAGGATGGCCACGACCACGGTGAATCCGAGCATCACGTTGGATACGACGCCGGATAGGAACGTCACGAAGGAGCTTCCGGCCCAGAAGGAAGCCAAGATCGTGAGGAAGAAGAAGAGGAAGCCGCTGGCGCCCCCGGCGAGACCGACGGCGAAGAAAGTGGTGGCTGCGAAGCATGCCGCGAGGAAGATGAGGGAAGGGATGGAGATTATGGACTGAGAGAGGACGTAGGAGGATCTTCGGTACGCGTTGTAAGCGGTCTCTCTCATGAAGATGTAACGCTCTTGGAGAAAGACAGGGATGGCTTCAGCGCAGGTGTAGAATGTGGTTGACATGGCGAACGCGAAGAAGCCTAGACGCTCCTGGACTCCTTTGGGAGAGTTGTCTAGTTTCGTGAACATCGTGGCTAAGATGATCCCCGTGACCATCACGGCTCCTATGCGCATCCCGATAAGCTCGGGCTGCCTCATGGAGTTTAGTATAGACCGTTTCCCTATGACGATCATTTCGATCCAGAACGGATTCGCGTAAGTCTGGAAAGATGATGGAGAATTTGTTGTTGCTCCGGAGACGAGTTTCCCTCTGGAGATGCTCGCGGTTATCGCTTCTTTGAGTGTGATGCCGTTGTTGTAGTACCGCGCTGCTGCTTGTTGTTTCGCTCGCCACTCCTTGTGGTACTCGACGAGCTTCTTGGTCCCTTCGGGGGAATTCTCCAGCTCCCGGATGAGATCGAGAGCAAACTCTGTTTTGTTCTCGTTCTCTGGGATCGGGTGGTCGAATTCGGAGAAGAATTGCGGGAGGTACGTCGGCGAGCCGCTGAAGACGGTGTTTCCTCTCGAGAGGAAGATTAGTCTATCTAGCAAACCCATGATTCTGTAGCTAGGCTGGTGGATGGACATGATAACTATGCTCCCGCTCTGCGCGATTCTTTGAAGCACTTTGATGACCATGTAGGCGCTTGTAGAGTCCAGCCCTGAGGTTGGCTCGTCGAGAAAGAGTATAATCGGGTCATGGATGATGTCTATCCCAATCGAAACACGTCTCCTTTCTCCTCCGGAGACGCCTCTGTGTCCTTCATCACCGATCACGGTTCTTGCCGCGCTTCTTAGACCTAGCTGGTCGATCAAAGCTTGTACTCTCGCCTTCTTCTTCTTCTTGGAGAGGGAGCGAGGGAGCCGGAACTCTGCTGAGAACATTAGAGTTTCCTCCACGGTGAGCATCGGGAAGAGAAGGTCGTCTTGCATCACGTAAGCCGATATGACTTTCTGGAGGCTGGATTCAAGAACCTCTCCGTTTAAGGTGATGGAGCCTCTGAGGCTGTCTTTGGCTATACGGTTGGCTAACGCATCGATGAGCGTTGATTTACCTGACCCACTTGCTCCAAGAACCGCCATCATCTCACCTTCGTGGGCTTCACCTGAGATACCATTCAGTAGTATCTTAGTGTTCAACGCGGAATCATTTGATGACTTTCCACAAAAGGGAGGAAACTTTTTCTTGATCTTCACGCTATAGGTCAAATCGGTGAAGGACAGAACAAACGGGGAAGATGCTATAGAAGAAGCTGGAGCCGAGGTCCATGAATTGAAAGAAGATGCTGAAGAAGTGAGAGGTGAGGCCATTTCTAAACCGCGTTGATCGTTCCTTGCATCCTCCACGTTCATAAGAAGCTCAGCAAGTGTGGCAGAAACCTTAGGTGTGTCTCTTGGACATCTCTGAGTCTCCATGGAAGTCTGGTTTGTATAAAACAGAGGAAGATCATTGTTACCAGCTACTACCCTTTTAGCTGGAGATAGTTTTCCAAGAAAGCCAGACATGTTTTTTTTTTTCTAATTTTATCAGGTTGTTGGGTTTAAGCTCATATCCACAAAGAAGATATGAATAGGGAAGAGAAGAGGCTATATAAGGAGTATTTGACAGACGAATGAAAGTAGTAGGAAATGGTCAATGTGGGTGGGTGAGCTCTATGTATCTAACAAAGGCTTTTGCTGGTTTTGTATATGTTGATGTAATGTGTTAACCTAAAAGTAAATGGTTAGGTGAGAGGAGTTGTGCAAAAACCCTTATGTTTTATGCCTATTTCTTGGGGATTAAGTTTTTTTTTTTTAATAACGTGGGTTTAGCTATACCGGTTTTATGGATTGAACAAAAGTATATACAAATGATTTTTGGCATAAAACCATATGGTGTTGATGGTAATCTGTTGAGAAATATTGTCCATAGAGGATTTACATTTAACTGAGTTAGCCAGTAGCTGTCCAAGTCGTCCTAAACGGGCAAACTCGTACCTATCTTACGATAATAACTATATAAAACTGTTGGCTTATTTTATTCTTTTAAGTATCATCACCTTTCGAAAAGAAAAAAAATCATATAATTTGAAGAACAAGGATGGTTAATATTTTATTATTTAGCTGAAATATATATATCTTCAGTTAAGTTGTAGTAAGAAAACATTTGTTATACTAATCCTAAGCATTGTCTTAGAGAAACATTATTGCAAGGATCTTCGAGGAGTTCTCAATGAAAAATAGTTATATGTGTTATTGGGTAACTCAATTTGCTTATTTTAAGTTGGATTTCTCATCATATTGAGATTTTCATAATTAAACAATGATATTTTTGTATAGATATATAATTTAAAAATCTAGAGTTGAAAATTTTTCATTGGAGGTGTTCTTATATGTTCAGAATCAACCACTTGGCATGGCAAAATCTTTATCAAGAAATATATATATATAATAAAAAATTTCTTAAAACGTTTTTTTAAAATATTAGTTTGTAAAATAAATAAATTATGAAATAAATATCACTATTAAAAATTAATATAAATAAAATATGGATCACTGCTCTCATTACAGTTGATTTTATATGAACGTTCACAAAATGATTAAGTACGTACTATATGAGAAAAAGTGCAACTTGAACTACAAGAAATTTCTCAATAAGTAAGCTTATATGTCTAACATAACATAGGTAACGCAGCAGCACATGTGAGCGGTAGATATTTTTTGAGAAGTTGTTATGACTAAAGGATGAATAAGAAAAGTCACTGGAATAAAATGTGGACACGGCTTCAATAGTAAGAGCAAGCTACACGAAAACTCCAAATTATTATTACAAATTAGATAATATAAGCTTAACGTGAAGAAGTAGGCATATAATACCAGATTAAATTGCATAAGATAAGCATAACGTGGAGAGGTAGGCATATAAACGTTTGGTATGGCTGTTATATCTGTTTCCCAAGACTTTATACTATACGCTTCATATATTGACCTAAATCAGTTCATTCCTTTTACCTATTCTCACAAGAAATCTCTATTTTTGTTTTATGACGCCTGTTACTTTCAGTTTTTTTCTCTAATAAAAAAGGTTGACTAATTAAAGCTCTTATAGACAAATGTTTTAAACTAGAATCAAAAGGTTTCTGGTAGCTAACTTGACCGAACAAGAATGTTCTTAGTTACAAAAACTGTGGATGTTCCAGTTAAATGGAAAATATGATATAAACTTTCGCATATAACCAACAAAGAACATACAAAATTATGTTTGTAGACTGTACTTATTATCTAAATTATCCGTTATTAATTATATAATTTTAATTAATATTGGTTTAGGATGCTTGCTTTTGTAGAATCAACCACTTGGCATGGCAAAATCTTTATCAAGAAATATATATATCTTCAGTTAAGTTGTAGTAAGAAAACATTTGTTATACTAATCCTAAGCATTGTCTTAGAGAAACATTATTGCAAGGATCTTCGAGGAGTTCTCAATGAAAAATAGTTATATGTGTTATTGGGTAACTCAATTTGCTTATTTTAAGTTGGATTTCTCATCATATTGAGATTTTCATAATTAAACAATGATATTTTTGTATAGATATATAATTTAAAAATCTAGAGTTGAAAATTTTTCATTGGAGGTGTTCTTATATGTTCAGAATCAACCACTTGGCATGGCAAAATCTTTATCAAGAAATATATATATCTTCAGTTAAGTTGTAGTAAGAAAACATTTGTTATACTAATCCTAAGCATTGTCTTAGAGAAACATTATTGCAAGGATCTTCGAGGAGTTCTCAATGAAAAATAGTTATATGTGTTATTGGGTAACTCAATTTGCTTATTTTAAGTTGGATTTCTCATCATATTGAGATTTTCATAATTAAACAATGATATTTTTGTATAGATATATAATTTAAAAATCTAGAGTTGAAAATTTTTCATTGGAGGTGTTCTTATATGTTCAGAATCAACCACTTGGCATGGCAAAATCTTTATCAAGAAATATATATATATAATAAAAATTTCTTAAAACGTTTTTTAAAATATTAGTTTGTAAAAGAAAAAAATCATATAATTTGAAGAACAAGGATGGTTAATATTTTATTATTTAGCTGAAATATATATATCTTCAGTTAAGTTGTAGTAAGAAAACATTTGTTATACTAATCCTAAGCATTGTCTTAGAGAAACATTATTGCAAGGATCTTCGAGGAGTTCTCAATGAAAAATAGTTATATGTGTTATTGGGTAACTCAATTTGCTTATTTTAAGTTGGATTTCTCATCATATTGAGATTTTCATAATTAAACAATGATATTTTTGTATAGATATATAATTTAAAAATCTAGAGTTGAAAATTTTTCATTGGAGGTGTTCTTATATGTTCAGAATCAACCACTTGGCATGGCAAAATCTTTATCAAGAAATATATATATCTTCAGTTAAGTTGTAGTAAGAAAACATTTGTTATACTAATCCTAAGCATTGTCTTAGAGAAACATTATTGCAAGGATCTTCGAGGAGTTCTCAATGAAAAATAGTTATATGTGTTATTGGGTAACTCAATTTGCTTATTTTAAGTTGGATTTCTCATCATATTGAGATTTTCATAATTAAACAATGATATTTTTGTATAGATATATAATTTAAAAATCTAGAGTTGAAAATTTTTCATTGGAGGTGTTCTTATATGTTCAGAATCAACCACTTGGCATGGCAAAATCTTTATCAAGAAATATATATATCTTCAGTTAAGTTGTAGTAAGAAAACATTTGTTATACTAATCCTAAGCATTGTCTTAGAGAAACATTATTGCAAGGATCTTCGAGGAGTTCTCAATGAAAAATAGTTATATGTGTTATTGGGTAACTCAATTTGCTTATTTTAAGTTGGATTTCTCATCATATTGAGATTTTCATAATTAAACAATGATATTTTTGTATAGATATATAATTTAAAAATCTAGAGTTGAAAATTTTTCATTGGAGGTGTTCTTATATGTTCAGAATCAACCACTTGGCATGGCAAAATCTTTATCAAGAAATATATATATATAATAAAAAATTTCTTAAAACGTTTTTTTAAAATATTAGTTTGTAAAATAAATAAATTATGAAATAAATATCACTATTAAAATTAATATAAATAAAATATGGATCACTGCTCTCATTACAGTTGATTTTATATGAACGTTCACAAAATGATTAAGTACGTACTATATGAGAAAAAGTGCAACTTGAACTACAAGAAATTTCTCAATAAGTAAGCTTATATGTCTAACATAACATAGGTAACGCAGCAGCACATGTGAGCGGTAGATATTTTTTGAGAAGTTGTTATGACTAAAGGATGAATAAGAAAAGTCACTGGAATAAAATGTGGACACGGCTTCAATAGTAAGAGCAAGCTACACGAAAACTCCAAATTATTATTACAAATTAGATAATATAAGCTTAACGTGAAGAAGTAGGCATATAATACCAGATTAAATTGCATAAGATAAGCATAACGTGGAGAGGTAGGCATATAAACGTTTGGTATGGCTGTTATATCTGTTTCCCAAGACTTTATACTATACGCTTCATATATTGACCTAAATCAGTTCATTCCTTTTACCTATTCTCACAAGAAATCTCTATTTTTGTTTTATGACGCCTGTTACTTTCAGTTTTTTTCTCTAATAAAAAAGGTTGACTAATTAAAGCTCTTATAGACAAATGTTTTAAACTAGAATCAAAAGGTTTCTGGTAGCTAACTTGACCGAACAAGAATGTTCTTAGTTACAAAAACTGTGGATGTTCCAGTTAAATGGAAAATATGATATAAACTTTCGCATATAACCAACAAAGAACATACAAAATTATGTTTGTAGACTGTACTTATTATCTAAATTATCCGTTATTAATTATATAATTTTAATTAATATTGGTTTAGGATGCTTGCTTTTTGTAAAATAAAACAACTAGGTGAATACGAACACATACTAACTAAGGTTTAGTAAAAGTTCAAAACTATATTGATGTTCAAGTTGATGTAGTAATAGAAAGAAAAAATCTGAGTTAGATAAGAATCATAAGATGCTCGTTGACAAAACAAAAGATGTTATATTCTCTGACGTTCAGACGATATTGTGAGCATATATTGCTAGGATAGGATGTATAAAATGTCAAATACTCAGAAGATGAAATCACAGTTACTGAAAAAGGCAAAACATGTAGCACACATTTTATAACTTACTCACACTGAGGAGTCTTCGAAACTGAACTCCATATCGTCACATTTCCACACACAATAGACATAATAGAACTATCAACTCTCACATCAAAACAACTAAAAAAGCAAACGAACTTTTTCAGTGGTCTTCTCTCGGCCTATGTTTATAATATACAGTGGTATCTACGAATCTTCTATAGTGAAACATCTAACTTTCCAGGGAAAAAACAACCAATATTACTATACCATAACAAAATTCCTTATTATGAAGTGTTTGATACTTGATTAAGACGACCAGAGAGTTGGCTGAAACTCTTCTTAGTGATTAAAGTTCAATATGGACCTTGTGATAGGCCTGGTTTAAATGGGGTGGCCAGTGCTGAGGTCTATGGACCCAACTCATTCGTTATAAAATCATATAAAAATTGCCCAATCTGGATTCTTAAAAATAAAAAGCCAATTCCAGATTAAAATTGGGGATAGATAATTCATCTTTATCCTTTTAAGATATAGGAAATTTCAATCCTTACTTAATATTTAATTAATATGGATTTCTATAGATAATTATTTACATGAATTTATTAACTCTAATCTTCGATTTGATTAAATCCACACTTCAAGATTTGCACGCAGGACAACAAGACAATTATATTCAAGGTATATATTTATCTTATCTAGGAATAATTATATTAAAAGAATTTTATGTAATAACGCAAACAAAAACAAAATATGTCATGAAATTAGAAAACAATCAATAAAAGTTGAATACGTTTAAGAAAATAAATACTATTCTGACTTTAAAAGTTTGGTAATTAAACAATTAATAGGTTGACAAAAAAAACAATTAATAGTTTTAAAAAAAAATCGAAAACTTAAAAGAAAAAAGAAAAGAAAGAATTAAAACACAATCCATCGAATCACCCGGGAAAATATTGAAGAGAGAAGAGCTTCTTCTCCTGCGTCTGACTTGTTCCCCTCTCCCATCGCACTCCCTTTTATTCTTCTCCAAATCCTCTAAATAATAATATTCACACACAAAAAAAAAGAGCAATCGAACCACCGATTCGATCGAGATTTGCGATTTCGCGGAGGAGAATCTGTAATGTCGTGGTTGAGATCGGCGGTGCACAAAGCCGTCGAAGTCGGCGGTTCCGGGAAGAACAATCTCACCCGCACCGTTCGCAACTACGCCGATTCCGTCGTCCTCACCGCCGGCAATGCCGTTTCCGAAGGCGCGAAACTCATCCAGGATCGCATCGTGCGTGATTTTCTTAATCTCGTCTTTTCCGTAATCGATTCCTTCTAATCGCCGCCGATGTGTTTGATTTCAGGGATCGAGGAACGTGATTAGCTTCAGCCTCGCGGTGAAGAGACTGGAAGAGGTCTCGGTTTCTTCCCGTGGCGGCGAGAGAGTGCAGTTGCTGAGGAGATGGCTCGTCTCTCTTAGAGAGGTCGAGAGAATAATGTCTGATTCTCTCGATCAGAATCAACCTAGTTCCGACGATAGCACCGTGAGTGATTCAATCGCACATTGTCTTTTGGTTTATCGTGGCTCAGCAGTTTTTTGGCTTATGATCTCGATTGTGAAATTGTAACAGGTTTATTACGTTGATCCTGGTCTTCCCGGTGAGCCGATGACGTTCCGAGATGTGTTTCTTCACAGTGAGGCTCTTGAAGGGATGGTATTGTCTATGGTGAGTTTGATAGTGCAATTGTAATGTTAGATTCAGCATTGCATTGATATGCCTTGAATCTGATCTGACCTGGTAGCATTAGCCAGTACTTATCATCCATTATAACACCTTGCAATAGCTATTAAGTCTTTTCTGTGTGAATCAGATTTTGGAAGCACCAAATGAGGAAGAAGTCCAGCTGCTTCTGGAACTGTTTGGGTGATGATTCCTCTCTTTTATTTAAAGTTGTTATTTTAGTTATTCTACGAGTAGAAGAAACCTTGCATTTCAGCTCATATGGTGTCATTGGTTGATACATACAGGCTCTCTTTGTCAGGAGAGAAGGAAGTTCACGAAGCAGTGATTCAAAATGTGCAGGACCTGGCTGCGGTGTTTTCGAAATACAAGGATGAAGTTCTGGTAAGGATGTGTTAGATTTTGCAAAACTATGTCATAGTACATATGTTGCTGCTTACAAGATGAATAAGGCCACTGGATTCAAATGTTCTTCAACAAACCGTTAGAGATCTTGGCACTTCGTAATGCCTCTTTTATCTTTTTATCTTTTCAAGGCAAAGCGGGAGGAACTTTTGCATTATGTCCAAGGTTCAATTGGAGGGCTTAAAATCAGTGCTGATCTTGCAAGGTATTACTGGATCAGAATCTTTTATACACTCTCTGGATTTTCCTGGCTGAAGCTTTGCGTGGAGTTTTATTGATGTCCATGTCTTAAAATTTTACTTTCTCTCGTTTCAATTCTCATTCGTGCATGTCTCAGAATAGATACTGAAGCCCAAGCTCTGATGGAAAAACTTGATAAGACGAAGGTCAAGGTTCTTGAGAAGACTTCAAACGAAGATAGTTCAAAAACCACTGGAACCAATGCTGCATCAACCGAGGTGAGATTGTCTCTCATACTGTTCCCTGTCTCATTAGATATGGCCTGGGTTTTCCAGCTATTGTTGCTTTTATTTGTTTGTATATAGAACCGTGATTAAGTATCTTCATGATTTTTGTATACATTTCTGATTTAGCAATCAATCCCTGTGAGATGTACCAAAAACTTGTTGCTGCAGGCTCTCCGGGAAATTCTTGAGCAAGTTCGCACTTTTTCGAAGCTAGAAGCACTCTTACTGAAGAAGAAATCATTAAGAAATGGTGATTCCCTTCAATACCACAGTGAGAAGGTAAAAACAGCGTGCAACTCAGAACTTTTGCCCGTTTTGTTGGTTTGTTTGTAATTGTCTCATAAATAATTTTCTTACCATAAAGACTGATTATTAGCTTGTTTGCCAAAATATTGGAATACAAAGATTTATTTGGCAAATTTTGAACTCTGTTATTGCCTTGATGTCACTAGTGTACGACCTCATATGCCTAATTTCTCATTTAAATGTTGGTTTTGGTGTTAAAAGCGGGTCAAAATTTAACCAAGTTCATTCTGTATTTTGCAGGTTGATAAACTGAAAGTTCTGTCAGAATCTTTACTCAATTCTACCTCGAAAGAAGAGAAACGAATAGTGGATCATAGGTGAGAGCAAATGTAAACCTGGTCATTTATAAATTTATCTACTTATGAACTGTCGCAGTTCACATGAATCTTTGCATCCGTATTTAAAAGCAGAAGCCAGAAAGAAGAAGCTCTTAGCTACCGGCTTTCCAAAACTGATGAAGTCAGCCAGCGGGAGAAGGTTTGCAGCCCCTAATCTCTTTGACCTTGTTAATGAAATATTCCTCAGTCGCTTTGTATTACATATTCTTATTATCCACAAATGTGACTTTCAGGATGTAGCTGCAGAATTAAAAAACCTTGAGATCATGAAGGAAGATCTTGAAGCTGAGCTGAAAAGGGTAACTTCGATAAGAACTTATTCCAGAGGAGATTACTACACCGGTAGAGATCTAGATTTGTAGGCCACATAACAGAATTCATGTATTTTTTGAAGGTCAACACCTCCATAACATCTGCCCGGGCTCGCCTTCACAATGCTAGAGAAGAAAGAGAGCAGTTTGATAATGCAAGTAATGAAATACTTATGCACCTGAAGTCAAAGGTATCTAACGACTTAAACTAATTAAAGATGAATCATAAGCAGAGCATAGTATATAAATTAGCCCATAAGTATGGTTCGTGATGTTTTTTGGCTGGCTTACGGTGTAGGAAGACGAGCTAACTCGGTCGATATGTTCATGCCGAGTAGAGGCAGATGTTGTAAATAAGTGGATCAAGTTCTTGGAAGATACCTGGATTATCCAGTCTAAATTTGCTCAACAAAAGGAAATACAAGTGAGGTATGTCTCATCTCCACTATGCAGAGAACTCAGCAATTATGCTGCTTCCTTAATTACTTTGCATGTGATCCATATTTTGCCATTCCTTCCACCATGGATTGATACTCAAGTGGGGATATGGAGAGATATGGTGACCATTTCATCGACCTGATTGTTCAACTCCTCTCTTTCTACAAGGTAACTCTTAATGTTACCTCAAAACTAGTGCCAGTTTCATCATGATATAGTAGATAACATGCCTTTTTCGGAAAAAAATTGATTCCACTTTCTATCATGTTGGACGTTATGCCGAATGAATTTCACTTGGTCACTGACTGTAAGCTAAAAGGTTAACCTCACATTCATATTTTTAACATCAACTCAGGAACAGTTGGATCCTTCTATACCCAAGATCAGAGGAGTCGTCGAACTTTTGGAACCAAGTAAATGGTAACAGATCACTTCTCTATTCCTGTACATTTTATTTGACCAAAGATAAGCTGGTAGCTTTATTTGACCTGTTTATGGGGAAATTTCAGGTTAGAAGCAGAGAAAAAGACAGACGATAAGGATACAAAGCCAGTCGATTCAAGAAAACAACTTGAGAAGGAGTATCTGGACCTCGAAGCTAAGGTACTTTGCTTTATGATATAGACATGTATATATCTCAGTTTCCAACTACAAAGACAAGAAAGTGTCGCAACAAGTTTATAACCTATCTTCTGAATCTTCTTTATTAACTTTACCAGTTTGTAACAACATTAAGCGTGGTGGATGCTATGAAAAAGCCATTCTATTCACAGACGGAAGGTATCTCCAGGTAAAGTTACAAAAACATGACCTTTCGTTTTTAGACGTTATAATGTTCATATCCAGCTATTGATTGAGAATCAAACCGCAACTTTGTGTATGTACATTTCCACCGTTGGAGAATACAAAAACCTGGGTTAGAAAAACATAACTCTCTCTTGGTTTGGTGTTATCTGATCCAGGAAAGACGATAAAAGAGTGAAAGAACTATTTGAGGCACTGGACAAAACAAAAGAAGAGTTTGAGTCTATCGAACGCCCGCTTCTAGATATTGAGTCTCCTTCGAGAACTTCTTCGTCTTCGCGCTCCCCGTCCCTGAAAATGATAGCCGAGGTTCCACTTTCTTTCGCAGTCCCGAAAGAGTTTGATGGTGTTGAAACTCCAGACAGTAAAAAAGGGTCTTCAGAGAAGGAAGACCCGGCGAAGAAGCGGCTGGAGTTGGAACTGGACGATGGAGAAGAGTCCTTGGCTGATGAAATCAATGACTGGGAATTCGACGCTCTTGATGACACTCACCTCAAAAACCAATAGCTAACTCAAATTTTGCGAAGGTAAATCCACTTGATGTCATACTTAATTAGCTACAACAAGAGTAATGAAAGTACAATCAGAGGGTGTAATGTCAAGCTAATGTTATTCTATTTTGTTTTGGTGTTGTGTTCTGTAGCAGATGAGGGAGGAAGAGGGGAAGTATATCTATCGCTATTTAACTAACTCAAAGGTTATGACTTTCAAGAGCTATAAATATATATAAAGGAAATTGTAAGTTATTTTCTTGTTTTTCGAAATTCTAATTTGGAATATGATCAAATGTAGATATATATTACTAGCCTCCCAGTAAGTTCAAAATGAAACTTATTGTATTGTATACTCATCACTCTCTCGGTATGTTTTGTTCTTTCTTCGCCGGAAACAAGCTTCTTTTTTTCTTGCTTTTCCTTACATTATGTTCCTCATTTCTTTTTTTTTTTAACATTGTTGTCGTAAAATATTTATTACCTGGACAACTATGGGGAAAAATGTTCTTGCCTCATGATGTTCAGCGTCATATAATTAGGGATTAGAATTTGAGTTTAAAAGTTTAATAATTAGGATTTGAGTTTAAAAGTTTAATAATTCTAATATTGTTGTTGGCTAAAGGATTTAAGAGTTCAAGCATTTCCTGTTCCTGGTAACTTACGTAGCCTTCTAAGAAGTCACAAGTATGCAAATTTATAAAACACAATACAATAATTTCCTTTGAGTTAATATATACTCACTCTGTTTCAAATTAGTTGTCAAATTAGATATATTACCTCTGTTTCAAATTAGTTGTCATTGTAAAATAGAATTTTAGTTGTTAAATTAGATATACTCCCTCTGTTTCAAATTAGTTGTCATTGTAAAATAAAATTTTTGTTTCAAAATAAGTGTCGTTTTCGGTTTTCAATGCAAAATTTATTGACAATATTTTATATTCTATTTTTCTATTAGTTGAAATATGGTTAGGTGTATTGGTAATAGTGTTTTTATTTTGAAAATATGTAAAATTAAAATTAAAATTTTCTTAATCTGTGTGCAGAAACTTAGAACAACAACTAATATGAAACGTAGGAAGTAATAAATTTTAAGAAACTCTCTTTCTTTCCACGAAGGACAATGTTGTGCAATATGGTGACAAATTATCACATTACGTTCCAAGAAATATATACTGGTTAGTTTGTAAGTTTTCATCCCTATGTACATTTGAAAAATTCCCTCATAAATATATGTATTTCTTTATAAACAGCGAAAACAATTGACAGAACAATACATAAATTATTACCGAATCAGATTCAACCATTCCTATTTATATTATTAAGATAATATTGGAACAGTAAATAAACTAAGAGCAAAATGATAAGATTTTTGTATAACAAGGATGTTAAAACTGGATACATCCTCATCTGTTTTGTATATCCAATAATCCAAACGTAGAATATTCCTCGTGTCCCTAATTCTACATATCTCAATAAAAGATCCATATTAGTTGATTAGTGAAAAGCTGAGAACAAGATAGATAAATTATGGTAATCCTACAAACGCTCTGTCCCGGCTCTAACATTCAAGTATCACGCTGTCCATTTATAAAGGAAAGCTCTGTTAATACTCATTTCTCGAGATTTTATTTTATTTTATCTGTTTTTTAGACCGTTGTCATATGTCTCGTCTCTCTCTGACACAGATTCAGTGTTTCATTTATCATGTTAAATAAATAAAACCAGGCAAATAAACAAAAATGAAATTAATAAGAGCAAAGTGGGATTTAGAAAAAAGCCTCGTGAAAGACGTCCCACGGTCCACGCCTGCCATATGATTCCGGTAATCCAGTGACAGTGAGCAAGGAATGTATTAACAAATAAAACAATACTTAATTGTTTGCTTTCTGATAAAAATGGTGTTTATGATGTGTTAAATTTATACTATGAAGTTTCTAGATGTACTATTTTTCTATTAGTTGAAATATGGTTAGGTGTATTGGTAATAGTGTTTTTATTTTGAAAATATGTAAAATTAAAATTAAAATTTTCTTAACTGCATGTAAAACTTAGAACAACAACTAATATGAAACGTAGGAAGTAATAAATTTTAAGAAACTCTCTTTCTTTCCACGAAGGACAATGTTGTGCAATATGGTGACAAATTATCACATTACGTTCCAAGAAATATATACTGGTTAGTTTGTAAGTTTTCATCCCTATGTACATTTGAAAAATTCCCTCATAAATATATGTATTTCTTTATAAACAGCGAAAACAATTGACAGAACAATACATAAATTATTACCGAATCAGATTCAACCATTCCTATTTATATTATTAAGATAATATTGGAACAGTAAATAAACTAAGAGCAAAATGATAAGATTTTTGTATAACAAGGATGTTAAAACTGGATACATCCTCATCTGTTTTGTATATCCAATAATCCAAACGTAGAATATTCCTCGTGTCCCTAATTCTACATATCTCAATAAAAGATCCATATTAGTTGATTAGTGAAAAGCTGAGAACAAGATAGATAAATTATGGTAATCCTACAAACGCTCTGTCCCGGCTCTAACATTCAAGTATCACGCTGTCCATTTATAAAGGAAAGCTCTGTTAATACTCATTTCTCGAGATTTTATTTTATTTTATCTGTTTTTTAGACCGTTGTCATATGTCTCGTCTCTCTCTGACACAGATTCAGTGTTTCATTTATCATGTTAAATAAATAAAACCAGGCAAATAAACAAAAATGAAATTAATAAGAGCAAAGTGGGATTTAGAAAAAAGCCTCGTGAAAGACGTCCCACGGTCCACGCCTGCCATATGATTCCGGTAATCCAGTGACAGTGAGCAAGGAATGTATTAACAAATAAAAACAATACTTAATTGTTTGCTTTCTGATAAAAATGGTGTTTATGATGTGTTAAATTTATACTATGAAGTTTCTAGATGTACTATTCTACTAATATTGATTTTATCTTACATGTTAGTTGATGGTATATCTTAGTAGTTATTTATGCCACAATTTATATATCTTTCCTGGAAACATAACCTGATTAATGCAAATACTCTGAAGGCCAACCAGAAAACAAACGTGCACTCTCTAAAATCACACGTGAAAAGTAATTTATTATCCCAAGTTGAGGTTCGAACTACGATCATATGTCATCATTACATGAAATGAAAGCCTTCGAGTATAATGTAGCATTTTGAAAAAGAAAGACATAATGTAAGATATATATGTAAATGAAAAGTAGACGTTATCTATAAATACGTCTCAACAACTATATATATCATACATATATGGACAAACAACTCATATACGAGCGTTACACTCTTAAGTCTTAACTCTCTTTTGTCTCTATATGAGAGTAAAGATATATTCATATCATTAACATAGTAACGTTCTCATCAACGTTTCACTCAACTCCTGACAACATTTTGTTGCTTTCTTATTTCCTTTGGTTGCTTTCACACCGTCGAAAGACAAAATAAAATGAAGGGACGTATGTTTTGCACTTCTCAAGCATCAACAGCCATATGTTCAAGCATGGACCACATTCACAAACCAACCACAACCACCGTCGTGGACGATGAAAAACTCAGTGGCAGAGCTATCGACCGCCACAACCCGATCATTAAAGATGGCAAGAGATCCTCCGTCGTCGACGAGTATATCAGAATACCCGCTTCCCCAGCCGACGGAGAGATCAGTAACAAAACACTAGAGATCTACAAGGGCAGGAGGAGCGTCACTGGCACTGCCCGAAAAAGCACCGGGGGTGGTGGAGCCGCGGCGTTGTTGAAGCTCATCACAAATGACCTCAGCTTGGCGAGGAAGAGTTTCAGCTGTGTAGCGAGACCCGCAAGTGAGTTTTTGAAAACCCCTCCTGGTTCTACAAGGTATCTTTTGGGATCCGACCCGGGTTCTCTAACCGGGTCTGCGGGTCAGGATACGGTAGCTCCTA
Source organism: Brassica carinata (assembly GCA_016771965.1). Lineage (NCBI taxonomy): Eukaryota > Viridiplantae > Streptophyta > Magnoliopsida > Brassicales > Brassicaceae > Brassica > Brassica carinata. Next base: position 50,679,000 of record CM028692.1, read on the forward strand.
AATCTCCTGATGGTGAAGAGATAAAGCCGTCAATGGAGGAGAAAACTAGTGGTGGTTCAGACCAGGTAAGTTGTTTATTTGAGATGATAAGTGGCATAGATGTAAATATATGGTGGCAAGAGGTAATGAGTAGAGTTGCATTTTCTTGGAGCAGGTCGTTGTTCTCAAAGTGTCTCTCCACTGCAGAGGCTGTGAAGCAAAAGTTAGGAAACATCTGTCCAAGATGCAAGGTGACTTTTCCTTCATTCATTCACGGGAAGGCAACTTCCTTGTTTCTTTCTCTTTTTGGGCTAGATATCGGTTTACTTTCAAAATGTTCTGGTTTACAAAATATATGAACCGTTTGGTTTATCATTTTGAACCGGTTTTGGTCACTAACGAATTTGAGTACTACTTGATAGGTGTGACATCATTCAACATAGACTTTGCTGCAAAGAAAGTGACTGTGACTGGAGACATCACTCCCTTGGGAATATTGGATAGCATCTCAAAGGTTAAAAATGCTCAATTTTGGACAGCTCCAACACTCCCATTGCCAAATCTGGAAACTCCAAATCCCTAGTTTACCCCTTTCTTTTACTGTCTCATCTCTCTCACTTGTTGTATAATCAATAAACTTTACTGCACTTGTATTCCATTAGAGCCACCTTGGCAAGTTATGTAACTTCATAGAACGATCAAAAACTACTCTTAAGAGATAATTTCTATTATCACTAGCTCTGCTATGGACTTCATCTGTCTAACATTTCTTCAATCTCCTTACCTCTCTCATTCAATGCCATCTTCCAGAATGTGAAGAGAGAGCAAAATTAAGAAGAGAAGGTTTGCCTTCAAAACTAAGAAGAGAAGAGATAACTTGTTAACATTCAGAAAACAAGCAAGCAATGCATCAAGTTGCCATGATTCCACCACTTTCTTAGACCTAAACAACTTGAAGAGCTACCAAATCATTTAGACTCGTTGTGATGTACACACATCTCAGAAAACACTGCAAAAGATTTAAACTCCCATGGATCAAAGATTCAAACCCATGCTTCAACACACAATCAAGGTATCAAACTCACGTTCCAACACCTACTACAACCATCAAGAAAAACCCTACCAAGCATTATGCGAGACAACCATCATTAACCCTTCGTTCCAGCCATCTCTCTCTGTGCCTTCTCCGCAAAGAGCTTCGTAGCAACCATATTGTCCATAAAATACTCTCTATACGGATGATTCCTGGGGACAAGCCTCCTAAACTTCTCAAACATCTTCTCCGCCTCACCTCCCTTCTTAAGAAGCGTGTATATAATCCCCTGACAGAGATACGGCCTAAAGTCTCTCGGCTCTTCCTTCACCAGCTCCTGATACAGCTTCAACGCTTCCTCATGCTTCCCTTCCAGCACCCGTATCTGCGCCACCAGCAGCTTGAAATCCCTTAGGTCCTTCACATTCTTCTTGCACCTCGCCATCGCCTCGCGGATCCTCTCCTCCACGGCCTTCAGATCGTCTCCAGAATCGGAGTAAGCCATGGCTAGGCCGTGGTACGCCTCGACGCGGAGGGGGTCCTTGGAGATGATGTCTTCGAATGCGTTCTTGGCGGATTGTGAGTCTCCGCTGTGGCTAAAGATGTTGGCTTTCAAGATCGGCCATTCTTTCTCTTCCGGTTCTAGCTCGATTAACCTGTTGATGAGATCTATGGCTTCTAGAAGGTTCCGAGATTTGATCTTTACCTCCATTAACGAGCGGAGAGCGGATACGTCGTCGGGGTGGGAAGATAGATGGTGTTCGAGAGATCTCTCTTCTTCTTCCAGGGAAGCGTCGATGGTGCTCTGTTTTAGAGACTCCACGGACGGTGTCAGGGGAGATGCGATCGCTGGAGGAGATTTGAGGTGGAGATTCGCGAAGAAGAGGGCGGAGGCGGCGGTGAAGGTGATGCATGTGGATTTGAGGAGACGGGAAGGTAGCGATTGCGAGGGCTGGGGTTTCGACGAGGAAGCTCTGACGGAGGAGGATGATTGGCGAGAGGATCTGAAGGAAAGTGATGATTTTTGGGGAAATGATGAAGGGAATTGAGCGAGGGAGAGGTGGATTGGGTGTTGATTGAGTTGTAGCTTCCCTAGAGACTCCATGGTTTGCGAAATGTGCAGAGAGAGAGAGAGATAAACCCTAGAAAACCCTACAGTGAGATCGAGGAAGAAGATCAAAAAAGGCTTGTGTGCTTGCGAGATACGACGACGTTTCGAAGAGAAAGATGTCGCGGATTTGGGCCCTTAGTGGGCTGGAGTTAGAGCGGATAGTAGTATCCAAAGGAAATGTTATTCGGTTACAGTCGCCGACCATATTGGTTTGCTTTTTTATTTTTAGCTTTTACTTTTGAAATTTAGAACCAGCGGGCCCCACGTTTCTTCTCTTCTTCGGTGTATATGCATTTTAACACTACCGCTTCCTCAAACGGTTACTTTTCAAATTTCAAACGAGAAAAAAAAAAAGTTCCATCTCTGCGAGCGAATCTCAAAGAACCCCCTAATCCTTTTCCGTGTGTTCGAGATCCGGCTCCACTTCAAGATCCTTCCGTAAGTGAATCTGAGAATCTACCTTTTCTCAATTTGAATTCTGTAATGATGATTTGATTTCTCAGGCATTCGAAACAAACATCAAGTTATGTCTTTCACACCCGATGTCACGAGAAAAAGCGGAGTGGGAGTGATTCCATCTCCCGCTCCGTTCTTCACTCCTCGTCCCGAGAGAAGACGACCTGATTCCTCTTCTTCTTCCTTCTCCACCCGTCTCGAGAGAGATAAAGAAGTCAACGTTCAAGTCCTTCTTCGTTGCAGACCTCTAAGCGAAGACGAACAGAAATCGAATGTCACTAGAGTCATTTCCTGTAACGAGCTCAGAAAAGAAGTCAACGTTGCTAATAAGCAAGTAGACCGTGTTTTCACTTTCGACAAGGTTCGTTTTTTTTGTTATGATCTGTAGTGTAAAGATTGGCTCTTTGTTGGTCTGATGGTGTGATTAAATGTTTTTTTTAATTCTTTCAAGGTGTTTGGTCCTAAAGCACAACAACGATCTATATATGACCAAGCTATTGCACCTATTGTTCATGAAGTCTTGGAAGGTTTTAGCTGCACTGTGTTTGCCTATGGACAAACTGGAACCGGTAAGACTTACACTATGGAAGGTGGCATGCGTAAAAAGGTATAACCAGAGTTCATCTTCTCTGTATACTTTCATGTTTGTGGCTGTGACTTGATTCATTCATGTTGTTGTGTAGGGAGGGGATTTACCTGCGGAGGCTGGAGTGATTCCACGAGCTGTTCGGCATATATTCGAAACTCTTGAAGCTCAAAAGGCTGATTACAGTATGAAAGTAACGTTCTTGGAGCTATACAACGAAGAAGTCACAGACTTGTTAGCTCAAGAAGACTCCTCGAGAGCTTCTTCAGAGGATAAGCAGAAGAAGCCTGTTTCTCTGATGGAAGACGGGAAGGGCTGTGTGGTGTTACGTGGTCTTGAGGAAGAGGTTGTGTACAGTGCTAACGATATATACGCTCTTCTTGAACGAGGCTCATCCAAAAGACGCACTGCGGACACATTGTTGAATAAACGAAGCAGTCGCTCGCATTCTGTTTTTACCATCACGGTCCATATTAAGGAGGAGTCTATGGGAGATGAGGAGTTGATCAAATGTGGGAAGCTTAACCTTGTGGATCTAGCGGGTTCCGAGAATATTTTACGGTCAGGGTCAAGGGATGGCAGGGCAAGAGAAGCTGGGGAGATTAACAAGAGCTTGCTTACACTGGGGCGTGTGATTAATGCGCTTGTGGAACATTCTTCCCATATACCATACAGGTAACTTGCCCTTGTCCTTGCAACTATACGAATCTATTTGTGATGATATTCCTGTGTGTTTGCTTGCAGGGATAGTAAGCTGACAAGGCTTTTACGGGACTCTCTAGGAGGGAAGACAAAGACTTGTATCATTGCTACAATCTCACCATCTGCTCATTCCTTGGAGGAAACTTTAAGCACTTTGGATTATGCCTATCGTGCTAAGAACATTAAGAACAAACCTGAGGTTTGTTAGCTATATTAGTATACCCGTTATTTCCATCCTTCTAACTTAACGTTTCTCTGCAGGCAAACCAGAAGTTATCCAAGGCTGTGTTGCTCAAAGACCTTTACTTGGAGCTTGAGAGAATGAAAGAAGGTTTACACATATAACATTTTGTGTATGTTCTCTTGCTTTTTTTTATGTATATTATCAAATGAGTTCGTCGTTTTGTTGCAGATGTAAGAGCTGCAAGGGACAGAAATGGTATATACATCGCACAGGAAAGATATGCACAAGAAGAGGCTGAAAAGAAGGTAGGTTCCAAAGGAGGAACATTAACTAATTCTATATTCACTTCATGCTCGGAATGATCATTATATTTTTTTCAGGCGAGAATGGAGAGAATAGAAAAATTAGAGAATGATTTAAATCTCACTGAAAGTGTACGTATGCCCCCCACCTTTAATCTTCCATCTGTTTGAAACTAAACCAAATTTCTCTGATGGAACTTAAGTGGCTTCTTCTCTTATGCAGGAAGCTTCCAAGTTCCGTGAACTTTACGTGAATGAGAAAGAAAAGTTACTGGATGTAGAAAGTGACCTTAAGGACTGCAAGGTGATTTACTTTCTAGATTACTCATGCTTTCAGTGAGAGTTTTTCTTGATTTTTCAAATGTTTATGGTTCAGAGAAACCTAGATAATAGTAATAAGGAGTTGCATGACCTCAAAGAGAATTATATCCAAGTTATCTCAAAGCTAAAGCAAAGGGAAGCCATCATCTCCAAAATGAAAGCCTCAGGTAACAATTCTAGGTCATGAAAAATAGAAAGGCTTTATTTGTTGTTACTGATATTTTGTTGGACAGAGACTACTTTGATCGACCGTGCAAAGGGGCTACGTTCTGATTTGCAGCATGCGTCAAATGATATAAGTTCGCTGTTCACAAGATTAGGTATTTGTTGTTTCCTATGTCTAGATCTGAAAACAAGGTCTGCCAAGTGATGACTTTACTTATTTCTGCAGATCAAAAGGACAAGCTGGAATCCGAAAACCAGAGCATGCTTCTGAAATTTGGTTCACAGCTTGATCAAAACCTTAAAGAACTACACAGAACAGTACTTAGATCAGTGTCTCAGCAACAGCAGCTACTAAGAACTATGGAAGAGCATAGTCACTCGTTTCTTGCTCATAAATATGATGTAAGAAAAGACTATATACCATGTCACTTCCGTTATTGTTTTGTACAATTAATGACACTAAGTGGTTGAAACTCACACAGGCAACACGCGATCTGGAATCAAGAATTGGCAAAACAGCAGATACTTATACTTCAGGAGTAGCAGCATTGAAGGAACTCTCTGCAATGGTTCAGAAGAAAGCTTCTTTTGATCTGGAGAACACGAACTCTTCCATAGGATCACAAATAGAGGCTGTTGAGCAAGTATGAACAAGACAGAGTGATAAAATTTAAGTGTTTCTATTTCGCAGATGATAACTTAAGTGTCTTTTTCTTCTCAGTTGCTCATTGCATCAGCAACAGAGGCTGCTACAGTCGCTGAGGACATTCGGGATTCACTTAATGATCAGAAGGAGCTCTTAGCTCTTGCTGCAAGACAACAAGAGCAGGTGTTGTGTAAAGTCATATGCTGGTGTCTCGTTAGCTCAGTTACTTTTCTGAGGAATTTAATTTCTGCTTCTTCTTTGTCCAGGGCTTGGTCAGAAGCATGAGATCTGCCCAACAAATTTCTAACACGGCTTCAACCATTTTCAGTAACATCTACAACCAAGCTCACGACATGGTGAAAGCCGTTAGAGAAAGCCAAGCAGAGAAATCAAAACAGCTTGCTGCTTTTGAAATTAGGTTTAGGGTGAGATTGGAGAAACTCTTAAATTTTTTAATTAGATATGTTTTGATAGATTCACACGAAATCGTTGTTACTAAAAACAGGAAGAGGCTGAAAGAGAGGAGAAACAAGCATTACATGACATTGGTCTGATATTAACACAGTTAACATCAAAGAAAGCTGCAATGGTTAGTCTCTAACCATTACTTACTCCATAAAGCCTTCATTCTATATCAGTTGCTGATATTAACACGTAAACTCTGATCCTTTTCATGATTTTAGGTCTCTGATGCGTCACGCAATATCCATGAACACGACGTACAGGAAGAGAAGATATTGCAGAAACAAATGTCTTGTATGCAGCAAGTTTCCATTGGCGCAAAGAAGGAACTGTGTGAGTATCTAAAGAAAGCAAAAACCGAGTTCACGGAAAACACAATAGCTTCAGCAGAGTCGATCACAGTCATGGACCATTACCTTGAAGATTGGTACACACTCCATCTTCTTACTACTACTCTTGATCTGCAATCTAGTTCCTCATTCTAACATTGTCTGTATTTCAGCTTGGGAAGGGCCATTGAGTCTAAAAAACTGTGGGAGACCACTGAAACAGGGGTGAAGAACCTTAACATGAAGTACCAACAAGAGCTTAATGTCACAATGGGGTAACATGTTTCGTTCTGTATCTGCAACTTCTTACTATGTTTCTTCCGCATCACTTGGTTGACAAAAATTTCCTAATGTATAGGGACATGGCTAAAGAAAATGGCAAGCTGCACGATGAGTTTGCATCTACATTCTCTACATTGGATGCTAACTTTGGCACCAGGACTAATGAACTTCACGCAGCTGTTAATGGTAACCACAATTACTCAAGAATAGTTATCGCACTTCAGAAAAAAATAGCGTACTAATCCCTGGTTTTACAGACTCGTTGATGGAAGACCGTGAGAACAAAGCAACAACGGATGCTATAGTAGAGACTTCCATGAAGCAGGTGACGTTATTGCAAGAGAAGCATGGACAAGCTGTATCAAACATTAGAGACAAAGCAGAACAGTCTCTCATAAAAGACTATCAGGTACAGAACACTAAGAATTGTAGAGTGTGATATCTATGACTAGATATATATAACAGTTAAGTTTTGTTATGCAATTGCCAGGTTGATCAACGCAAGAACGAGACGCCAAAGAAACTACCTATTACTGTGCCGAGCTTGGCGTCGATTGAGGAGATGAGGACTTTGTTTCCGAAGAATATTCTCAGTGAAGAAGACACAAGCATGGAGAAAAGATCAACTAAACAGGGACAAGAGGAAGCTAACAACAGAACTCCATTCTTGGAAGTAAACATATGATTGATTAGATAAAAGAGATGCCCGCTCTGGCAGTTGAGTTCATCAACTGGATGAGTCTAGCAGAGTATGAGTGTGTAAAGGTGACATATGATTGTAGTACGCAAGCTTATGTTGTTCTGGATTAGTTTATTGCCAATGGACCGGTTAAATTTGGTTTATCTTCTCATCTAAATAAAACAAATATGAAAAAAGAAAAGTTAAGAGACAAACAAAAGCACTCTAGACTTTGTTTGCTCTTCAAGAAAACATAATAAAGTCAAAATAAAGCACATCTATGGAATCTACCACTTACTTGGCTTTGATATGCTCATCTTTTTATATACAACTAGGTGTATACTTAATTGATCGTCTCCATTTTAATAATCATCATTCATCACAATCACATCCTAGCCATTGACTCTATGGAAATGTTCTTACTAATACTATCTTGACCTAATATGACCAATAACAATATAATTTACATGGCCTAACATCTAGACTCTACTCAAGTGTCTCTTTATATTTGATCCAAATTTTTATATTTTAGATTTAATTGTAAAATAAATTTATATCATTTTATATATATGAGAGACTGTGGTGTAGCTCTCAGATGTTAGGACCACAGCTAAAGAGGTCTATGCACCACATAGTTGGATCATCATAGAGAATGAAGTATCTGAATTCTGAACTATATAGAAGTTGTTAGCTTTTTATTGAAAAAATCATCTGTCCATGTTAGACCACCTTTAACGGTTTCTCTTCATTGGTGTTCTTAATATATGTATTATGTATATATATATTATATATGCGTAAATAATTATTGAGTCTAAAATTTTGTGGAACCCCATAAATAAGAGTTCTTAGGATTCTTAAAATCCTCTTTAAAAATCCTTATCTAGGGTTCTACAAAATTGTGATCCTACAATTACTTATACATATAATATATATATATATATAACACATATATTAAAAATCCAATGGGAAGAACCCCATTGGAGGTGCTCTTACATGTTGACCATATCATCATCGTGCTAGTTGTTGTGCACTTGTCCGTGACAGGATGCACAAAACCGAGTTGCCGCACAACATTTGCTGTCCATAAGCTCTTTTATGATTTGCCTATTCACTTTGCAATTAGGGAGCCTTATCCATATCTAGTCTGTGACATTGATTCTTTTATGTTCTGAGCGTCGAGATTATGTAAAAAACGAGACCTAAAAGATAAACTAATCACAATTCCGTCATCAATGACGTACTCAATATTTAAAATACAGAGAGGATGTCCTTGACTATCTCTCGAGCCCTTGCCATCTAGATGGACTATGTATTAATAATACATTGTATTATTTGTATTTGTATTCTATGGCTTTAAGTTGGTCTCCAGTCTTCAGTCTCCAGTGCCTGTTTTTGAACAAAGTCAATTAAATAAATTGAATGTTCCTTCAAACATAGTGATGATTGTAGTTGACTTTGATTCTGATAAAAAGAACTTTTAAGATTAATTGTTTTGACGTCTGTATTTGGATATGATCAGACTTGTTTCCCATTGGATGACTGCTTTTTTTTTCTTTAACGCTTGTATATTATATGGGTTATACGTGACGGCGGTTACTTCTCAATGATCACAGTAACCAAAAGATTAGGTTATAATTTTTTTTGGTAAAAAGATTAGGTTATAATTTATGGTATATATGTTGATGGTTAGGTGATATTAAATTAATGACGGTGGCAAAGAAGTCAATGGAAAACCACGTTGTTGGATCTATTATATGTTGTTGTATACATTTGTTGACTATGCTTCTTTTCGTTTCACTAACATTTTTTTTTAGCAATAGAAGTTTCGAAGATGCAAGAACTTAGTGGTGCAGTAGATGACAAGACGAAACTACCTTTTTGGTCAAACCCATGTGGTATCCATTGCGTTCGGTGGTGGAAGGGTGAAATTGAAAATGTCAATTTTAGTCCCAAGTCAAACAATCAGTGCTACTTGTTGTTAGAATATTAGTTTAGACGACTTCTTTTGTTCAAACTACAAGAAATTCAAACTTTTTAGGTATTTGCTCTTATAAATATACATTACTCCTATGTTCTCAAGTTTCATTACAACCTCTCTCAATTTACTTTGCTTTCTTGTTTATCAAAATCTTACCAACCAAAAAAAAAAAAAGATAATATGAAGAGAGAAAGATCTGAGTACGAAGAATCCATCAAGAATCTAGACATTGCTAAATGTCTAATGATACTTTCACAAACCTCCTCCATGGTCAAACAGATTGGTGTGAATCAATATACCGAGAGCGATACAAGCAACCGGTTCGAATGCAAAACGTGTAACAAGAGATTCTCTTCGTTTCAAGCCCTTGGTGGCCACCGGGCTAGCCACAAGAAGCCAAAGCTAACCGTTGACCAGAAAGAGGTGAAGCATCTTACCAACAATTATAAAGGAATTCATGCGCACGAGTGTTCCATATGCGGCCAGAGTTTTGGGACTGGACAGGCTTTAGGCGGTCACATGAGACGGCATAGGTCAAGCATGACGGTAGAGCCACCGCAGCTCATCTCTCCTGTGTTTCCTAATGTGCCGGTTCTTAAACGATGTAGTAGTAGCAAGAGGGTTTTGTCTTTGGATTTGAATCTGACTCCCTTAGAGAATGATCTTGAAATTCTTTTTGGGAAGACGTTTTTCCCCAACATAGATATGAAGTTTGTTGTTTAATTTTTTTTTTTTTTGTTCTGTTCATCAACCATTTAGGTTATTGAAATTCTTTTGTACCGTTATTATCCTCCCATTCTTTTAATTAATTATTTCAAACGTTATGTTCATTGTTGGTTGTCATGTATAGAAATCTTGTTTGTATTATTTCCATTCTTGCAACGGGTATAACGTGTTACTGGGCCAAAAATTGGGCTCAACTATGCCCAACAAGGAATGAGAAACATATACAGCCCACCCAAATTGCAATGATAAATGATGATTTGTTACACAAATTTGCTTACAATGAAGTTTTTTTTTTTGGTAAAACTTACGATGAAGTTTGCTTGTCGAAGAGTATTTCTAGGTGGGGGTTGTTTAGATTCAGTTCAGATTTATTCAGCTTTCAATTTTTAGGAATTAAAAATTTAGGATTCATTTGAATTTTTATAAAATTTGGTTCTAGTTCGGTTTAGTTTATTATGGATTCAGTTCTGCTTTGTGTACTTATTTAAATTATGTAAAATTTTCAAAAACCAAAATATATATTAAAATCCTCAAAATCTAAATAAAAATATACAACATACAAATTTGAATAATGTAAAATTAGTTTGATGTAGATATATGTTTGAAAAAGAAGTAGTATTTCGGATTGGACTTGACTTGGCTTACCATCAATCAAAATGAAGAATTTTTGTTTTGGCTTCTTATTTTCTTATATCTAGTTGCCTGTTGTTGGTTAACAAATATCAACTCTCTCCTATATGATATTACACAAAACATTACAATAAGTAGTACTCTAATAACAAAGAACGATAATTAGCATTGTAATACAGTTGACTCTGTCTGTGAGTCCAAGCAAGTTTGCGTATTAAAGGAAGTATAAAGGGTCTTCCATTTTAGCGCACACAATTAATTGCCTAGTATAGTGAACAGTTATATATAAAAAGTTATTATTACATGTGACAGCCACCACTTCTCATCGACCACTATCATCACATGGTCCACAATCCACATCTATAGTTTACAAAATATATTCATGCGAACGAGTACAAATATATAAAAGACAAACATGTAATATATGCATGCGCGTCTTTAACCATGAAGAATATAGTTCGATGTATCGAGTTTTTATCCTGAAAATTTGGAGAAGGAGACTGTATCTGAATGTCTATAGACTATATATTGCATGGGACCCACCGATTCAGCAACATGTACATCTATGAGGATCCATGCATTAACGTGGGCATTGGGTACTCCCAAAATCAACAAATTTGAATGAGCTTAGGAATCGTTGTGACAACTTGAGGTAAAATATTAGCTTATAATATGATAAGATTAAAACAATAGGGATTAACAGGTTCATTCAGAATTTATAACTATAAACTGGAAGCTACCCATAGGAAAATTATTTAGGACTGGACTCGCGTTAATTATCAGCAAGAATCTGTTGATTTCAACTAATTGTAACATCACCAAACATTAAGATGATATCAAACAAAATTAGACTGGCGTCAGCGGCCGATTGCCACTCATCAAACATGCGTTGATGTGGTTAATTAAGAAGATCTTTAATATATATATATATATATATATATAATGTTTTTTTATAAAAAGTTAAAGTTTGATCATTCATCTTACGATAACTCAATCGCAGGTTTTAATCTAGAAAGTTACTGAGAATATATAGTTCCAAGACTGTTTGATCGAGGATTAGATTCATTAATCATTTTTTTAGATTCATTAATCATTATGCTAAAGATTTGAAATATTCACAACTTTATAAGAGATATAAGTATATAACCACGTATAACATAGCCAAACATGGATTCATCGTTCATGCAGCATAATTTATGAGATAATACACATGTTTTCTAAGTATTGCATGCATCGTGCATTATTTGGGAAGAGCATATTCTCCACGCTAATCTATCTTATGCTCGTTATGATCTATTGGATGCTAATGGGGGCAGTTTTGCGTGTGGCCACCAAAATTGCAATTTTTTAAAACAATTCATAAACTAGTTCGAAGAAATATATGATGCATGATAATTACACTAACGTTGAATATTATATATATATATATTGGCAAACACATTCAACGTTGTGTATAACAACACGTATTAGTATAAACTAGTACATGGAATATCTCTTTTGTTTGAGCAAATTATTGGTTAGTTATTTTCATTGGTTAGATAGTTAATTAATTAATCAGTTCATAAAAAACAATTGATATGTTTTGATTGTATTCTTCTGTGATTTGGGTCGGTGGTGGTGCTTTCCAACATTTTAGGACACTAGCGTAGACGGAAATTAATTCCACCGAACCCGATAGTCCAAATTCGATTAATTGTCTTCATGAACGATCGTAAAAATTATTATTTAATTTATTGATATAAGTGGATGTTGAGTCATCAAAAGAGTTAAACTAATGAGATCAGTGTCATGAATTATATTACCAAGATATAGTAATTAGAATCAATATATAATGCTTAATTATGTTAATAATAAAGAGTTTTTAAACAAATTCTGCTACGGCGTGAAGTGCAGCATTGCATGTGATTCTCGTGAATGAGAAAATTATCAGTATATTATTCACGTCATTGCTTAGCTAATTATACTTAAGCATATATTAAATGTTAATCTTCCCGGGATAATCGACACACACACACATATATGTATATATATATATATATATGCATACTTGGAATGTCTCATAACACATAATATTAACAGAACTGAAATAGATTAATGATACTAGCTCCAGCCGGCCTATTAACCCAAATCTCAACAGCTATATTAGAGACTGCTTTCAACCATAACCACACTCATAGCCATCGAGATCGAGGTCCCACCTCAATCACACTTATTCATAAGTATCACTTACATATTAAAAACTACATATAAATGAAAAATTTGTTGACGTACCCGTCTGAGAATGTTTTTTTTTTGAAGAAAAAGAAAGGCTTCCCGTCTGAGAATGTTTTGCGAAAATAAATATTATTTTAATGGAAACTTCAGTTAATCCATTTTTATAATAATAGCATCTGTCTATAAATTGTCTCTACTTGTTTTTTAATTTCATGTCATGCAAGGTTTACAAAAGAATCTAAAATAATGAAATGCCTCCACTAAAAATGAAATTATAAAATGGTGAATGTATCAAGTAGAAATTCAGGATTTTTAGTGCATCCATATAGCAAATACCTTTTAGGCTTTTATAAAAATAATGTTTTCTGATGTTTGTGTGATTAAAATTATTTTATATATCCGTGAGTAGAAATTCAGGATTTTTCGTTGTATTAAGTCACCGCATATATAATTATCTTCTTCTACATTTATATTTGTGATATCTCTAGTGTACGTATATATTATATAGTCTGTGTGGTGTATAAGGCTAACTGCTTTTCTATGCTAGAAACATCTATGAACAGAGTGAACTAGCTAGCTAGACTCTTAAATTATTTGTTGTCAACCAAAAGATTTCTTAATTAATTATTAACACGAAAAACACGGCCAAATGGTTTCAGGTGGAAGCTTCTAAGAATAACTTGGATTAAGAATTATATCGTAATTAATTATAACGAGAGCGATGTTAATCACGATATAGGCAGACTAAAAGGGGCATAAACAAGAAGAGTGTGCCACTAATTGCCTGCGAAAGCTGGCCATATGAGAGCACTTTTTAGAAGAGTAGTGGTATACCAACTTCCCATCTTCATTGTCCTCAAAGAATATTACGATCCAAATCATGATCTCTGAACTCTATCATCAAAATAAACATGCATAAATTAATTCTCTATAGAGAAATAATAAGAATTTGGAAATTATGAGCTTTAATTATTACAAAGTGTTATAGGTAGCCTTAAGTTTGTGGTGAGCTTTTTTAGGGTCTGAGTGTGAGTGGTGTAACCGCAGCGGTTAAGGGTGCAGTTGCGGGAGTTTGCGGATACGGATGGTTGCGGTTTTAAGCGTTTTCTAGAGATTTGTATGACTGGTACAACGGTTAGAAATTGATACGTTTGCGGAACTTTTATGACTGATAAACTTCCAAATCCAACAGCTGTTAAACAATAAATTAACAATATTACATTTTATATAATTATAAAAGTATTAAAAATCATAATATTATGAAATTATATTTATAAAATCATAATATTAAATTTTAAAAAATTATAGAAAATATTTTTGTTTTAAAGTTTTATGATATAAATTAAAATATAATATGTATACATTTTATAATTTATATTATTTCAATTTAAAATTTTTATTGAATTTTTTTAGTTTTATATTTATTTTTGTAAGAAAAAAAATTTAACCTCCCGCAATCGCAAACGATAGCTAGAACCAGCTTTTGATTTTAAGAGGTTTGGAGCGGTCTGAGCCGATTTATAGTACTTCCTATGATAATTTCAAAAGGGAAACAACCGCAAAAACTGCGTATGAGTAATAGCGGAGAAACCAGTCATGACTTTGAAAACAGTGAAAAGCAAACTAAATAGAAGGTTTTTCCTTTTTTTTTGGAATGAGACGAAAAGCGTTGGAAAAGTATCAATGTCTTTGGAATGATTAGTTAGTTTGGCAATCATTTGCTAAACTACCAACTTTTGAAATGTTTCAAGTAGATGTGAGTTCTGATACCGCAATGAACCCACCGAATTCTGAACCAACATTTTTAGTGACTCTAAAGTTATAATCGAATGGGTCGAAGAGAGATTTTGAGGTTTTCTCATATATTTTTTTAGATATGATAAATAGTTATTTGAAAGTTAAAAGGAGAAAAGGTAAGAAGAGTATCGCATTTGTATTTTTAGACTGAACTTAGTGTTTTTTTGGTATGTTTGGCTAAAAGATTGTTGATGGGTTCCCTGATGTCTATACTCTGCGATTATTGTCATTTTTTTTTGAGGAGAGTGTCTCACAAGTCACAATCATGTCTTCAAAGAGCATTTCAACTAAATACAGACACAAGAATTCGAGATTAGATCTTTCTACATTCACATCATCCACACTGGCGTGTGCTTACAAATGTAATTTTCATCTCTGCATGACACTTTTGTGTACGGCCAAGATCATCATTACAACTGATAAAATTGGGCACACAACTAAGTATATATACACGTATGTATTTAAGTATCAGAGTTCATTACTATACCACTCGGTATGGTAACGTTACATGTCTAATTTTCTTCTGCAATATACTACCGCATGCACTTTTACATATTTCCAAGATCATCATTTTTTAATAGCAGAAAATTTGGGTCAATCGTACCAAAACTACTACATGCAATATTAGTTTTGTTTCGACAATCATTCGAACTGGTGACAGTGTCCAAGATCATCATTACCACCGATACATTCTCTCTTTTGTAAAATATAGATCAAGCATGTGCATCTTTTTGGGAACTTAGATTTTAACGAGTGAGTTTAATTATTAGAACACTTGATTGTACTCACTAATCACTAATCATATCGCTAGAACTCAAATAATTGGATAACACTTTAGTTATTTAGGCTTTTCTGATTTTTATTCGCCTTTTGTGGATTAACTCATCCACCCCACTTCTCATTGTTCCACTCCATCTCAAACGCTTGTTGGCTTATCGATATTAAATTAATTAACATATTGTTCCAATCATATTTTCATAGTATCGAGATTTGGTTGATATATAACAAAATAAAAATGTAGATTTGGTAGTGTCTTTAGATATCTTGAGTACTCATAATTTAGAAGTCGAGAGCAAGAAAACTAATAGCATTAATTCAATGAAACGTACTAAACGGAAATGTTAGAATGAGAGTTGCCTCAAGTCTGGGTATCAATATTTCAGAATTGAGTGACCTTCACCTTAATTTCAGAATTGTGTTTATAAGTACGAGTGTGTGTATCATTTTAATTTGGTCCCATTTCTAATTAAGTATTCCATCGATGTCTAAATTTTTCTTACAGCTGACACAAGAGGGTACAAAGGCCACGCACTTATAAAATGGAAACAACACTGAGCGGATCTATTAAAATCTCATCTACTCCTTTTCATAGGTAATATTTTCTAAGATAATTAATGAAACTCTTTTTATATACCGCTAAAACCTTTGTTGGAATATATCAATGCGATACTGGAGTATGTTTAATTACATTATGACCATGGAGTTAATTTTTTGGAGTTAATTATTTCATAATCTAAGCATAAGCGCACAATCTACGTTTACTACTCTGTGTTTGTGTTTATTAATGGCTACGTACTTTTGTTGACATTGTTGTAATGCTAATCTAAATTTTTGTTTAAAATTCAGGAATAGACGACACCTAGTAAAAGTTTGTGATCACGACTCGTATCTTCCTTAAATTGTAAAATTGAGTAATAGCCAACTAGGCATATTGTCTTTTTATGAACTTTACTTGTTGTAATCCCTTTTCTTTTTCTGTACACCCCCTTGTTTTCTTACTTAATGGATGACTTTATTGACACATCACACATGTAACAACGAATTTAACATTTCTTACTAGTTTTCCAAACATTTTCGTTATCAATTAATGACAGAAAATCTACGATTACAAACATAATTTTTTATTATCTATACATAAGTCATGACCGATGCTTTTGGATTATCAGACAATATGAATCTATAAATTGCAATTCTAAAGCTATATTGAAAAATTCCCTAATATATTCTAATGAAAAGCTAACTTCTGTTTTGTTGTCAACAAGATAACTTCTAAATTAAAATAAATCAATTATATATACACATAATGACATATTTAATCTGTTGTAAGAAAAATAAAAATAACGTATTTAACAGGTTACAGAGATAATCTTTTAGCCTAAGATTTACTGATTACAAATTATATTTTTCTAATAAATTAGGTGTTGTTTGTAAATCAGTAAATGTTAGGCGGCTAAGAGATTATCTATGTAATCTAAAATGAAGGTTCACTAGTAAGTTCACGATAATCCCCTGCTAACATTTACCGAAAAAGTTTAAAATTAGATCTTCTCTGATACAACTTGTTATATCATTTACTTTAAATTCAGCTACCCACTTTTTAGCCGACATGTAGCATACATATATACATTTGGCTTGTGACTGGTAACATGGGAGTAAAGTAGAGTAAATCAAAAAGTGAAAATGAATGGAAAGTGAAAAAGGTGGAAAAAGGAGATAGAAACAAAACTCAGCCTTCGTATATCTCTCACAAAATCAAGAGTAAAATTCTGAGTAACAGTACTTGGAGTAAAAGTAAAAAAAATGTAGTCTATTTGATTGGTGAACTTTAAGCAACTTAGAGTAAAATAATTTTCCTCCAAATTATTTATTCTAAAATGACTATCCAATCACACCCTTGTATTTTAATAAGGAATTTTTTATCAATATATAAACACACACACACACATATATATATATATATATATATATATAAGTCTCAATCTTACCACGAAAATGTATAGTGGGAAATAAACTAATACACTTTTTAAGGTAACGGGTCTTACTGTCATATCTATTTCATTCTTTTAATCTCAGGCATGGATGTATTGCATTATTGAGCCCTCGTATGAAAAAGAAATGTATGTCTCTAACTCAGTAGAGACATATATAGTAACCAAATTCTAAGAATCGAAGTTTGGATAACGTGACGTATAGAATTTCAAGAGGTTTAGGATGATTAAACATTAATTTACGTACGTGTCGTTTGTGAGACTAAAATCCGACGTGCATGTTAGGTCGCCTGCATTATTTCAACAAGGTACGTAGACCCGTAGAAATAAGCCAGAGTTACAAAAGGTTAAATCTTAATAGTTATTTAACAAAAGGGAGAAATATATAACCGATAAAAATTATACACATCGGAAGCTTCTGCAATTAGTCAAACATCTAAAGCTCCGAAAGAACAAAATTGATTAATAAGATAACTAGCATTAGAGGAGAGGTTAATAGTTGTTAATACATTGGGAGACATTAATCTTCAGCATTCCCTTTAAATGGATCGATAAGATCAGATCAATGGTGAAAGG
This sequence comes from Brassica carinata, assembly GCA_016771965.1. Lineage (NCBI taxonomy): Eukaryota > Viridiplantae > Streptophyta > Magnoliopsida > Brassicales > Brassicaceae > Brassica > Brassica carinata. The sequence continues at coordinate 50,696,926 of CM028692.1, forward strand.
GACATGAGATCAATAGATGCGAGAATTTAACCTACCTGATCTATAAATGTTGCGTTAATATTCAGACCGTAGATAAATCTGGACGTGTCGTCTGAGATCATGTGATTAGTTGATCATACTTATATTTAAATGATGGTTTGTGGAATTCTGATTTGTACTCGGGAGTTTAATAATCAAGGAGATGGAACACATGTCCGAGTATGAAGCACGATGACGATTCGTACGTTTTTTGTGGGTTAGTCAAAAAGGGGCCATCAAAAAGTTTTAAATTTATGAGATTTACTTTTTATTACCACATACACACATTTATATATGGTGGCTCTAATGAAAAACTAACAATCAAATGTTTTAAACGTTCAAGCAATTTATATGATTCTTTTGTTCTTAATAGTAGACAAGTATACACATAACTTTAATATTCATGAAAGACAGTCAAATAGCAATGTATATTAGGACTTGGCAGGGGTGTAGAGATAAACAATGGCTGCTCTTGCATGTTTGAAGTATGATATCTGTGATGACTTTTTTTTTTGTTATAACACTGAAACCATTTCCTCTGATATCTTAACTATTTTCATTTATATATACATTAAATTTCCAAATGTACTTTACTAGAGTACCTCTTAACATTTAATCATTTATGTCAGTAAATATGTGAAAATGTATGATTGATAAGGTAAAAGAAAAGTTGTATAGCAAAAGTGGTTCTGTATTTATTTTGCTTTATTTTTATGGGAAAAATGGCAAGTACTTTGATTCATTTTTTGGGGGTGCAACAGCATGTGTTAAGCTGAAAGCAGAATGGTACACGTTTTCAGAATAACTTAACTGATTTGACCAAGACATTTGTACTGCGGGTCAACACTCAACACTGCCAATTGCTGTTTAATTTGAACTAGTTTCTACCACGTCAGGAAAAGCTTTTTGTTTGTTCTTTTTCTTTGAGAACTAAGCTTTTTGTTGTTTTTGAGGAAAAGCTCAATAATTGGTGTAAGATATATTTTCAAAAATTAAACAATTCAGTTTTCTAAATAAAGATTTGCTGAAGAATTGATTTTGATCTTTATTTTCATTTCTTTATTTTCATTTCATTGCTCTCTATTTTTGGAGGGAATAATATGTCGACTGAATGGTTGAGGTCATGATTTGTCGTAAGATTAGTTATCTTTATTATTGCAAGAGCAACATTATTAGGAGGTTCCAAGAGCAAGGGTCTTTAGAAAAATATATGTATATGTATATATTATATAAGCATATATAATTGCGGATTAAGGATTTTATGGAAACTCAAACCGAAAGTTTTTTAAATAAGGACTTTCGGTTTGTGTTTCCGTAAAGTCCTTAACCCGCAATTATATATGTTTATATAATATATACATATACGTATATTTTTCTAAGAACCATTGCTCTTGGGACCTCTCAATAATGTTGCTCTAACTAAATGCTGGTTGTTTTTATTATATTCATCATGTAAGTGTTAATGTGAAACTTGTTCCAAGAAAACCAAACAAGGAGATTCATGCAAGAGAGATACGAAGAAGTTGACCAGAATTTATAAATCGTTAGAAATGTAAATTTATGTATACTCCATATATAACTCCTAGTTTAAGCAATTTTAATCAATGAATCCTAATCACAAATTATTCATTTACATTACTATAGGATTGGGATTTACTATTGACGTTTCACTCAAACTTTCTTGGATCCGTGTTTCATAAAATGCTAGGTGTTTTCCTGCACCATGTGCAATAATAATAAATTTTTAATTTATATTATATTTAAAATAAAATTTGATTATTGTTTTAGATTTTATCATTTTTACCAATATTTTAATTTTATTTAATTAACATAAAATTAAGATAAAATAAACAATTTTGTTTACTTTGAATTATATTTAAGAAATATATATATATAGTTATACTCTAGATAGATTTTTATCAATTTCTTTTGGATAAAATAGATTAAATCAACTTGTATAAAATTAAAAAGTGATATAAAAGTTGTAAATTATCAAAAAGTAAAACTATACAATATTTCTAAAATTTGTAGATTTATAAAAGAAACTAATAATATTACGATTAATTTTTTGGAACACAACTTAATTTCATTAAACCTTAACCTTCTTGATTACAACGATTAGAGAGAATTGAATTATCCATCCTCTCTGATTTAAAGCATGAACTACAACAATGTAAAATAAGCAAGATGATTCTACAATCGAAGATGACAGCGGATTCGAAATAGAACTTGAATGTGTCGAGGTAGTCTTCACAACAAAGTCGGATAGCATAGAAATAGTCACATATATCTATGTTGAAAACTAGCCTTCGTGGATGAGGAAGCTGAAACCAAAACTCGGCATCAACATCTCCTGAGAAAAATTGTAATAAAAAATTGAAAATCCTTTTTATTAATAAAATTATATAATTATAAAAATAGAAATAAATAAAATTCCAAAATTTGTAAAATATTATTATATTTTTATTATTATATTATTTAATATTATATATGAATATATTTACTTTAATAATGATGTATAATTTATTAACATATTCTGAAAACTTTACCAAAAAAAAATAGAATTAAATGTAATTGTCCATGTCACATTTAAGCATAAAACATGTCACTATTCCTAGTATGCTATGTTACAATTATTTAGTGAAAGTGATTGTAGAGAAAACATGTGTCACAATCACTTTGCAAATAATGTCTATGAGATATTTCAAGCAATTTCTCTATTATTACGTCAAGATTACTAATTGTTTTTGTATAAAATAATAATATAGTATATATAATTTAAAGTATCTCTAGCACACTTTTATATTATTCTTCAAAAGGAAATGTTAAAATAATAAAATTGTTATTTTGAAAGAAAATATAAAATAATATTATACTTTTATTATGAGGTGTTTTCAATTTAGAATTTGAAATCATCCGAATTCTAATGAACTTATAAAATTACTATGGAATTTCACCTAATGATAATTTCAAAAGTAATTTTGAATTACTATAACAAAAATTTATTTTTGAGAGAAAACATAAAAAATAATTTTTTTTTGTCAGTAATATATACAGACTCATATAGACTTTATAAACCAAACTGGTAACTCTGCATCCATGTGAAGATGAAAGACGGTTGTTGTCTGACTCTGCGTGCTAGACTATCCACTCTTGAATTCGCCGTTCGAGGTACATGAATGATCTCTGAGTTGAGAAAACTTTCTTTCAAGGTCTTTATATCTTCCAAATAACTTGCAAACACTAGCCATTCTTCTGGTTCCGAAACCATCTTCACCAACTGAGAACAATCCGTTGCAAACGTGACTTGAAATTATCGTAAGTTCCTCATACACTCAATTGCCCAGATTAAGACTTCCACCTCCTAATGCAGAGGTGATAGACTTGCCCTAACATTCCTTGCCCCCATTAGACTATCAAAACCCTTTAAAGTGCTAAACCAATATTGTCCTGAAAAAAGATTATTATCCTTCCACGAACCATCTGTAAAACACCATCTTCCCGGAATTATTGGGAGAGTCCTAACCTCTATTGGGTGTGCTACCTATTGTAAGTGCCGATCTTGTACCTCAGCCCACAATATATATTCCGTTTCTGCTGGTTTGAGTGTATTTCTAGGATCCACGTCCAAATTGCCGAAAACTTTATTATTCCTTCATTTCCAAATATACCATAAATTCCATGCAAAATGATGATCATCCATTTTCGGGATAACCCTCCAAAAGAGATGATCCATGTTTGTGAATAGTGAACTTGTGGGAAATAACTCTGGATTTGACGGTATCTTTGAAAGTGTCCATTCTTGCCGCACTGGAGGATATTCAAAAAACACATGTTATTAATTCCTCCGAAGCTCCACATCTGGTACAACATAAACCCATTGTATGCCTCTTGTTTGCAGATTTTTTTCTTACAGAAATACACTCTGATATCAACTGCCATAAGAAATGCTTTAGCTTCGGGGGCATCGCACCTTCCAGCAAAACGCTTTCAGTATATCCACTGTAGGTCTAAAAATCTCTTGTGGTTTTTCCTTGTCCGGGTAAACTCTTTCCACTTGGTATCCTGATTTAACTGTGTATTTTCTATTATTAGTAAAGTGTCATCCATCTCTATCCACCATCTGACTCCTATTAAGTGGTATGCTTTCAATAATTTTCACATCTTGAGATCCACTAGAAACCGAATTGCTTGTAAATTTCAAGTTCTCGAACCTGGATTAATAAGGAAATCCACTGTAAGTTCCGGTAACAAATTATGTTGATTTTTGTTTGTTGGTCTCAGGCGAATGGTTGGGAGCCATGAATTGTTCCTAACCTTGCTTAGGTAATGTAAAGTATCATTAAATAATTAAATATCACACGTTAAATACTAACTATATTGGTCCAATCAGTCCACCTCACACACAACACAACTTTTATAAATTCCATTTACAGGCCGGCCATTAGTACTCGTTCTAGAACGTCGCCGTAAGTGCACAACGTCTCTCTCTTCTATCCTTCACAACGTTTTAGCTCCCTCAAATCTCTGACAAAAGATAAAAACACACACCCAAGTTTAAACTTGCCCTTGTCCATATTAATTATCATGTAAGTTTACTTTTTTCTTCAAGCTTACAATTATTACTGGTGCTTGTAAGTCATGTAGTTTGAGGTCTTGTTCGTTGACGAAGACAAAACTGTTTATTGTCTGAACTCGCCAATGTCGTCGCTTGTATTTTCAGCGAGCTTTCGTCATGTTTACTTTGTTTTTTCCTCTTCATGAAAGCTCTGTTTCCTTATTTTCTCCTTCAACACCATACCACATAAATATTAGCTTCTTTATAAGTATTTTTCATTAAGTTCATTCAAGACTATTAAATCCATCTCGTTATTGCAAAGATGGGTTCTTCAAACTATCCATAGGTACCATACACTCTGTTCTCTCTCTCTTTTTAACGGAGAACATGGCTTCTTCCACTTCATGCCATGTGTTAATTATAATTACAACATGCTTTATTTTAATTATCCTTAATTAAGCCTCCATAATTGATTATTTTTCTAGTACTGGTATTTAAACTATCTGTCTCAGATTCTCCTGCAACTAGTTCTTTTCTATATCCGTTGAATTTCTGTGCTAGTAGTATTATTTTTTAGTTCAAATTTGGTATGCGTTTTCTTATTTTATGTTTTAGTTTCTGTCTTTCTTGCTCTTTAATTTGACCCAAATTGCTCATAAATATTATTGTTGTTGTTTTCGTTATTATTTTTAGATTTATCCGACGCGTACTAATACCTTCCTAATCACCAGATCCTCATCCTATATCATCTTCAGATTGTACAAAAACGGTGGCGATAAAAATACAGAATTATGGGGAAGATCTTGAAATCTAAGGTACTCTCTTAAACTACCCGTCGTTTTCGTTTCCTTTATTACTCTTTTTGTATCTCTTTCGTTGTCATCTCTTTTGCTAAAAAGCCTGCGTTTTACAGTCTTCTTGGCCGGGAACCGTCGTAAGGAAGTGGCTAAACTTACGTGGCAACGCTTACGAATTTCACTCCGATTACCCTCTCAAAGGTGAGAGATTTGGCTCGTGCCGTTTTCGATATTTCTTTCTGTACTCCATGCCGTTTCGGATATTTATTTCTTGACTTCGTGATGCTTTCTTAATTTCTCGTTGACTTAAACGGTGGTTTATATTTTCCAATTTTTTTTTGTTTCTAGGGAAGATGGAGCCGAGTCAGCCGAGGAGGAAAAGTTGCTCCGACGGTGATTACTACAAGATCGTGCCTGAAAATTTTCCAGGTAAAAGTAATTCTTAATTGTAATAAACAGCTCATGAATTCTTCCTTATTTTTACTATATAGTTTTGGTGCATCGAAACGGCGTCGTATCTAGGGTCCGTAAACCGTACTTGACCTGGGCCAGTCTTCCGTACAAAGGGTCCATTGCTAGCTGTAGGATTAGACATCTATGTTTAAAACGACGGCAAATAAACGTTGAGAAAGAAACCGAGATTTTCCCTTGAAAATCGTGCTATTAAAAGTAAGTAATAAAATGAGATTAGTTATAACATCGTTCTCCACGTGTAAGGTGAAAAGATTAGGTTAAGGTTGGAAGTTTAAAAAGTCTTCAGGTTTAGGTGTACTTGCTAATCTCAGTTCACCAGTTTCTGTTTCATACGTACCTATCTTTGTTGGATTATAATTTGCTTAAGACTAAATATATAACGTAATTAATTGATTTTGTTTATGTTTTATGGTTGAAATAGGTTGTTTGGGCCAAGAAAATGAGGATTTAAAACAACAATCAGGCTTGATTGAACAACATGTGACACGTGCTGATGACAAAGTTGACCTCAAGTAAATACACAATATTCATGATTAGTCTATCTATATTAATTTATGTTTATTAACTTTTGCTCAAAAAAAAAAAATAGCTATGGTTATTAACCTTTGTTATATTTTTTTATTGTTGGTGATTAGAATGTTCGTCGGGACATGGAACGTGGGAGGGAAGTCGCCACATGATGGATTAGAGTTGAAAGATTGGCTTAAAACTTCTACCGATGCCGTCGATATTTACGTGCTAGGGTATGCATATAATCATACTAATTAATCTTCTCTGTGTTTAATTAATATATTGTTTTTACTATAATTACGTCATCATTGATTGGTTTTGTTTAGGTTTCAAGAAATCGTGCCGCTAAATGCCGGTAACGTACTTGGAGCAGAGGACAACGGCCCCGCGACTAAGTGGTTGTCTCTGATTCGAGAAGCCTTGAACAACAACAACGACTTATCTAAAAGTCACAGAAACTCCTTTGAACTTACAAAATCATCACAACCTTCCCGTCGCAGCATCTCTAATTTCCCCGATGATGACCCAGTTGCATGCAATTCGACCCTTGATCGAGGTTACTCCCTTGCAGCGAGTAAACAGATGGTGGGGATCTTTTTGTGTGTGTGGGTAAGAGATGATCTCCAGAAACGTATTACAAACCTCAAGGTGTCAAGCGTTGGTCGTGGCATCATGGGATATCTTGGAAACAAGGTCAGTCTAATATTTGCACATAAGAAATTAACTCGTAATAACGCTGGTTATAGAATATTTTGATAAATGTTCTATGCGTGATAACTAACGATGCAACCTTGTGTAGGGCTCGATATCGATTAGCATGTCGTTGCATGAGACGAGTCTATGCTTTGTTTGCGCGCATCTTACGTCTGGAGAAAAAGAAGGCGACGAGGTCAGAAGAAATTTAGATGTGACCGAGATATTAAAGAGGACAAGATTTTCGCGTTCTTCTAAAGATTCTCATCAACCCGAAACCATAATGGACCATGAGTAAGTAAAGTTGGAAATCAATTATTATTGTATTTCTTAATATGAAGCTCCGTTATTAATTAGTTTATGGCGTCTTTGTGTTACAGCAAAGTAATATGGCTTGGAGATTTGAATTATCGGTTAAGGGCCAGCAGCGACGTACATGACCACCTTAAGAATCATGATTGGGAGGCACTTCTAGAGAAAGATCAGGTTACTACTTTTTGTTACTTTTTGAAAATTAATTATGTAATTACATGTTAAAGAGTAATTTAACTAAAGTTTTTTTTTTTCCTTTTGCAGCTAAAGATAGAACAAAGAGCTGGTAGAATTTTTCAGGGATGGGAAGAAGGAAACATTTATTTCGCACCAACGTATAAATATTATATTAACTCAGATAATTATGTCGCCCAAACCGAAAAATCAAAAGAAAAGTGCAGAACACCAGCTTGGTAAGCTTTTATCTCTGAAATAAAATATATGAAAATTGATAAGTTTGTGAATATTAATATTAGTTTTGTGATTTCAGGTGTGATCGAATATTGTGGAAAGGTGACGGGATGAAACAAATATGGTATACGAGGGGAGAGTCGAGATTCTCTGACCATAGACCGGTTCAATCTCTGTTTTCGGTTCACATTGATTTAACTAAGAATCAATCCAATCGGAAAACTAAACCGATCAACCAAAACCATCGTCCCAACCCGGTGTTGCCTTACACATGCCACGGGAAAGTCCAGGCTGAAGAGATCTTGTTGCTCACACGAGCACAAAGTTGTATAGACACACAACCTAGACTTGTATCATCTGCTTCCTGATTTATTAGTTACTTTTTGGGTGTTTTCATGGCAAAGAAGAGATGACACATGGATTCCTAGGATTGGACAATGGAGCTTTCATATTGGCAAAAAGCAGGATTGTTAAGTAATTTTTAATATTGGTTGAACTTTGTTTTCGTGGTTCCCTATATTAGCTAAATTTTGGAGAAAATGTTAGTTTTTTTTGTTTGTTTTACAATTGTGTAGTTTGAGTGGTTGACTTTGTTTATAATGTAAAGAAAAAGATTATTGTTTATAAAAGGTAATTTTTACAAAATCGCTTTTGTTCACTTTTTATACTTTTGTTGTTTGTGACAAAAAAAAATATTTTTTGTTGTTAAGCAGATAACAAGCCCAAATATGAAAGCCCAAATCACACAAGGTTCACTTCTGTCTCTCCAGCTAGCAAATATTTGTTGGACCTAGAACTAAGAGCATAATTATCGGGGTTTCTTCAACCCGTCTCTTACTGTTTTTAGGATTAAAAGAAAAAGAAAAATAGCAATTACCTCAAACTACGTCTCTTGATCAAGCAACAGAAGAGACCATCTCTTCTAGTACACGCGTCCTGACTCTCTCTCTCTATCCTTTATTCGCGAAGAAGGAAGAAGGAAGAAGAAGCCATGGCAGGAGTAGGACTTCTCAAAGCAGCTAACTTTATATTTCTACATTGAACTGGTGTTATCAATTCTCCTATCATCATCGCCGCACTGTTTCTCTGTTCCTCCCAGCGTCACGCCGTGGAGAATCCAAACGTTGTCTCCAATCACCGCCGTTTCTCCGATCACCACCGCCGTCGCATAGTCCAACAGGATCCCTTTTCCGATCATGGCTCCCGGGTGGATATCGACGGTAAAAGCTTTGGATACTCTGTTCTGGATCAGTAAAGCGAGGATCTTTCTCTCGTCGAGCTTGTGAAGCGTCGCGATGAGCAACGGCGAAAGCCTTTGAAGCTTAGGAAGCAGTGGACGTAGCTTAAGCAATCTGGGTCTCTTTCCTGGTGGAGGAGACGGCGAAGGGACAAACGACAGCTTCCTTGAAGATGGATCAGAGGGTCTCTGTTCTCTCTCCACAACTCAGGTTTCTCTTATTCATCGTCTTCTCTCTATGTTTTTAATTGACAAAGAGAAACAAAAACATTCATACAACATTATCACTCATACTAAAACACATCATCTTCTCCGCGGAGAGAAGAAGGCTTCCGGGTTTGGGTTCGCGGTTGGGGTAGACCCGATGGGGAACGAATCTGGGTACGGGAGTGAGTCTGGGTACAGAGGAAATGTTGAGTTTGGTTATGGTGATGAGTACGATGATGAAGAAGAAGACGTGAAGCTATTGTTTTGGGGAGGTAAAAGCTCTAAACTTTATAACACTAGTGTTTGATCTTGTATATGAAAGATGAACACTTTGGTGTTATCTGCTTACTTCTTCTGGTCAGTGACTCTGTTTTTGCTCTGCTTGTTTATGTTCTTGTGGCCTCTGGCATATAGCTTTTAAAGAATATGAAATGTCAGAAAATTAGATTAGAGAATGGATGTTGTTCATGCTTTGAAGAGACAAGGTCGCATTCTCTATGGCGTCGGTCGAGGCCGCCGATCATGCTTGTGTTTCATCTGGTTATACTTATAGTCACTTCTCAGTTTGAATGGAGGCAACCGCTGAATGAGCTTGATGCTGCTCCTAGCTTGTCTCAGAAACATCAGCAGATTGCAAAGATGGAAGAAGATTCTGTCAAAGAGAAGGTAACTCATTGATTCTAACTCTGCTTTTCATGGGAACTGTGTTTAAAGCAGTGGACTGTAATCACATTGCTTGTATTGAAAACTTGCATATCATAGTCTGTTCTGCTGCAAAAGCCTTTAGAGGAAGCAAAAAGGACAGAAGCATTGCAGAATGGCGATGTCTGTGTTGGGTCATTTCAGAGCTTCATGAGTGATTGATAGCTTGTGGTGGTTTAGTAATGTTGATGTCACAAGGATCACTCGTGGGAAAGGCTTTCAGGTGAAAACTGATTTTAAACCTATGATCTTTTCTTTGTCTTAAAGAAACCTAAAGTAAGAGACTAGCAATGGAGATATCAAAATTAAAAGGTTCTTCACTAAGTCTCTTCAACACCTTTTTTTCTTAAATATCATTAAAATTTGATCAAGAGACTCTTAATGGATATGTGGGATAAACATGCTCTAACGTGCTTGGTAGCGATTCTATATTTTCTAGTATTGATGTGTATGCGAAGAAAGAAGAAACAGAAGTATCAAAGAAAGTGCAGAGCAATAGTTTTACTTCTAATGTTAGGAGTTTGCTGTCTACCGGTATGCTCGATGGAGATCCAGTTAAATATGTAGGTGACTTATTGACTTGCTCTTCAAAGACTGCAATCAAGGGCATTGGTTTATAACAGTCTCCGTTTATATTTTTCTTTGCGGCTTTCACAAGGAGCTTCGTGGTGTTATGAATTGCTCTGGATATTGATATGTGGGTGCGACTCATGTAATTCCTCTAAGGTGAGCTACATTTATCTAACTAAGCATATCCAGAGCCGTGCGAGTATTTATAACTAACATAAGTAGTTGAAAATAAAATGCCTAAAATTTTATAAATCTATAATAGTAAATACTATTGTCACAGAAAGAAAAACAATGTAAACCACTAACAAACTAAATATCCATTCTAAACATAATTTTGTTCTATTCTATTACATTAAAATTAGTGACTAAACTTTAATTCTAAGGTTCCTAAACAGTTTTTGACTTTTGTGGAAAATAACTAATCATTTAATTTTTTTTCTTCTTATTTTGTATCATTAACAATTTTCTATTTTTAAAATAATCTAGCTCTACTAATAAAACTATGAAAATGTCCATAAGACCATAACAATCAATATTGTCTTATTGTCTTTGCTTAACCCTTATTCAGTTTATCCAAATTATTACTATAAAATCTTTAACATAACTTCATATACTGTATATACGTATGTAGATATCTTCAAGGTTTAGTCAAAAACAATAACTATCACAAGATATGCCCTGTCAATATTTCTTTAGAAAACGCTGCCGTAAGCGAATGTTTCATTTTCCACAAGGGAGGCACGGCTGCATATCACAAGTGGATCCTGCCTTGACAGAAAATATTTCTCCAGGTGGTGAATGCATATGAATTAAGTGGCAGTGTAGGCCATCTACTCTGCTCCAATGCAATCATTTATTTTCTAGTTAGGGGTAAACAGTATCATTGTGCTACGATGTGGTAGAGTTTTGCCATTACTAATCTCTTTAGTGAATTAGTGAAGCACTGAGTTCTTTTTTAGGAGATAGTAAGTCCATTATCGATACATTTTTATGTGGTATAACCGTATAGGTACGAAAACAATCTTGTTTCAGCAAATACACTGGAATAATCATATATATATTCACTGTCTATTGCATGATTCCAATTGTTTCATCATTGTTATTTTTTGCATTTATGTTCCTATTCCACAATTATTTTCCTCCCATGATAGTTAGCAATTCTATCCTACAGTTGCTCTGAAACAGTGAACATGTAATATTGGTATACGTTCCAAGTCCTCCTTGCAAATCATTTGTGCCCACATGTACAATTAGACCGTTTCTACAAGCGTTTTTCTTTGTTCTCCTTGATTGTTGATAGTAATGACTTCATGATTAATATTATCCTTCCCGTTTCTGCTTAGTTCCAACTTTGGTCGTGTCGATTCTTCATTTGTTTGCGGCGTGGAAGAAAATTCGTAATCTTTCCCCTTGCCCCATATCACAAGGTAGAGTCCTGCACATATAACCACTGCACCAAGAACCCTGCCAAAGAAAAAAGATGTTTTTAATAATTTTAAAAGTCATGCCCGGTGTTGTTGTTTGGAATCTTGCTTACCTTCCCAGGTACATCTGTTCAGCAAAGATGACAGTCGACATAATTGCTACTATGATCATGCAAAGAGGACTAAAAGCTGTTACAAACACAGGACCTCTGGTTTTCATCACCATTCCTCCAACATAGTAAGCAATCGCCGAGCACACTATCCCCTGTTTGTATTTTACATTGAAGTTGTAACTTGTTAACATAATTAATTTACAAGACAGTCATTAACCACTAATTTACTGAGACATGTCTAAATCTTACACTGTAGGTAGATGTTAGAAGTTTAGTGTCCCAACCAATGGCCCACGCGCCAGGGTTGCCTTTCTCCATCACTAGTGCCACGGCAGTTCCTTCTATTGTTCCCATCAAACATATCCATGCTGTGAGTGAGAGTTCAGCTGGATAAGTCCTCAACGTGACAGCCTGGAAAAAAATCATTCATCGTCAAAATATATCAATAAATATCTTATTTTATATAAAAAATCGTTTACCTGGAGAATCATGAAACATGCATAGCTGAAACAACCAATTGTGACCAATACTGCGCCTTTGATAGCACTGTGAATATCGGTCCCATCTGTGTTTTGTGCGGAGGCTCCATTGGTCCAGAAGAGGTCGAGAAGTGGACCTTTTACAAGAGTCATGATCATGGCTCCTCCAACTGTAGCCAATGTCCCAATCACCTTACCGGCGCTCCTGATGCACCGTAGTTTCACTCTTTCAAGCCCGAATATATAGGCAAGGACGAACGTGATTGCAGGTAGGACATTGTACATGGCGGTTGCAAATGTAGCCGTTGTATATTTCATCCCCAGGTAGTATAAGTTTTGATCGATCACTGGCCTATTATATTCATAGAGACATGATAGAAAAAAGCAGTTTCAAGTAATAGAAGAGACGTGTGGGAGGAATCAAGATGAATAAAATGAAATATTACTCAAGTAAACCAAGAAGTGTGATCTTGAAGAATATCATTAACGTCATCTTAGGTCTCACCTTCCTGTTTTTTTTTTCCCACATCATAACCATTAAATACATTAGAAAGGATAATTAAATTTTCAACCGAAAAGACAATATTCTCAACATAATTAAACATCATAAGCAACAAGGTATATTAGAATGTTGCACACTTCTTTTTCAACCATAAAGTTGCACATTAGAAATGTGAAATACTCTTCAATGAATGACAGTGACAGAAGCCACAGAAAACCAAACATAGAATCCTTACAAGTGTTTTGTCCTTTAACATTTCACTGACCCCCTTCTTATCGTATAACTATGTCACACCTCCATCTTACTTTTTGCCACTTTCTTCCTTACAATACACTAAACGTCTATGCATAACCCACAAATAAAAACTCATGTTTTAAAAAACGGATAAAAATTGTTTCACAATTTACTATTGAATCCGTTTTGTTGATCAAGGTCACACATGTTTGCTTCTCCACATTTGTGTGTGCGTTTTCCACTTATAATGATTAATAGGTATCAAAACATGGAAACAAAAACGTTAAGGACTTTGGTAATGCAAATTCGATTTCCAAAATAGATAAACTAAATGATATTCTACTATCATGGTCTTGAAACTTCAAACCGAACGTTGAACTATGTTTGTCAAATAAACTATTCTAAAGAAGGGAAAGTAGAGGGTACTTGTCGAAATATAAGGCAAACGGGGCCATAACCACGGTAGCAACGGCATGACGGTACACAACAAGGACGTAATTGCTCATGCCCTTGTTTAAGACAGCTTTTGAGAGAATGTCCATTCCTGCTAGCCCTACTTGCAACAAAACCATCGAAATGAATGGCCTTGCCTTCTCCATACAATCCCTCTTCTTTACTTCCTCCATCCTAGCTATTAACTTAAGATCAACAATCTCCCTCTTTCTCTGATTTGATTATATTTGAGAGTAGTAGCAATAGAGATATGCTGAGGTTTGTTCAGTTGAATGATTTGTTATGATTGACATGGTTATACTCTCTTTATATAGGGCCAAAGATAAAGGATGTGATGTGATGTGATTATTCTTGATCCTTACGAAACTTATACGTATATGTTATAGTGTAATATTTATTATAGAAGTATGTGTATAAAGTTGGTATACCCTACCCTGAATTTATGGGGCCTATATCTCTATCTTATCAACTAGAACCAAAAAGGATGCACAAAACTGTCAATCTACACATTTGAGAACACGTATTTGATTTTCACATAGCCTAACTAAATAAACAAAATAGCTTTGTGCTGTGGATTCCCATATTTAACGAACTCGAACGCACGTTGTATCAATATTCTCTAATTCGATTCATTTTCCTGAATCTTTAAAACGAATAATTATGGAAGTAGACATTTGGTTCTTCACTATATACCCATAGTCATGTCAATTACCATACATGTCTTCCTCATAAATATGCACGGTTAATTTTATCAGCATGTTGTGTTACAACCTAATCATAATGTTTGTATACTTAATTTTAACTCCTCTCTATGATGTAACCCGACAATGTTTTAATTCGTAATGAAAATAAGTTGTTTTTCAAATTAAAAAAATAAAAATAAAAACAAAGCCATTGTTGACGTAAAAGGCAATAATGCTTTAATCAATATTTTTGTTTATTTAGAAATAATAAAAATTAGAAATTTAATTGGTTACACTGGTATTTACTTTTCTAATTATGGTTGAAATTTATTTTCCGTATTAAAAATTTTCTGCGGAGTCTGGATAGTTTATGCAAGAACAAAATTTAGGTTCATCCCTAAAGTGAATCTTTAAATTCACATCACCCTTTATGCACCAATCAAAATGTCATGTAGGATTAGTAATAAAGAGAAACAAAATTAAAAAAAAAACAAGTGAAAATAAATAAATAAATACATCGTTGCTCCTTTCTTCGTCCCCCGCAGAGAAAAAAAGGTTTTGTTTGTTAAGTTTAAATTTCCAATTCTATGTTCTCAAATCCAATTTCAATTTTAACTTCTCCAAACCAAATCAAGCTATGTTGTCTTATGAGATAGAAAGAGTAGTTTGTGTCTGTAAAACCAGAATTGCTAAAGATGAAAAAGATGATAATATAAAAAAAATTAAGGTTTAGAGTTTGAGTTAGAGTCTAGATTTGGGTTTAAGATCTAGGGTTTGAGTTTTGGGATTAGGTTTAGGATATAGGGTTTACAGTTTGAATTTAAGGTCTAGGGTTTGAGTTTAGAGACTAGAATTTTGGTTTAGATTTAGAGTTTTTGGTCTATAGATTGGATTTAGAGTTTAAACTATAGAATTTGAATTTAGGGTATAGGGTTTAGAGTTTATAATTTAGAGTTTATAAATGGTATTATTTTTTATTAGCTATTTTCATTTTTTTTTTGAAAAAGTAATATTTATTATTTATTTATGTGGTAATTTGATTGATATAAAGGATGAGGTGAATTTAAAGGTGTGAATCTAAGTATGGATGAACCTAAGTATTGTTCTTTATGCAAGGTCGCCTAACTCTAGGAGAGGGGTTGATGCATCGAGTTCTTTTAATACTTTGTACTATAAAAGTATAAACTATATATGCAAATGATTAATGAGTCATGATATACTGACACTGTGGGGTAGAATGACTACTGGTTAGATTTTTGCTTTCTATCAAGTTATTTTCTATTTTATGTTAGTTCATGGAATATATATTTTACGTAAGTGCGTATAATTGCCAATATTTTGGGTCCTTTGCACTGTTCCCACTATGCCACTTAATTAGTTTCTGGTGGAATCACTTTAATTATTTTCTTTGCATATAGTTTTGTTTACTAAAAGGGAGGGCTTATTAAAAAAAAAAAAGGAATAACCGGTGCGGTTATTTATCACTAAAATGTTTTTGAGTTCATTATTCTACACTTGGCAAATGAATATGTATATAGAATGATCTAAGGATCGCAATAAATAGTACACACATTTCTACATTTTAGTATTTCATTATCATCTTCTTCATAGTTATTGGCTCTAAACGGGCAAGTAACAACAACAAAAAGCCATCGAAACCTCTAAGCTTAGAATTGTGACTTCATTTGAAAATAAAAGAAAGACTGAGTCGAACCAATGGACTGTTTTTTTTTTTTACAATTTGTAAGCCTTGATTGAGGGCATGAATATGATAGTGTTAGGTTCGTACCTCCTCATTAATGAGATGCAAGCTCAACAAGTTCACACATGATGCAGTTTAAAGGCATTTTCGCATTTGCATATAATATAAAACAAACGCAGAACTATAAGTGCCTCTAGGATAAAGCATCGACCAAGTGAGCTGTCTACGTTGGGAAATATTCTTCGGGTGAAAGAAATTGTGGTGTCCTTCCCCTTCCGAACAGCTTCTCTCCGTCCTAGAGTTTGCTCTGTTGGTTCGATTCACCACGTGTCCCTATGTAGCTGATCACTCTCTTTTAAAAAGATCACCCAAAACGATAAAATCTCTAAATATACAATTTTGTAAATTAGTTAAAATCATAAAGTAAATAACTCAACATAAAAATAAGCTTATTCCAAAGTCACTCGTAAATATCTTTTTATTAGTCAACGATAATGAAAAATGGAAATATTTATAGTAGTGAAATGACGTCACTTATTTCTTCACTGGGTCTAAATTTCTAGTTGAAAAGAATGGACTTCGTTGTCTCTTTCAACGTTGAATCATGCCACACATTCATAAATAATATAGTATGTTAATATATACATGTACACTTACTATATGCGCTAATATATATAATGTTACATAAATGTGACGTATGCAAATGAAACAAATCTTACTCACATTATCACACACTACAAGAAAAATGCCCATTGTTAGCACGGCTTATATGCTATGTTAGAGTTTTGATAGCTCATTCACAACTAGCATTATCACGGTAGTGTCATGCATACATGATAACATTTTATGAATGCTACAAAATATACAGATATAATAGCAAAATTTGAATGATATTATTTAACTTAATTATAACATAACTTTCGTACCATGATAGGTCTCTATACAATTAATAAATAATAATTATAATAAAAAAATAATTGGAAATTAAATCAAAATTGTTTATAATTTAAAATAAAAATTTTTATTTATAATTAAAACTGGTTTACAAATATATTCCGGTTTACAAAACTAAACCAGAAACTAAAAATAAAGTCAAACCACTAACTCGGTTTACACTAAACCTAAAAAAAAAACCCTATTTTTCTAACTTTCTAACTCAGCCGCCTTCTTCATCTTCCTTCACCACCTTCATTTTCCTTCATCCCCTGTATCTACTAAGAACAAAAGAAGCTCTGGTTCTTATTCTTCTGATCCTCACCGGTGGAATCTCTGATTCGTAACAACCGATCCAGTTACGGCGACTCTGTTCATGTCTCTGCTCATGGCTGTTCACAACCACAGACTCGGCTCACGACCACCTTTACCAAGAACAAAAAAAATTAAATTCAACAGAGAGAGACATAGAGACAGAGAAATAGAGACACCATGAACCCTCCTCCACTTAGCTTTACCAAAAACAAAAAAAAAATCAGATTCATAATAGAGCAACATAGAGAACAAGATACACAAATAGAGAGAGAGAGAGGCCGTGGTGGGGGTGGGAAGGCGACGGCAGTGGTAATGAGCAGAGGAGGAGACGCGGTGGTGGTGAGAAGAGGTGGAGACGCGGTGGTGGTGAGACGAGGAGGAGACACGGTGGGACAGAGATGGAAGAAATAAGAGATATGAGATATGATGATATGAGATATGAGAGTGAAGGAGAAGATGGAGAAGATGAGTGAATCGAGAAAAAAAAAAGA
The DNA here is from genome assembly GCA_016771965.1 of Brassica carinata. NCBI lineage: Eukaryota > Viridiplantae > Streptophyta > Magnoliopsida > Brassicales > Brassicaceae > Brassica > Brassica carinata. The sequence continues at coordinate 50,714,744 of CM028692.1, forward strand.
GAAGAAAGGAGATGAGATCTGTGGTGGAGAGAAAGAGAGGGAGAGGGAGGAAAAATAAAAAAAATAATATGAATAAATCTCAACCTTTAAATCTAGGTTAATCCAATGGCTAAGAAGTGTGATCCATGTATCTCAATCTTATTGGTCAGAAAATTTATCTTTATTTTTCTATTTTTGTTTTGTTTTGTTTTCTAGTATTTGATAATTTGTTTTGTAAGTAATTTTACTTAGTTATATCTTATATAAAATTTTATATTTTGTAGTTTATAATTTAAACTTAGATTTTTATTGTTTTGAACATAATAAATTGATACTTATTTTAAGAATTAATGTTTAAATTTGAAAATATTAGACTGATATCAAGATTATGGTTTTGGTCATCATTTTAAAAATTTGTATGTTTATACTGAAATCTGATTTATAATTCAATCTGATTTGTAATTCGTTTATAAATTTGTATGTTTGATTCTAAAGTCGAAAAGTTTAAAATATTAGATTTTATCATTTAAAAGAAATTATGTTTAAGAGTAAAGTTTGGTTTTGTGTTTTAAGGTTTGGATGTTGGAATATGGGATTTAGGGTTAAAAGTTCAGTATTTTGGATTAAAATTGAAAAATGATAGATTTGAAGACAAGATATAAGATTTGTAATTAAATTTTTAATAATTTAGATTTGAAGTTTATACTTAGAGTATTGAATGTATAGTTTATATTTGAAATTTTGATTTAGGATATAGAGTTTCAATCAAGATAAAGAGATATGTGTTTAGTAAATTACAGTTTACAATTAAGAAGATAAAATTATGAGTTTAATTTGAAGATTTGAAGTTAAAATATGAAAATATGGTTTTAGGGGTTGTATTTAGAGTTTAGGGTTGAAATACATGTTTGGGGTTTAGGGGTTCAAATAGTTTTTCTTAGCATTATAAAAATGCTATTATATGTCTCTGATAGTATTATTGAACCCTTTTAAATAATATATTTGGCGCTTACATCTATAAGTATAGGCGGTATCGGAGATTTTATCTTTCCGCTCACTTCATTTTCAGAATAGAACTAATTAAGTGCTATTTTAGGTTTCTCTCTATCATAGCGTTTATCTAATGCTATTATATAATACCAAAAATTTTAAATCATTTACGATAACAGTTCAATAAAACGTGCTATAACAATATGCTATCAATGTAGACTTTTTTGTAGTGACATCATTATAATTTCAATTAGACCAAAACCTTAACGTGCTTTGTAAGAGCAAATAGGAAACGTGCAAGATAAAATTGGGGATTTTAAATAGACATCTTCTTTCCCTTTCGGGCTGACAAAAAGTAAGATTCCTTGTTGACCAAAAAAAAAAAAAAATTCCTTGTGGTGCTCTGATTTTTTTTTTTACTTTAAAAAAACGACAAGAGATTAAGGATGGATTAATTGCAATTATTTCAAGAAAAATTTACTGATACTTATTAAAAGTAAAGTGTGATTTTGGTAAACATCTTCTTTCCAACAATGTATACTTTACTTTCATATATATTCAGTGTTTATACAAAAATCCGGATGATCTAATATGAGGTTAAAAGTTCTATTGAAAGTCGACCAAACCACACATGTCCAAAGTCTATAATATCTACTAGATATATATGTTGACGTGCGATACAAAACCGCATATTTAAGGCTGTTCTGAAAGCTCCAAATTCATCCAAAGAAAAATGTGAAGAATGGGATCCATTGATTATATGGTCAAAGAAACAACAAACGAAAAGACGTGATGATCGTCTTCTTCTGATCAAGTTTCCCTATTGCTCCTTTTCTTTTAATGTGTTTCTTTCGCATTTGTCTTTTTTCTTTCTTTTTTTCTGAACACAACATTATTATCTATTAATGCTTTTCCCAGTATTATTGTGTGCTAATGCTTTTGGGCGATCCTCATTTTAATACATATGGGTATTGTCTTTTCTTTAAATACTTTCTATTTATCAGAAACTATACGACAAGTCGACGATAATAAGTTTTTGTGCTCTTTCAAGAAATAAATTTATGAACATCTATTTAGGGGAGTTGTATTATTTATTTTTTGAATATCATTAGAGATGAAATGGATTTGCTCATAGATCTCGAATTTTTTGTTAAGATCACATTATAGTCCCTATATGCATGACTACGTTAAATAATAGGCATCCGTTCTCTTAATGCACTTGCAGTGGTTAGAAAGCATGATGAATTTCTGAAAAATAAATTTAAATACTTTTAATTATTTAATTACTGAATGGTTGATAAGTCGTATTGAGATTTCTTTAAACCTTGAAAAAGTTTCTTGCAGTATGGACGATTCTTCTCTCTCTCTCTCTCTCCTCCATTTTACTTTTTTTTTACCTTTTTAATCTAAGAATTATGGGAAGAGACTCTCACTGCTGATAGCATTACTCCCAAACATTATGGATATCTACATTACATTTCAATAGTTCTCATCTTGGTATATATTGATTATCTACATTATCAACATTACTTTATACTAAATTGCCCAAAGGAATACCTACATAGACATCAAGACTATTTATTGAGCATGATTCTATATGGATGGCATGCTTTGGTGTGATTAAATATGGTGTTTATTAGAGAGTATCAGAAGATAAGGCTCTCTAATGGAGGTCATGAGAGCGAGTGCAACAATTAGCCTTTTTCATTCACCTTTTCTTTATTAGCTTTTTCTATAGATAGGAATTTAAACGATATTATTTAATCTAGAATAATTCATCCTAATATTTTTATTTTGTTCTAAAAGTCCCTTTAGGCGTGCCTAGTCGGCTACATATGCAACAAATCAGATCTAAACAAAATGATTTTTCTTAAATGGTTATTTAGTAGTTCAGAAAATTATTATAGATGTCTTCCTAATCAATAATCATCTATGTAACGTCTAATTATCGTCTATAGATTTTTTTGAACATTGGTTTTTATTGAAACATAACATAAACACTTAAATTTTGTTTACATTTTCGTAGTGTAATCTGTAAGCAGTGTTCTCGGTTTTCTTGTTTTACACACTTGTTTCGTATTCTTGCAACTGCGAGAATTTCACATCTGATATAGGATGCAATACATAAAGTAATAATAAGTTAATAACATAGACTTTTGCAATGTATAAATAATAACATAGATTAGTTCACATATTTCAAATAAATCAATTTTGAGTTGAGAATTTATGTACACTACAAAAATAAAAATAAAAAAAATTATGTACATTAACATAGTATCGAAGAGCAAATAGTTCACTATTAGTTTGATTCGTGTGTATTGTGCATGCATGGATGGTTTTGTTGGTCCAATAATGGGATTCAGTCAATATGACGAAAATATCTAGCATTTAAAATAGCGTTTGAGAAATATCCCATCTCATGTTTTAATATGTTATATATATGACAGGCGACGAGACTCGACTCATGCATAGCAGCATAGGAAAACCAAAAAATATGCTGATGATAGCTGTTTCAGCTATGGAGATAATAACTTACACATTCTGTTTCATTTTAGTGTTTTAATTTTTTTCGTTTGTTTTTATTTAAGTGATGTTCTCAAGTTTTATACAAAATTAATGCATGGGACCATTAGTTGAATCATCTATAGTTATCAATTATTTATGGAAACTAGATAAATTGAATAAAAGTTAGTGATTTTTAATTGGAATACAAACAAATCTTAACATCGTTTATAAAACAGAAAGAGTATGAGATTGACTGTCAGTTTACTCATAACTACTCTTTATAATATCATGGAGATGCCTCGAGAATACTGATCTGCTATATTCTCATAGTTATATATCATAATATTGTTGAGTGATGAAACACTACAGAAACTAGTTTCCTAAATTTAAAATGAAGTTACTTAATATTATAATCCAAAAGACGAGGAAGTAGTATAGATAAAGTTAGTCATTTAAATATGTTTGTAGAAAAATGCAAAATTTTACTTATTAGAAAGATGAGAGAAGACGAGATGTACGAGATATCTAAGTGAAGTAGTCGGTGGTGACTGGTGGGAACATTACATTGGAGTGTGTCTGTCGATATAAAAACGGTGTAAGTCGATTCAGACATCAGTCTTATCACCACTTGCAGCTTTATTTCTTCAGTGCGTTCTTCATCAGATTTAAATAACATCCGTGCTTCTTTGCCCTATCTATAATCACCACGCATTATCGTAATTTTATCAATAATGAAGAGTTCTAATCATGACACGATATATTCTTCATATATTATGTTGTAGCACTACTCATAAGAAAAGCTCATTCATATTTTCCTCGATTTTTTTAAAAGATATATAGATTCTTATTGGTCTATTCGCATTGATTATCGAATTTATTTTCTGTTCTCATAAAACAGAATAAAAAGGAAATGAATACTGTTTGAAAGTAAATTGCGCTAATGATTTAAAATATATAGAATCAGGAAAAAAATAAAGGAGGATTAGGAGATGCAAGTACGTCTTGATCTGGGACCGATAAAGCAGAGAGTAGGCATCACTTATATATGCATTGTGATAAAAAGTAAAGGGTGAACCCATTATTACAAATATCCGGAGATGTGCAATTCATTTCCAATCACATACCGAAAGAAGTATCTCACAATCCTAACCTCTACGTAGTATGCTTCCAAAAAACTTAGATATGGAGATATGCGTCAGTCACATGTGATAGTAATTAAGAGTTATGGACGAAACTAAAGACTAGAGACTAGAAAATGGTCCATTTTTCTTCTTTGTTTCTTCTTCTCCTAGGCCAGGGCCGGTATTTTTGAATTTTAAGTGGCCAGTAGAATTGATAATTGAAATTTGAATTTTTTTTACAAATTTGGGGCTTATATCCATGTAAATTTTTTCAAAATTTGAGCGCAGACGAATGTTTAATTAGAGAACTGTTCCGAGGCCCTATCTAGAGTTACATTTTAAGAACAGCAACACACTGACTTTTTTATTTGTGGCTGCAGGAGGCACGACCACAATAATAGTGTCAAATCAGTGGTTGTTATCGCCATCCACAAGGCATCTAGGTTAATTAAATTGACAAAAAATTCTTAGAAAACATGTTTTTGGTTCCTATAAACTGTATCTGCTTATACTTTTGGGCATCAACAAGGATTAGAAGGATCCGTATAGTTTTAGAACAATACTACATGTAAATAATATCAAGAGATATATCTCTTTAGTTACCGTAATAATTTATTTATCAAGACAGTAAGAATATATATTTCAAGACTTATCCTGAGTCAAACATAACTCTAGAAGTTAGTTTAATAATTTACTTTTAATTAAGACACAGTAAGAAGACATAGGGTGTGATCGGTATATATCAGTGTTTTTAAATCTGAACCGGCGGTCGGACCGGGAACCAAAAATAATCCAGGTTTAATTAATATCAAAACCCAACAAAAATTGAACCGGCTAAAAACCCATATCAACCCGTCAAAAACCTAAAAAACCTGTGACCCATTGAACGGCCAAACTCCGGTTCGTATATAAACCAAAATTTTGTTAATAAAATAATTAATTTTTCATATTTTAAACTAAAATTAGGATTCAAAAATTTTATTTCGTGGTCACTTGTGTTGAAAACTTTAATAATTTAAACATTTACGTTTTTGAAATTTCTATAATTTATAAAAGAACAAAACACTTATATTATTTCAAATATAAAATTTTAACTAATGTATATAAAATTTTTAAAAGGTGATGAAGATTTAGAGTGATAAAGATTTATATTTGAACTATTAAATTTTATTACATTTTAGTTGTTATTTTTAAAAAATTTCTAAACATTATGTCGATTGAAACATTTTATTTGATACGATCTATTTTTTTAAGAATATACATATTATTTATAAAATATTATTAATTCAGTTTAATCCAATCAAACCCGATCAAATCCGGTCGAACCAGAATGACCCATGACCCAAGATATTTCCGGTTTGCTAGCCGGTCCGGTTTTAAAAATACTGGTATATATCGAATAAATGAGAATAAATTAAAATAGATTAACTGAGTGGAAATTAGTAGAGTAAATAACAAAAGAAAAATAGAGAAATCCGGCCATGTGCTTTTTCTCTTTGCAAACTAGGAGGAAAAGCCACACACTGTTTTTACTCTGTCTTGAATAATAAATGGAGTAAAAGGTTAAAAAATATTTCACTTAATTGGTATAGAAACAGTTGAAGTCAGAGTAAATTTCTTTTCCACTCATATTATATCGCCAATTCTGCTTTACAGTCATAACCATGGTTGATATTCCAATAATTATTTTGAGCAAAACTTAAGTCTTCTAGAAGTTAGTTACAAGTACCGCATGATAAGACAAGAGAATGATTCCATATTCATCTGCAAGAGCTTGGCCCTTGGAATTTGGCACAGCCTAGGAATAGAAATACAGTGACATCTTTAGAAAAAATCACGTGGAAAATTAAGTAGGAAAATACCAAACATGGAGGTGGAAGTATAAATACTCTTTCGTTTCTTCCATATTTTTGTCCCCCATTAGAATCTTATTGACATTATCCTATCGCATCCTGGTCAATGTTACGGATCTGATTCCTGATGTCTATTCATAGTAAAACGAAAATATATATAAAAAAAAAAGAAGGAATCATAGTTAGTTGATAAGAATTGCTAACTAATCATAATAGAAGTAACAAAAACATGGTAAAACTAAAACATAGAGAAAAGAAGGAATCATAATGGAACTAAGAAAAAAAATATAATTCGTTGCTAAGGTTTCTTTTCGTTGCATAATGGCTCAAAAACTCAAAATCCTCTCAAACAATCACCAGAGACGCAAGCGTTCAATAAAACATCTATTAAGACCAAATCTACAACGGAAATCAATACATATCAACATAGACCAACTGCAAGAACTACAAGATTGCCAAAAGTGTGGTGGCCTAGTTGTTAGTGCAAACTTTTGATTATTGTGCTCTAGGTTCATACTGTTTTAGGAACTAGATGTATGTTTTACATCACAATAATCAACCGCGCCTACTACCAAGTACCAAGTACCAACCATGAAAAATTTATCATGTTGGACCTCCAATTCAAATTATTATAAAAACTACAAGCATCAAAAAAACATTTTTTTCTTTGAAGAAGGGCTTTCAATTTAAAAAGAACAATAAAAGTTTACAGGATAGGATCGTTAAACCCTATAGCGAGATAAAGTTTGCATGAACTTATCACAATAGATGACATCTCATACCTATGAAACAACGTAGGTAGAAACTAAGAAAACCAATGATGAAATACTAGACAATAACTAGTGCTTAGGACCACGACCACGCCGGCCATGCTTCCCTCGTCTTTGTATTGTCGTCCATTCCAAGTCTTGGAACTTGATAGGAGGTTTACTCTCTCTCCCACCCCTTGTCAAGCCAAGCAAGCTCGATGACTCAATCTCAGCTTCATCCACATCACCTAGAGCTGAAAAACAAGAAGGACTCTTGAATTCATTAACATTAGATGGTGTGGTTTGGGGATCAACCGCGCCTACTAGTGTTGATGTACCTGTGGTGGATATCGACATCATTATTCACCAGAATGAGAGTGCTGCCCCATCTCCTTCACCATTTGATCCAAAGGAATTCACCGGCCAAGAAACACTACCTGCTACTATCTCGGCACGCGAGGCTCCAATGATAAAGAATCAGTTCAATGCACTGGATGTTATTGATGTCAGTTCTGAAGTGGAAGAAACAACCACTGAAAAAGCTGATACAATTCTAGATTTGGTTTTCGCTCAACACCAAGACACACCATTCGTTGCATCAAATGTTTCTACGGAAAGCCAAGGAAATAATGTAGCAGCGCATAAAACTATCTCATCCTCAAGGAGTCAACAGGATATTCAAACTACCCCGCCAAGCTTTATCACTTCTACGCCCGTATTAGCAGATTTTCAATCTGCTCCAGCTGCAACACTTTTTATGGAATCTTCTCCATCAAACAAAATTATTAACAATGAAGTCGAAAGAACTTCAGTCAAAAAAACATTAAAGAGTTTAATAGATCCGACAAGTACAAACTGCTGGAAACACTTCGAAACAGAAGTTGTGATGTAAACGGGCCGTTAATATATATAGGCCTTGGCCTGAATTGGGAAGCCCATAGGGTGTCTAATGTTAAACTAAGCGGTTGCCTGCAATTTCACGGATATTTATATAATTTATAATTTTGAATAATAATCATAACTATAAAAAAAATTAAAATTTTAAATACTTGAAAATCAAAAGTCTTGGTATTATATAAATAGGAGAGTTTTGAAATACAGTGATAATTCTATAAATTTTAATTTACATTTGTAAAAGTCTTTTTATGACATAATTTATGATTCATAAAAATCCGAATATTAATGAAAAAATATTATTTTATAAATTTTTTATTTTTTGAATTATTTTTTCTACCACTTTAATGCAAGTTAGTTAGAAAATTTTGATAATTTTGTTAAATCATAAATCACTTCCTCACATATTTTTATTTAACTTTTAACATAAAACTCACAATTGGTTAATCAAACAAATTCATCCTTAAATTTTCTCCATTCATCACTCTATCTTATCAAACACTGATTCATTTGACCAAAATTTTCATTAAAAGTAATAATAGTTTAGATATTTCTAAAACTATTATTTTAGATTTTAGAAAAAGTTTACTCTAATACATCCTATTTTTAATAAATCTGATTAACTAAATATATATCAGAAAACAATATATATATTTTTAAATAATGTGATGTTATTATTTTAGACATATATACTTAATATTAATGTGAGATTCAATAATTTTATTACATCAAAATAACATGTTTCATTTGGATAAAATTTGTTACAACTTTGTTATCATACATTGTAAAATTTTATTATACCGTAAAAATACATATCATTATTTTGTAAATAATTTTCTGTTACATTCAATTTAAGTTATATTTTCCATCTTTGACCTTATCAATTTTAAAACTTATCTTTTATATTGATTTTATTTACTCAATTTGTTTTCATGTTGTAAAAACAGACAAAACTAATTATATAGTAATTCTTAAAACACATGTAAACAAACAAATGAAAAACTAAGTACGTAAAATATAAAATAACTAAGAATACAACAAACATGTTCTATTATCTTTCGTATCTTTAATTATCCTTCATTATTTTATAAACAATTTTCTTTTACATTCAATTTAAATTATATTTTCCATCTTTGACCATTTTAATTTTAGAACTTATCATTTATATTTTCTCAATTTGTCTTCATGTTTGTAAAACACACACAAAACTAATTGATTTACATTTATCGTAATGTTTAAAACATATGCATTTCGACAAACAAATGAAAAATTAAGTACATAAAATACAAATAACCAAAAATACAATAATACAAGTTTTAATATCCTTCACTCGTGTTTTTAAAACTCCTTTCGTTATTTTATAAATAATTTTTTACATTCATTTTAAGCTATATTTTACATATTCGACCATTTCAATTTTATAACTTATCATTTATATTTATTTTCTTTATTCAATTTGTCTTCGTGTTGTAAAAACACATGAAACAAATTAATTCACATTTATAGTAATACATAAACACATGTATTTCGACAAACAAATGAAAATTAAGTACGTAAATTTTAAAATTAAGAATACAACAAAAAAAAATTATTCTTCACTCGTATTTTTAAGTCTAACTTCTCTTTCCCTATTTAAAAATAAACATGCCAATTATATCATAATCAAAGTTATACAAATTATATGAATAGAGTATTAAATCTAGTCTTGTATTAATATAATATTTCCAATTTTTAATTTTATATTATAAGAAATTTTTTTATAGATTAATATTATCTTAAACGACTTACCATATAATTTTATTATAATCAAAGCTATAAGAATTATATTAATAGAGTATTAGCTTTTGTCTCGTATTAATATAATGTTCCAATTTTTCAGTTTTATATTATAATTAAAAAATTCATTTATTCATATTATTTTAAATGAGTTACAAAATAATTTTTATGTTTTTAAATATACAAATACTTTAATCATTTTTAAAGTGATAATTCAACTATACTATCAACATTTGTCTTTGAAAATGACTGGAAACTCTTAAAATTGTATATTTGACTGTTTTGCATTCATTAGACATATTTTGGAAAATATATATATGGTGAGTGAGTATAAGAAATACTATTAGGTTAAGTTAGTTTGTTTTCTGCAATCTATGATTTATTGTATTTTACTATTGATATAAATAATTAATAGAAATATGCTTAAAATCGTTTACATAATTATTTCTATAATATCATATGTATTTATATGTATATTCTGAATTTCTTTAATGTAATTTATGATATTTAATTGTTTCCATAACCAAATTATTTTAATTCATTTATATTTAAGATATTTAATTGTTAGTTTGGTAATATAGATTAGATTAGGTAATTCTAAGATTAGTTTCCATTTAAAAACTTTAATCAAATAAATGAAAATTCAAATATCAACAACTCATCAAATTAAGTGACTTATCTTTTTAATATATAGGAGGATTCATACTTTGAGTTATAATGCAATCTCTTTTCTTGGACTTAGATAATGGCAACGATATAATTGTGCCTGATCGTAATAGGATTTTACTATTATTAATATGTTATATCTTTGAAAAAAGTTATAAAACAATGATTTTTTTGTAACAAAATAAACAAGGAAAGTTTTATATTTTTTTGAGCAAAAAACAAGGAAATTAAAACAATTAATTTTCAAAAGAATCTTAACTTATGAAAATATGTTATCAATACACTATAATGATAATCGTCATTTTGTGACATAAATCCCAAGGATTTCTTCATTTATTTATTTTTTCCATCTGAGAGTTATCCCCCAAGTAATTTAGCAATTCTATTATACATTTGACCTGATAAAGTTGAGTTAGACTACTTTTACAACTGTTCTTTGTTCTGTTTCATTCTTGATAGTGATGATTTCATGACCAACACTGTTTTTCTCATTGCCGCTTAGTTCTTGTTTTGTTTGTGCTGGGTTCGTGGAAGCATCTTTGTAATCTTTGCCTTTACCCCAGATCACAAGGTATAGTCCTGCACATATAACCGCCGCACCAAGAGCCCTACCAAAAAACATGATTGTTTCATTACACTCATTTCAATCTTGATTATTTATTTAACTCATGGCTAAATTTGCATATTTTTATTTACCTTCCAAGATACATCTGTTCAGCAAAGATGATGCTAGACATAAACGCTACTACGATCATACACAGAGGACTAAAAGCTGTTACAAACACAGGACCTCTAGTTTTCATCACCAGTCCTCCGATGTAGTAACCAAGCGCTGAGCACACTATCCCCTGCATGCATTTTACGTTCAAACCAGCTAGTTTAAATTACTATGAGAAATAGCCTACTAGTGTATATGTCTGAATCTTACACTATATATAACGGTAAGAAGTTTGTTATCCCAACCAATGGCCCATGCACCAGGATTTCCTCTCTCCATGACTAATGCCACAGCTGCTCCCTCTATTGTCCCCATTAGGCATATCCATGCTGTGAGTGAGAGCTCGGTCGGATAAGTCTTCAACGTGATCGCCTGAAAATCATTTAATTCATAATCAGAATCGATCTACAAGTGTATTTTCTAAATTATTTATATAAATAAATCGCCTTACATAGAGAATAAAGAAACATGCATAGCTGAAACAACCAATTGTGACCAAAACTGCGCCTTTGATGGAACTGTGAATATCCGTCCCGGCTGTGTTCTGTGCTGAGGGTCCCTTGGTCCAAAAGAGGTCGAGAGCTGGACCTTTTACAAGTGTCATGATCATGGTTCCTCCAACGGAAGCCATGGTGCCAACTACCTTACTAGCACTCCTGATACTCCTAAGCTTCACTTTTTCAAGCCCGACTATTAAGGCGAGGATGAAAGTGACTGCGGGTAAGGTGTTGTACAAGGCGGTTGCAAAAGTAGCTGTCGTGTATTTCATCCCCAGACAAAATAAGTTCTGGTCTATTACTGGTCTATTATATTCACAAAAATGCAAAACAAATTGAAAAACAAATCAGAATTTAAAAAGAAAGTTATATATATAGAGAGAGAGGGGACTATAAGAAAAGAGAAATGAGGGAAATATATTTTACTCGAATAAGCCAAGGAGTGTTATCTTGAAAAATATCATCGGTGTCATCTTAGGTCTGGCCGTCCTGTTATATTTACCAATTTAACCATTTAGTGTACATCACCATACTGCACTTTTACATTTGTTGTCTTTATTATGGACTTGTGCGCTCGTATGAGAACCATGTCAACAAAGTAAAGAAAAAGTTATTTAAGAATTCTAATTAAATATATTGTATTAGAAAAAAACAAATTGGGTAAAACATATATATAACCCCTTTTGACTAATTACTAAATGTTGAAGTCGTGACACTTTCTGTAAAGAGAAACACTGTGTAAAAGTATGTAAATTACAATGCATGACTGTCGCAGAAGCCACAGAAAATCATTTTATTGTGTACCCTTACAAATGTTTTGGACTTTTACGAGAGACCCCTTTTGTCATATTTTTGCGTGAACACCCCTCATTCTATTGCTACTTTCATTTTTTTCAACACAGTAAACGTCCAAACACCAGCCAATTAATAAACTCAACATAACACATATTTAATTATTTATGATCTTTTTATATACTTATATAGAGCAATTTCAATGGAAATATCTCACCATTGAATTCTAAAATACACACACACACACACACACATATATATATCTATATATATGTATATATATAATTATGAGCATTTCAAAGTTTGGAAAACTAACTGAAAATATTAGTATTTAATAAATAAATCGTCTTGCGGAAGAAAAAAATATAGTAATGCAGACTCGGTTACCAGTTTGAAACTACTGCCAAGGTTGGCTTACACGACGATTACTTTTGCATTTACATATTACAAACTCAAATAAGAATGAACAATTTTTTTTTGAACATAGCTTTAATAAGAATTGCGTCTTCAAACTAAACCAAACATTGGATTGTGTTTTCAGAAAGAAAGGGATATAGAAAGTACTTGTCGAAATAGAAAGCGAACGGGGCCATAACGACGGCAGCAACGCCATGACGGTAAACCACGAGAACATAATTGCTCATGCCTTCGTTTAGGACAGCCTTTGTGAGAATGTCCATTCCGGCTAGCCCTACTTGTAACAATATCACTAAAATGAATGGCATTGCCTTCTTCATACAACTAATCTTCTTCACTTCCTCCATCCTGATAACTTAAAAATCAACAATCTTCTTTAACAAAAAGTTTTTAGTTGGTCTGGTTATATATTTATAGCAAGAGGAAGATATGGGGAGATAAAAGTAGGAGCAATAGTTATATTTTTGACTGAGTGGTTATGATTGCTGTGGTTATCATCTCTCTTATATAGGGTAAAAGATACATGATGTGACGTGAAAAATCGTATAGGATATCGGGTTCTGAAATATACGAAACCATATAAAAAATAAAATGAATTATTTTGTTTTAGCATTTTTAAAATGAATAATGCATAAAACATAAAATTTCTTACAATATTTGCGATGGAAAGTTTCTTTTCAAACACGTAACTGATCAAAATAGTTTTTTATTGTAAACTTTTAATTATATAATCGACTGAAACACTTTGTATATGATTTCTTGTCAATACATAAGTCTCCAATAAATTAATAATTTTTTCATTTTTTCATAACCAGGACGTGTTAGTCTGGTGGTGAACGGCTTGCAGCCAAGTACGCCCCTGTTCGACTCAAGATCGGCCATCGGGAATTCACATGCGGAACCCCAGTGCCCGAGACCGAAAACCGTTCACGGTGAGCCACATAGTGACGTCCTGGCAGTGTTCTTGCTTGTTTCGGTCTCTAGTTTGGACCACCTCGGTGAGTTCAGGACACTCGGTTGTCAAAAAAAAAAATTCATGTATTTTATTTATTTTTGTTTAATTTATGCCTCTCAAACATGTACATCATATTTATTTATTATAAAATCAAAATCTTAAAATAACCTTAGCTTAATCAAAAAAACTATCTCGTTTTTCAACAGAGTCACCACTGGATATACTACATTCGTTTTTTAAAGATACTTTTTCATGTTTTCATATATTAACAAAATACATAAAATCACTATCATAAATATTATTGTTTATAATTTTATATAATTTTTAACCAACAATAAATCAATAAAATAAATTAATTTGCTAAATTCTACAATTTTGTATAGAAAATATGAAAAGAAATTATATTTGTGAGAACATTTTTTCTAAAATGTTTATTTTAAGAGCATCTCCAATGGAAAGTTCTACCCATTAGAATTCTAAATATATATACATATATAGATATTAATATTATTATTTAATTTTTTTAACACTGAAATACTTCATTTGATTAAGAGAAAGAGCACGGGTGACCCCAATAACAACAAAAAAAAAGCAAAACAAGAGGAAGAAAGACAATACAGATACCAGTAGGTACCACAGCTCTCCATGAAAGAGATAAGCAAAGAAAGGGAAAACAAAATAAGCTCTTTTAGATTCCTACTTCTTGCCGAATCAACTGATCTAACCACAAAGGTTCATCAGAGCCAACATAAGACTGAGCACGAGCCCCTGTGACCACGCTCTCTGTGATAGCATTTGCAACACTATTTTTCTGGTCGGAGACATAGCATATGGACCATTCCTCAAAGCGATGTAAGAGAATAAGGATTTTTTGGATCAGAGATAAGAGGTCCAAATAATGGTAGGGGTTCAAAAGGGACTGTCTCACCTTGACCGAGGAAGTTTCAAAGATGACTTTCTTCTGTCTCAAGCTACCCATTGCTTCCACCGCCCATAACAAAGTTGTTAAATCTGACTCTTTTGTAGGGAGAGGAGCCAAAGGCTCGACGACTATGATGAATAGGGCGTCCACAACTATCTCGTGTAATCCAGTTCGCTCCAGTAAAAGGTCCTGACCCTACCCAACCCATTCCGATGTTAAATTTGATGAAACCCGCAGTAGACTTAGACCATACCTGCTGTGAGATCGGGGCGAAACCTGAACTTCCATACGTGGTAGGTCGCTTGAGTTAACCTCGTGGAGTTTTTAATTTTATGGAAAACTCAATCTTTAAGAAACATTGGATTGGGTTTCCAATAAAATTACAGACCTAATAATATTAATATATACATATATATATATATATATGTAATTTTAAAATTTCAAAGTAGAACCTCTGTTAGATGTGCTCTAAAACACCTAACATGGAGGGGGAAGTATAAATTATCTTTCGTTTCTTCTATATTATTGTCCCCCATTAGAATCTTATTGACATTATCCTATCGCATCCAGATCAATGTTACGGATCTGATTCCTGATGTCTATTCATAGTATAAAACGAAAATATATTAAAATAATGAAGGAATCATAGTTAGTTGATAAGAATTGCTAACTAATCATAATAGAAGTAAGAAAAACATGGTAAAACTAAAACATAGAGAAAAGAAGGAATCATAATGGAACTAAGAAAAAATTATAATTTGTTGCGAAGGTTTGTTTTCGTTGCAATTGCATAATGGCTCAAAAACTCAAAATCCTCTAAAATAACCATCAGAGACGCAAGTGTTCAATAAAACATCCATTAAGACCAAATCTTCCATGAAGTCAATACATTTCAACATAGACCAACTGCAAGAACTACAAGCATGCCAAAAGTGTGGTGGCCTAGTGGTTAGTGCAAACTATTGATTAGTTTTACGCGAAATCCAATCAAAATTTTTTAAATCAGTTTAAAAAAAAAATGGATTGGATTTTCCATATAATTAAAACCCCATAATTAAATAATAATACTAATATATACATACATATATATCTAATTTTAGAACTTCAATGAGTAGAACTGCATTGGATGTGTTCTAACAAAAAAGAGAGTATATGTTAGTGTAATATGCAAGTTGCCAGATCCTACAATGATCATTTATGAGCCCAATTTCTTTAGCGTATCAAGTAGAAGTCTAGAAGTACCAAGAAAAAAAACAGAAATCTGTAAATTTGTTCACGATTTTCAGGACCGGTCCTGAAATTTTGGAGGCTTGAAACCATCTCTATGTAAAAAAAAAATTTTTACAAGTTTAGGGATCTAAGAATATTTTTTGGGAGGTTTAAGTCTTAGCAAATGTTTTACTAGGCATGGCTCTGGACCGATCCCGATGATCTTACATACCGAACAAGTTAAACACAATAGTTCAAGTGCTGTGGACACACATATTTATTCCAAGGTCGAACGCACGTTACGGTGTATCATTATTCTCTCATTTGATTCATTTCCTTGATATAACAAACGTGGAGCACGTTATGCAAGTACGTATCCTCTCATTTGATTCATGCTATGGTTTTTCATATTTGGAAGCATAGAAACAGTCTGATCCATAACCAGATTTCTGCAACACCAGAGACTGTTTTTCATGGAATCAATACGGAGGTCAAGAATATCATTTCAGCGAGAAAGAACACGAATTCTTCCAAGCGCCTTATGCCCCTTTGGCTCCGATAGTATGGCTCTTTTCACCATAGCAATTAATGCATTCTGTTTTTATTATTTTTGCCGGAGTGTAGGGAGTAGATTTAGGATTATGCATTTTGTAAAATCTTTCACATTATTAATATAATATTTACAGTTTAACAAAAAGAAAGAAAGTAAAAGAGTTGTTTCTATGCTAGTCATGTCAATTACCAATTCATGTAATTTCACCTAAAATGCATTGTTGTCGTAAAAATGGTCTCAAAAAGCATAATATTTCTAGTAATGATGTTGTTTTTCTGTTTAGCATCTTACATGCTCTCAGGTGTATGGCATCATTTGATGTTAAGAACATCCAGAAAGAAAAAGAAAAGATAATTGTCAACAATCGAGTCCAGCGGATGACTTCCCAATTTCTAAACAAGTCAAGAATAATGTCTTTCACATCTCGAGAGTGACAAAAGACAATTGTCAACAATAGTGTCTTTCACACTCGCATAAGACAGATAAAATTTGTGTGGAATTCATGCACTTGCAAAAAGTTCTATTTTATTTTTTATCTTATACAAATTTATTATTTGTGTAATTAAATTTCTCCCAAACTATTATCATCGAAAATAATGATTGTTTAGAGTTCGTCTTGATAGTTACTTATTTTTTGGATCAATATGGATAAAGGTAAAACTCAGTATATATATGCATTTAAAAGCAATGCTTGATTACTTGAATTCAAACATGTTTCCAAAACCAAATCAAATTTACTATTTATACTAAACAACTCACGTAACGTTTTATAATTTGTGTTTGTTAATAACCTATCCAAAAATTTATGAGTCTTACACACATACTTTCTTTCTTTTTTTGTTAAAGGGTTTAACATAGTTCAACTGAAATCATTTTTACAGTCATACTTTCTTCCAAAGAAATCAGAACATTTTGAATTAGTACTCAAACTCCTGAGTCATGATCTTCATAAATACACAGACAGTAAACAAAACTTGTCTTAGATATCTATCTATATGCTGGAAAATACATGAGAGACCAAAATAGTGCTCACTTGAAAAATTAATTAATTTCATGTACGGCGTGGGGTGTGCGATGTGGAGAACCGATCCAAATTGACGTAGAAAGTAGTTGGTCACTCTAACACGACTCAGAACATCAGTCTTATCGCCGCCCCCATGTTGCTTCATTTCTTAGGTGCGTTCTTTATCAGTCATAACTTCTAACCTTCTTACTTATATGCCTTATCTATTAACACCAGTAACCACCCATAATCTTTTTTTTAATAAATAATAGTATTCAGTCATAGCACGAGATTCGTATAAGATTATGAGAAGAGCTCATTCAGATTTCATAAAACTTCGTGTTTATTATTTTATTACATTTTGATGAAATAGAATAAAGATGTATATTGTTTAAAAGTAGTAAATTACAGCGTGCTGATGACGACTTTGTGTCATAAAAGGGTTTTTGAAAGAGTGCTTAATTAAAAATGAATATTACCCAGATATGTTTTCAACTACTAAAATGAATTAACTATTTGTCGATGAACTGATGGTCTTAAAAAAGGTCTTCTATTTTGATGGCTATTATATTAGATTAGGTCATGATTATTGCAGATCTCTTAAAAAAATTTATTTTCGTTAAGAGATTCTCCCTAAAAAACCTGCAATAATTATATCTTTAGATTGATGAAACACTGACGGCGTGTTTAAATGGACAGTGTATTATTATAGAGTGTCAGCTTTAATTTTTATTTTTTAAATCAACAAATTATGTACATAGATCCCTAATCTTCGCATACCAACTATTTTAACTAAAGTTAACTAGTTCTTTTCTTTGATGGTAACCAACACGGGCTGGCTCAGTGGTAATTATCTGAGGGAACTTAGATCCCAATATGGAAAGCCACCTGAATTCAACTCACACTAATCACTGGAACATTTACATTCTTTCTTCGGGGAAAGGGGCAATCTACTACCTTTTTTTTTCTTTGATGGTGCTTTAACCTTCTATAACTTTTTTTTCTATTTCTAATAACTTTTTCAGTTTTTTAAGAATACTTCGTGTAGGTTTTTACTGTTGGTCACACTTTTAGATTTTTTAATAAATATATTATGTTATTTTGGGAATCTAAGCAAACTTTTAACAACATATTTTACATTTTTTTCCTAATATCATATAGACATATATATATAATATAAAATATCACATAAAAATTTTTAAACTATTTCAACTCCACTAATGATTATTAAAGATAATTTTATGAAATTAATTGTACAACAATGTCTGTTAATATTATCATCAACATTTTAACTATAATCATAATACTAAAATCAATTGTTAATACAAAATCTCATATTTCAAAAAAAAATATTTTACTTATACTTATATAATTTTACTTATATTTTTATATAATTTTGTTAAAATTTATATGCAAACATAATTCGTGTTTATTTGATATATAATAGTAACCGTACAAATATTAATATTATTTGTATAATTTTTATTAATAAATATATTATGTTATTTTGTATTATATGTTCTAACTTCTAAGTGATGATTTGTATGGTTTGAACTTTGTGCCACGTAATTTACAAAAAACTTTGTGCCAGTTATGGTTTTTACTATTATTATATATCGACAGTAACAAAGTCGGCAAAAGCTTCTCCATTTTTAAATATATGCAAATTTATAGATAAAAATATAGCAGACAACAGTGTGTAAGCAAATGACACTGAGCTACAATAATTGACCCGGTCCCTCCCATATGACTACAATAGCTGACCCGGGCTCTCCCATTTGGCTACAAAACTTGACCCGGCCCCTCCCATTTGGCCCCTTTTCCCATTTTTCGGTAGATTTTTTTTTTTTAACACTGAAGAAAAATTAATAACATAGTACTCGCATAACGATGAAAACAAAATAGAGAAAAAAGAGAGAGAAAGGAAAAACAGAGGGCACCAATAGTTACCAACAAGGGAAAGAAGATGAGTTCCACAAGAAAGTGAACTCGTGAGGACCAGCAACACCTCCAGAGCAGCATAACAGTCTTTATTACATAGCTTGTGCTTCGGAGAGGACAGTATGCGAGAGCCAACTAGGCCTCCAACAAACTGAAGATCCAGTTGATGATCGATGTAACACTTACGGCAATAGCGGTAGATACTCGTTTCTTGACCCATTGACATGTATGAGTGACCAAGAGTCTACGGTAAAGAGAAGCATAATGCTTTCTATGAGTGATTTCAACTCTGGAAACCGGTGAGGCTCAAGCAACGATTCTCTTAACTCCATGGAAGATGCTTCAAGAATAACATTGTTGAGTCTCATGTTAACCATGCTTTCCACTGCCCAATGCAAAGCCATAAGATCCGCCTCCCTCCTAGATATAGTACCAGAGTACGCTCGCCTACTATGGTTTCTAGGCGAACCTCGATGATCCCTTAATAACCATCCTGCTCCACTCAAACCCGAAAGATGGTCCCAAGCCGAGCCAATATTGCATTTCAAGACATCAGTAGGAGGCCTCACCCACAGTTCAGGAGGAGGCAAGGGTAGTGCAACATTATGGACAGAACCGATAGGGTCACAATTCACTTGAAACCAAATGTTTGCCTCTTCCACTGCTTTAGCAACACAGGAGAAAGCTGAGGACCTGCTGTTCTCAAACACCAGTGCATTCCTTGACTTCCATAAGTTCCAAATAATCCAAGGGAATGTTTTAAAGTTACCTATCTCTGCGTTTCTTTTCTTTGTGCAAGCGACCAAATAATGCAGGTTGAGAAACGTAGAAGTAGGAGAGAAACCTCCTCGCGGCTGCGGAATGTTAGCAATCTTCCAGCCTCAACAAAGCGGGGCATGTGAACGATAGATGACAAATAGTTTCAGGACTCGCCCACACGTTTTGCAAGACGTGTCCGAACAAAGGTTTCTCAAACTGAGCCTTTCCTTCACTGCAATAGCACCCGATAGAACTCTCCAAAGGAAATGGCGGATCTTTGGCATGGTTTTAAGTTTCCACACACTCTTCCAAAGTTGTTGTTCCACTGGGGGGAGAGTTCTATGTGCAGGGTTCTGCTGATCATGGACCACAGACAGAAGCTTATACGCGCTCTGTGGTCGTATAAGCCAAGTGACTTGTCAGACCCCAGACATCAGAATCAGAATTATTAAGCACTGGTTTGATCATGAGAATGCGTTCAGCATCTTCAGGAGTAAAAATCTCTCTCACTTTAGCTATATCCCAAAACCCTGTATTAGGTATCAAGAGATCACAGACCTTTAGTGTAAGATCAACAATGCTATCTTGCTTATACATAGGGGGCCGAGCGCTAGTGTCCAGGATCCAATTCGTTGACCAAACATTTGAGTCTTTACCGTCTCCTATTCTCCTAGTTAGACCCAAGTTCAAAGCTTCTCTTCCATGGAGGATGCTTCTCCACGCGTAGGATGGACGTATACCAATGCACGCCTCCTGGAACGATCCATTCCTGAAGTAGCGATTCTTTAAGACTCGAGAAACCAGGGAGTTTGGGTTTGTCTAGATTCTCCAAGCTTGCTTGCCAAGCAAAGCTTGATTAAAACGTCCTATATCATGAAACCCCATACCACCATTCTCCTTACTTTGGCATAGCTTCTCCCAAGCAACCCAAGGTAATTTACGTCTAGCACTCCCATCACTCCACCAGAAGTCTCGCAGAGCTGAAGTAAGCTTAGCACATAGGTCTTTAGGTAGCTTAAACACCGACATCGCATAGATGGGGAGAGCCAGCCCAACAGACTTGATAAGAACTTCCTTACCTCCTGGCGAGAGTGATTTTGCAAACCATCCTTGGATTCTGTTCTGCAGTCTCTCTCTGATAAAGTTC
The DNA here is from genome assembly GCA_016771965.1 of Brassica carinata. Taxonomy (NCBI): domain Eukaryota; kingdom Viridiplantae; phylum Streptophyta; class Magnoliopsida; order Brassicales; family Brassicaceae; genus Brassica; species Brassica carinata. The sequence continues at coordinate 50,736,190 of CM028692.1, forward strand.
AGGATATTTCGCTTGGACCCTTTGAAAACCTCAGGGAGACCAAGATACGTGCCCTCCCCTCCCTCTTTGTCGATAGCTAGTATGCGCTTGATGTCGGCTTTAATACCTTCTTCAACTCTTTCTCCAAAGATGATGGAGGATTTAGAAGGGTTAATCTGTTGACCAGATGCAGCTCCATAGAGGTTCAGACAGCGGAGGACTTCAACACTCTCCATCAAATTTGCTTGGCACAACAGCAAACTATCATCTGCAAATAACAAATGATGAACCGAAGGTCCACCCACTGCAAGCTGGATACCATGTAGACGACCTTTACTCTCCGAATTGTTCAGCACGCTCACGAGTGCTTCTGCACACATGATAAACAGGAACGGAGAGATTGGATCACCTTGACGAATTCCACGTTCAGGCCGAATGAATCCATGTTCCCGACCATTGAGAAGAATTGTATATGACACCGTGCTCACACAAGCCATAATCCAGCAAATCCACTTTCTATCAAAACCCATCTTCTCCATTAAAGTCTCAAGAAAATTCCATTCAACACGGTCATAAGCTTTGGACATATCAGTTTTGATAGCCATAAACTTTTCATTAACCGAGTTATTGGTTCGCAGGCCATGTACCATCTCATGCGCAACAATGATGTTGTCTGAGATCAGTCTATCCTCAACGAAAGCTCCTTGCGTATCAGATATCAGTACTGGCATAACTGGCTTCAGACGCTGAGACAGTAGTTTGGAGATTATCTTGTATTGAACCGAACACAAACTTATAGGCCTTAAGTCTTTCATAGTATCTGGTTTAGAGACTTTAGGCAGCAGACAGAGCTGTGTATGATTCCACCCAGCAGGAAGGGAAGCATTACGAAAGAAGCTCTGAATTTCCTCAACAATGTGAGAACCAACAATGTGCCAATACTGTTGGTAGAATACGCCAGTGAGCCCATCCTCACCAGGAGCACTGCAACTCTTAATCGAGAAGGCTGCACTCTTGATTTCTTCAGCTGTAAACTCCTTCGTAAGTGCTTCATTCATGTCATTTGACACCTTGCCTTGGAAGCCTTCAAACAGAGTCTCCAGGTCCACCGGGTTTGAGCTCATAAAGAGTTCTCTGAAGTACTCTACAGCGATGTTCCCTTTGGCTCCTTCCGAGAAGAACTCTGTTCCGTGATCATCTCTAAGCATCAAAATATTATTCCTGATTTTTCTCCCCTTCACAACATTGTGAAAATACGCTGTATTCATGTCTCCTTCTCTCAGCCATTGCTCTCTACTCCTCTGTCTCCAAAACCTTTCTTCATCTCGATGGGCTTCAGCAAGTTGCATTCTAAGACGACGCATAGACCGAACACTAGGTCTGACCTTTGCGATCTCCTTCTCAAGCTCTTGGTTCAGTCTCTGAATACGGGTTTTAGAGTTGAGTTGTGCAGATCTTTTCCATCGTGATAGCTCTTTCCTACAACCCGATAACCGATCCATAATATTAGAATCACCACCACTGCCATCATCCCAACCACGACGTACTGCTTCCTCAAAGCCAGCCTTCCCTATCATCCTCCGATCAAAGTAGAACCGGCCCCTCCCACGATCAAAAGGTTCCAAAACAAACTTTAGGAACAGAGGTCTATGATCCGAAGGCCACATATCCATATACTCAACACTAGATCGTGGGAAAAGTTGGAACCATTCATCATTCCCAAAACTACGATCCAGCCTGCATTGAACCCATACATTATCTCGCCAGCCCACCCAGGAAAGAGTATTCCCCGTCGACCTTACTTCCTTAATCTTACAGTTTTCCACCATATTTCTGAAGTCCCAAAAGGTAGAATCATTTCGAACTGCTCCACCCAACTTCTCTGAGTTGTCCAGCAACTCATTGAAATCACCAATCAGTACCCACGCACGATCTCTTGTCAACCCAATATCTATCAACTTCTCCCACACCAATTGCCTCCTGTCTCTAACGGGTCTCCGTAGACGCAAGACAAGAAGAAAAACAAGGATCCCATCTCCACACTCATATCAATGAGTCTTTTATCTGAAGACAAAATCTCGACCTTATAACAATCCTTCCAGAACACTGCTAAGCCTCCACTCAAACCTTCAGGCGCAACAGTAAACAACTTATCGTAACCAAGAGTTTTTTGTAAACCAATCATGTAGCTATCTTTTTGTTTAGTCTCCATGAGAAACAAGAAATCCGGATAATGGTCTTTACGCATCTCCGTTAAACGACGAACTGTCTCGGTGTTTCCCGCCCCACGACAGTTCCAACTCAATATGCTCATTGGGATGGCAGCGGCTTCAAACCGGAAGCCACCGAAATTTCTTGTTTTTTGGTTGATCTCTCTGACGAGGAAGGCACAAACGACTCTGGCTTCCTTTTATTACCATTATCCTTGATGCTCCCTTCATTCTGAGCAGACACGATCGCGTTAGCACCGGCTCTTACCTGTGTTTTTCTCTTCCAAGAGGGAGGACGACGCCGATGTTTCTTTCCTCCCTTCACATCACCGGCAGTAGGGTCCTTAGAGGATTTACCTAACTGAAAACCCGTAGTGACATCAAGAACAGGAAGCGAAACCGGAAGGGAGACAGTAGAAGACTCAGATTCACCCTCACTCTCCCACGGGACCACAGGAGCTGAAGATGTCGACGAAGTTTTTCCTTGAGGCCATTGGAGTCGAGAGCTTATATCTGGGTACTCGAAGACATGCCCTTTCCCTTTATCAAGGTTCGGGGTAATCTTAGTAAGGATCGCCGGTGGAGTAGCAGCTGAGTCAGTGATAGCTTGGCGCACACGTTGAATCCTAGCATTGCGCTCTGTTTCATTGGCATGAGAAACATACATCATAGCGCTGCGTCTATCTTGTTCAGATAGTTCAGGAAGCGATGAAGGAATCGGGAGGACCATCGGATGAAATAGGCACAATCGCACCGATGGACTTAACAAGTGATTCTTTGGGTTGCGGTTCTTCTCGATCAGATGTTTGTACCTTGGAGGATCGAGAATCCTTCTTCAACATTGGGCATCGAATCTTTTCATGAGTCAACTTCAGGCAATGAAAACATCGTTTATGGATTTTTTCATATTCAAACTCGATAAGAACCGAGCCACCAGTAGGTATGTTGAGCCTCCGCGAGGCCTTAGCTGGGTTGTCGACGTTGAAGGTAATTCGAGCCCTGATGTAGTCCTTTGTATGCGAAACCTTTGGGTCGTACGCGATTTCTTCCACCTTTCCGACTTCTGATGCAAGCTTATACATGGTATCAATTTTGAAGTACATCGCCGGAATATGGCGTATGCGAATCCACAGGTCCATTGAGTTGAGGAAATTCTCCGGTGGGTTGTCAGTCCATCGTTCAAGGACCATCGCCCAGTGATTGTATGACCAAGGCCGATCTCTTAGCACCGTTTCAAGGTCTTCTTTTCTCTGAAACACGAACTGGAAGCGATCTCTTGAAAGAGCGATCCCTCTGACTCTGTCATACACACGCCAAGCAGTTGGCATGTAGTCGATCATCCTGGACATGGATTGGCATTCAGGATTGAGCAGGCGTCCCAAGATGCTTAGGGAGTTCTCATCATAAACCCGAAACCGAGGGCTGTCTGGGAGAGTCAGCGGCTCTTCTTCGTCAAGTTTCATAGCTCGCAAACTTTTATGCAAAAAGTCCGCCATATCAGAAGCAGTGAGCCAAGATGACGACTGCAAGATATGAACGGTGGTTAGCAGAACTTGGACGGCGAGGTTAGATGAGTTTGGAGAAAAAGCTCCTTTGATTGCGTAGTAATCACTCAATTCGTGCGAATAAATCATTGTAATTAGGAAAATTTGGCTGTAAAACACGCGGAAAAGGCAAGATATTAATGAAACCAGGAATCTTGGTGAGCAAGAAAGGAAAGTATGGGTGGAATAAAGGAAACAAATATATCAATGAGAGTCAATCAAGGGAGGATTTGGGAGAAAGAAAAAATATCGACCGTAGCAAGATATGCCGGTTGAGAGATCCACTCAAGTCGAGGGAAAATTAAAAAAGGAAAGAGGTGATTTCCGGTGGAGAGCTGTAAATTTCTGAGATGAGCCTTTTAACCTGTCATAGAGGTATCAATAAATTCAAAAGAAAAAAAAGTACAAAATGGACCCGGCTCTCATTTAGCTACTTCAAATAATGACCGAATACTCCAGTGGCACGTTTTTGTTGGACTGTTCAAAATTAATTCGTATCCAGTGACACCAGGGCTGGCCCTGAGCCATGCCTAATTAAACATTTGCAACAGGTTCCCAGTATTTGTAAAAAAAAATTACATATATATAAGCCCCCAAAAAAAAATTTTAGATTCCCAAACTTGTAAAAAAAAAAAATTATCTAGAAATAGTTTCAAGCCCCCAAAATTTCAGAGCCGGTTCTGAGTGACACCGCCAGATGGGCAGATTTGGATAATGGTGATGGTGACCATGATGTTTAGCTATATTTGAATTACAATTTTAACAAAACAGAATAAAAAAAGAAATGGCAGATTTGGATAATGGTGATGGTGACCATGATGTTTTGTTATATTTGAATTACAATTTTAACAAAACAGAATAAAAAAAGAAATGGAAATATGCGTCAGACACATTCCATAAAGAGTGAGATAAGGACTACACTAAACAAAATGCAGAAGCAATAGTATCACAGATAAGAAACTAAACCCTAAACTTTTTTCATTTTGTTGATTTTTTTCACCTTGTGTAGGTTACCTCCAGCTGTTTTACGAACATCAAGATATGTTTTGGTCTGGTGGTAAGGGCTTGACGAAGTTTTCGCCCTCGATTCAAATCCGTTTAATCACTCGTAGACGTTTCAAATAGCAAAAAAAAATCAGATTTTTATGGATTTCGTAGTGATTAGTCCTTAGATCTAGCAAGCTTTTGGGATAATACTATGGTTATCCAAAAAAAAGAAGAACAGCAAGACGCTGATTTTTGCGTAGTGTTCCAGTATATTGGCCAGCTTGGTTGATCTTGATTGTTTGTGGCTGCAAGAGCAGAACAGAAAATTCTGAGTGATAATTTATCATAGGCCACACTGAATTGTTGTAGAAAGCCATAATGCATTTAGGTAAATGAGCTGGGATTGAGAGTAAAACGTAACGTCCACTACAAGTTGGTTCCTCTATACCCACCTGAGCCTAAGTGTACAACATGACAAGACTATGGAGGTAAAGACTAAAGCAAAGGAGATCATTGATAAATTATCTGCAAGTCATTTGGAAAAAAAAATTCACTGAAATGAGAGAACGGGAAGAGAGAAGCTAGATCGATCTGGACCACTGTGATGTTGTATACACGGCGCAGGTTAGCTCTCTATTAATGCAAACAATTGTTGTTAGCCCTACCATATCTGACATAAAAGCTACGCCCATATTTAATATTCACGTGCTTCACAAGTATCCAGAAAGTATGAATGAAACACAAACTTTTTTTTTTTCTAATGAAAAACAAACATTTTTTTGATTATTGACTAATGAGCATTACATGTAAGTTCACTAATCCAACATGAACACAGAAAACATATGAATACATTTCATGTGAACCTATTTTTTATTATGGATAAAGAAGATGATCATAGATATGATTTCATCATTTATTGAGACAACTTGATAAACTTGTGCTTCCATATCTCCAAATCTTGACTTCTAAAATCAAGATTACGCTAGAATAGAGCCTTTCATCACAGTCACAGCTTTTCCAGTGAGAAAAACTCTCTGCTCCTCCTTATCGTAACGAACCTTCACTGTCCCACTCCTACACGAAGCCTGTGAACAAAATTTATTTGATTGTGTACACTGTTTGTTCCTACTTAACTTTCAAAAATTTAAAGTTTGACAGAAAGAGAGAGAAAGGAATCACCGAGTAAGCTACGAATTCACACTTGTTCATCTTGAGGCTCCAATAATGTGCTAATGGACAATGTGCACTGCCACATACAGGGTCCTGGGGGAACAAAGAGCCAAACAAAATGACGTTAAGTTACAACGACTTGTGTTTTGGTTGGCCTACACAACGTAAGATGCAGGACCGGCTTAAGTGGAGGACAAACTGTGGGACTGTCTCTGACCCGTCTGATGTTCCCATTTTTAATAGGTAAGAAACCGACTTTTTAAATGTATGTAGTTTTATGCAAAAAAATATAGTAGAAAGAATTTAAAAAATATATATTGTATATGAATAGTTCTGTGTTCATCAGAAATTTTATAAAACATTACTTATAATATTTTTTAAAAAATAATTATTAAAGCTATTAAATCAATATTAGTTTTCAAGGCCTAATTTTTTTGTCATGGTCCACAAAATCATTGAACCGGTCTTGGTAAGATGATGAATTTTTTTACCTCATCCACTCCTAATCTGGGGGAAAAGAATCGACTGCAGAAATCATACGCAGATCCTTCAGTAGCAGCAGCTGTAACAATGATCAACTTTCCGGGACATTTTGAAATTTCATCCATGTTTGGCTTTAGTTCAATGACAGCTTCCCAAGATGGAAGCTCAACCTGTAACCAGATGGATAAAGATAATCATTGGTTTTGGATATGAGAGCAAAAATACACTTAATTTAGAGGTTTTTCTCAAAAATATATGGAAAAGTGCTTTTTTCTTAAAAACGCATACAACGATTTTTTCGGAGATGAATTTATCAGTTGTGGACTTCGTGGTTCCTCGGACATCAACGATGGTAGCTCCGTTCAAGGCTTTGGAAAACATGGACTTGATGTCACTTGAGTTGTATAACTCACAAGTTGGAATCACAGGGAAGTTCATTTCGACCAAGAAAGATCCTCCTTTCACTGATGTATCTGGAACCCGCTTGGCTGTAAGGATACCTGATTGTGTTACAAACTCGACCTTGTCTGAATCAACCAAACCGTTTGAGAAGAGGCTATAAGCAGATGCCAAAGTTCCATGACCACAAAGATCCATCTACAAAATTAATAAACGAGGTTTTTAAATAGCCCCTAGTATATTTATCATAATTAAGAATTAATCCAATGATTAGGGACAGACCGTCGTTTAGCATGTGAAATTAGAACGGTCCATATAAAATTTCAGTTCTAAATAATAATTATTTTAAAATATATGTATAGAGAGGACCTAAACTTTATCTTTTAATTATATTTCTAAATTATGTCAACAATTTTTTTTTTAAAGTTAGACATATGTAACTGAAAATCATTAATAATTTTAAAATTATATCATTATTTTAAAATATATATTGTTAATATTTTTCTTTAGTAAAGTATAAAAATAGTATGCAACGACACTGACTAGGATAACCAAAATAAAAGGACAAACAAATTGTACGTATCAACATGATTCCTATGAATATTTATATGGCTTATTTTCAATGAATTTGAACGCTTCTAAAATATTGTATATGTGTTAACTAGTTTTGGTAAATCTGTAGATTCGAACTCGCAAATTCCAGATCAAGAATTTATCTCAAAAGCATGGAACACCCGAAGTCAATCAATCACAAAAGAGATGAAGTCAAAGCTGCCAAACCTCGAGTGAAGGGGTAAACCACCGGAGACGGAAGCGACCATCGTGACCAGAAATGGGATTCACGAAACAAGTTTCAGAAAGGTTAAACTCTGCGGCGAGAGACTGAAGCCATGCGTCGTTTCTCTCATCCTCCTCTTCAAGAATGCACACTGCTGCTGGGTTCCCTTTGAAAGCTGACTCAGTGAATGCATCAACCTGTTTTTAGTAACATTTTATCAACTTGATCAGCTAAAGTAAAGAAGGTAATAAACTACATTGGTAAAGAAAAACAAGACATAGTTACCACAAAATAGTTCACATGCTTATTCATGGTCATGGCCATATCTTTTATTTTTCCTGTTTTGGTATTCTACATCTCTCAGTGTTGACTTATATACTACGCAAAAAAACGCAGCCGTGGATAGGCCTGGAATTATTATCCGGGATCCGGAATCGATCCGAGATCCGATCCGGATCCGTTCCGAGAATCCGGATATTCAGAGGGGCCGAATCCGGATCCGGATATTAAAATGTTGGATCCGTCAACACCGAATCCGGATCCGGATATCTCAATTTTTTAGTCCGGATATCCGGATCCGTAATTTTTATTAATATTATTTTTAAAATAGTAATATATATTTATAAAAATTAATTTTATTTATTATATTTTCATTTTTATAATATTATATATAATTTTTATATAAAATTAGTAATATCATACATAAAAACAATTAAAAACATTATATAAATTTTTTATTTTTAAATATTTGTTTATATTTTATATATTTTAATATTGTTTTTTATTTATTTTAAAGTTTCAAATCCGGATCCGGATATCCGCCGGATAAGGATCCGAATCTGGATACCTCGAAATTTCCCGGATATCCGATCCGTCCCATCCCTAGCCGTGGAACCATTATCTATTAATTAAAATAATAAAGAAAACTTGGGAGAAAACCAGCCGTAAAATATTACTCGTTTAAAACCCATACTAGAGGTATTCATTTACAACTTGAACTCAACCTCTACTACCACTTGAAATTTATTGTTTTCTGGCTTAAATACCAATCGACATCTTAAACAAGTTACAAAAATAATTAAAATTAGATACCTTAAAACAAAATTCTATATTTTTCATATGTAGTTCTACCCAGACCGGCTCAAGACCTCCTGGGACCACAGGCTATGTATTAAAATTAATCTATACAAATTATTTAAAAATTAAAATAATAACAAAGCAATTAAAATAGTGACGTGTTAAAAGTTTGTGGGTTTTGAAATGTATCCAATAGCCCAATGCTACTACACATAACTCTGCATATTTTATTCAGTCCTTTGTATATATTTGTTGGATAATGATACTTTTATAAAATTTTGGTCCCTGAATCTTAAGGAAAATTTAAAACAAAATTTAGGACCCTGTGCTGAAGCACCGTTTGCACACCCCTAAAGCCGGTCCTGGTTCTACCACCGCCAATTACAAGTTGATTGTAACAATTTATGAAATGTAAATGTGAAATAATTAATAACAAATGATTAAACCAAAAATCTTTAAAACATTGATATATGAAATCAATATAGGTTATAACATCGTATGTAATAGAAAACACTATTTTAGAATGTCGATTTCAATATATAGAAAAGAAAATATATTGTGTTACAAAAAAAAGAGTTTTTATAGATATGATTAGGGCTGGACATTTTATTCGTTAAATTTGATTCGATTCGTTATTCGTTTCGATTCGATCCGAAAATTCCGAATATCCGTAAGCTTTCGAAGCAAAGCAAATACTAAAACTCAATATCCTTCAAAATCGAATCAAATCACAAATACTAAAATGTTGAAAAGCGAATATCCGATCCGATTCGGCAATATATTAATACATGTATATCTTGATTATATTTAAAGTTTTAAATGTATAAAATTTTATAATTATTATTCTAATATATTATTTGACAAATTATATTCTCACTATTACTTATATAAAAGTATTATATAAAAGGAAGAGAAAACATTTATGACAATTATAATTTTTTTATTAAATTTTGTGTTATTATAATTGTCAACTAAGTTACAAAAAATTTACAAAATATGTAGATTCTCTATTTCTTTTAATTTTTTATCTTTATATCATGTAAAAAAATATTTTACAAAACAAATTTGTATCAAATTTTTAAGATTATTTGTATTAATCCAAACAGATAAGATATTCGTAAGTATTCGTAAATATTCGCAAATATCTATTTATTTTCCGAATATCCATTTTTCCGAATATCCGTATTTTACCGAAATAAAGCAAATCGAAAAATTAGATATCTGTGACATACGAAGCAAATCACAAATACCTTTAAAAATCCGGATATCTGATCCGTGCCCAAACCTAGATATGATAACCATCTGGTGCTAAAATTTTATGTGATGGTCAACATTTTCAGTGTCTTCACCAATCTTCAAGAAAAAGTAATATTTTGGAATTAGGAGTAGTCAATATTCTCATGCCGCGAGATACACGTGAAAATAGACCCATGCAAACACGTTAGCAAATCAGACAAGATCTTAATAATGCAGGTGATAAGCAATCCTGTCATATTGATGAGATATCAATCAATTGGCAAAGAAGATCACATTAATTATGGATGTCTTTCTTATTTTTTTATTTACATCCTATCACATTAATTATGGATGTCAAATCCCCACTGAATTTTTGCTTGTATATTACTCCCTCCGTCCCATTTTAAGTGGTGTTTTAGGGTTTTTATTTTGTCTCATTTTAAGTGATGTTCTCACGAATCTAGATAGAATTTAATATGATTTGAATTTTATGACCAATTATAAAATACTGTACTATTTTCTTATTGGTTAAACTAATTTTATTTAATGTATTTTTATGTTACCAAGATAAATTGCTTAAAAATATGTATTTTCTTAATCTATGTACAAAAACCATAAAACTCATTTAAAGTGGGACGGAGGTAGTACTAGTATAATTAGGTGATTATCTGTGCCATACACGGAATGATTAGATTTAAATACTCACTCTGTTCTATTTTAAATGACGTTTTGTAACATTTCACACAAATTTAGGAAGTAAACAAAATATCTATTTTAACCTTCTTTATATATTAATTAACCCTCAAACTATTACTACGGCATATCAAACTATAAGGGTAAAATAAGTCACTTTATGTTATATATTGTCTAGATTTTTGGAAACGACAAGTATAGTAAGACAAAATAAAAACTCAAAAGCGTCATTTAAAAACGAACGGAAGGAGTAAATTATCACTTTTAATTAATAGATATTAATTTGGTAAAAGTCATAGAAAGAAATTCTACATGTTTTAAAATAAAAGTTTATACGAAATTGCGCATTTCGGTAACAAATTAATCTTCGTTCTTTTACTTGTATTTTTGTTTGTTTAATTGAATTATAGGTCGTGGAAGTGAATTAATAAGAGTAATCAAATACTAATATAGAAAATTATGAAGTAAAGATAAAATAAAACATAAGCAATATACTAATAAAACCATTGAGAAACAAAATATAAGAAAACAAAAATAAATTAAAAATTGAGAAAAAAATCTGTCGTGTATAGTGTCTTCAGAACTCTTCATTTGCAATCATATTATGAGTAATAAAAAGTGACAACTTTACGAAATTAAACACATGATGTAAGTGAATCTGTGAACGAAAAGCATTACCTCAAACTGAAAGCATCGATTTTTGGAATATCATTGGACTCAAAGACAATTTTGGAAAAACCATCAATTTTAGTAACATTCTTCAATCGACCTTTTTCTAAATGATAAAATACTATTAACAAAAGTAACAGATAATATCAGAGTTAAACAATGCCATGATTGTTGTGAATGCTAGAATGTAGTGGTAAAGATGTTTTCAGAAAGAGACAATGGTGAGCAAATGTAGCTATAAGGTTATTATTTATATATGGAAGGCGCCTAGGTCTAGGGTATACTCAATACCATTAATTGTCACAATCAAATTTTGTTTTCCAATTCAAAATCTGAATATAGTACTTGCCTTTGTTCCTTATAGTACACTATTTGATTGTTGTATTATAGGAAACAAACCGAGGATTTATTCAATCATATTTAATGTAAAAATCAATCGGTGACTATCACATTTATATTCTTAATTTGATGTGATTTAGAATTTAAATTTGGTCTTTGACATGTATTAATTTTCGAATCATTGCCAATAATTAATATTAAAATCATTCATTAGGTCACACAATTAAATGGTGATTGACAATTCTTATTTGATCTTTAGACACCTAAATTAAGCGAATCAATGACCTAATTAACATCAGAGTATATTTATTTTTGTTATTGCATTAACGTAGTAAATTGTTATTGACAATTCATATTTCCGTTTGCCATAAAACGATCAAATAGTATATTGCATTAAGATATATGGCATTGACTAAACATAGTTATCGATTACTAAACATAATTATCAAGCAAAGGAGAAGCAATCGGTATTAAAAAAAATAAATATTGGATTGCAATTTTAAACATGTTTTCAAAAGTACAAAGGTATCATCGATAGGGAAAGAATATAATTTAAAACCATATTATAAACCCCTTGAATCAAAATACTATGATGCAACTCAATAAGCCACAATGACCCAAACATTTTTTGTGAAGAAATAAAATTTAGTTTCTCTAAAAAAAATTATGGCAAAGGAGAAGCAATCGTTATTTAAAAAATAATATTGGATCGTCTTATGGCAATTTAAAACATCTAAAAGGTACTAATGTATCATCTCGATAGGGAAAGAATATAATTTAAAATCATGTTATAAACCCCTTGTATAGATATGCTATGATGTATCTCAATAAGCCACAATGACTCAAACATTGACAAAGAAATAAAATATGGTTTCTATATAAAAACAGTTTCCTAAGAAATAAATTAGGTTTCTCTATAAAAATAATAATGGTTACATTTTAATACATCGTCGAGTGAAAACTCATGGTCATATTTGATTTCTTTTTTGTTCTACATATATTATGAAAGTGCAACCTCTCTCAATAATTCATTATGTCTAAAATCATATAGTAGACTAAGTAATGAATATATTTCCGAAAGTAGTTGGAATATATCGTAGACGTTTTAATTGTTGTTAGTTAAGAAAATTATAGTATATTAGTCAAGTTATTTTTTAATGATCAATGGTAATTATTGTAATTTGTCTAGTTAACAAATGACTTTTTAATATAGGGTATGAGAGAGTTTGTGGGATTGACACATCGAAAATGACACAATTAAAAATAACACATAAACTAAAGGTTACTTATCTACGATGCTCCTACAATAATATAAAGGGGATTTTTGAAAATAATGTTCGTCAGTGTTTAAATGTGTACAAAATTACAAATGTTTTGTAATATTCAAAGAAGAATATACTCTGGAATATTACTTGCAACAGAGATCCGAGCTAAAACGAATGTCAAGCAGAAGACAGCTATGCCTTGTTAATTTTTTTTTTATATCTTGGGTCTTTTGAGACATGTTATACTATAATGGGCCGAGAATATATTTAAATTCCGTTAGCAAATTATTATTATCGGTCCATTAGAGCATAACGTGCTTCCAAAACCCAAGATAAAAAAAAAATCAAGGCCCATAAAGAAAAGTCTTAGTCGAGGGACACGTGTACAGTCGTGATTTCATCTAACGTAGGCCGCCACATCAAACACCATGGTTTTTCTTCTTCTTCTTCTTCTTCTTCGTTGTCGTCTTCTCTAATTAGCTTCATCTTCCTCCTCCTCCTCCTCACGTCCTTTGATTTTTTTTTTCTTTCTGGTTTCCCTGATCCGATCTTAGGTTTTCGCGTATCGTTTTGTATCACATATCCCCTCTTTCTTCCTGCATCGAATTTTCTGAGATCTCTGCGTTTTATTGAATCGAAATTAGAGAATTAGGGCTTTTTCCGTTGGGTTGTTGGGTTTCGAAGAGCATAAGATAATAATGCCTTCGGTGCCCTCTAAGCTTCTCCTCCTTTTGATTCCTTCGTTGACTCCTTATCATTCTGGTTTGTCTTCCAATCGTTGGCGTGATAATCTTAGTTAACGTTGCTCGATCCTCTTTTCCCTTTTTCTAGCTCGGTTTAAATCTTCAACAAGCAAAAAGTTTCTCACTTTTTTTTTGTCGTTGATTTGATTTGCAAGTTCACAATCCACAAAGGTATGAACTTTTTTTTTGTCTGTGTGAATCTCCTGTTTTGTGGTGTGAAGGATCAGTTACTCGTGGTAATAATAACTTTGAAATTGGTTCGTGTGCAGTTACTATATAGTTGGATATGAGCTCTGTTTGTGGTAAGTTGGATTTTAAAGGTGCTGACTTTGAGATCTCGGCTTCGAGTCCCACGCAATGCTCTAGTGGCTCGAAGCATTCAACGCATGCTGGATCTGAAGATTCTCAGGAGTCTGATGGAGATGAAACTGGTTTTATAAACCAAACTGGGGATGCAGAATACGATGAAAAGGATTTTGGCAAATCCACTTTAGTTTCTTTACCTCTCAACTCTTCAGATGATGAAGACAAAGATGAGAACCTTACTACTACTGTAAGTCACAGCCTGTGCTAGCTCAATATTCATGTTCTCAGAATTTTATTGTCTCTGGTCTTGGATTGGTTCTTTGTTTGTGTGCAAGGCTTTTGTTATCTGTATTAGCTGGTCTTCGTTATGTTCTATTGCCAAGTTACAAGTTGTGTATCATCTCTTGGCTTGAAAGGTTTTAGTAGTTAGTTGTTTTGCCTAGGCTCGTGGGAGATTGACATTATGTTCTTTTCTAAGTTACGTGGTTTCTAGTTACCAGTTCCGTAGTATGTTCCTGCAATAGAACAAAACTATGTGTACAAGAGTCTTGCATATATTATCCAAGCAAGGAGAAAGCATTTGATTGAAGATTTGCCTACAAGAGACTGTATACCCTGATAGTCTCTCTTTCTCACATTTTTATTTCATTGTCAACAGACACCAGTTGTTCTCATCCCTGCCTTAAAAGGCAGCCGGGAGAAGCACGGCTTGTCACTGAAGAAGTCGACTGTTTCATGGGCGGACGACGTGTATGATCCTCCTCCCTCCATAGCCTCGCACACAAGACACAAGAAGCCGCAGCAGCAGAAATCCAAGAGCAAAGAAAGCTACAGGAAGACCGGAAGAAAGGACAGAAGAACAAAGACAGCTCTTCCTCTCGTAGTGGCAAGAACAAGAAGCAAGCTTCTCGCAAACACAGTTGCGAGAAATTTGATTGGGTTACTCAGATGCCTATAGTTGCAGCATCTTCTTGAATCTCATTGCCTTTCTGATAGTCAAGCAGATCCTCATCACATCTATGAGCTTGGCTCTCCCTTTTTGTCTAAACAAATAATCAAATCGATTAATGTGTGTGTTTGTTTCCTGTTGAGTTTGAAAACAGCTTTTCTTATGGGTAATGGTTGTGATCTCAAACACTATTGTGAAGATTTTATTGTAATTTGTTGCATATGTGAATAAACTCAATGGAGCCTTGTTATTGACTTCACGTGACATTGTCTTTATTTAAAGCAAAACGAGTTTGAAAACTGAAATCATACACAACAATAGTACATGAAACTATGACACTCTCAGGAGGTATACTCAGCATTGATCTTGACATAGTCATAGCTAAGATCACACCCCCATGCCTTTCCGGTGGCTGCACCTTCACCTACTGTTAAATCGATCGTAACAGTTCCATGAACCTCGCCAGCTTTCTTGAGGTAGTCACTGGCTCCATCCCTGCGTATATACAACATCTGTGTAAGAACATGATTAAACTTCACTTAATCAGTTGTTAAGATAATAAACCTGTCAAAAGGAAGAGGTTGACCACTCTCCATGAGTGAGAACTCGCCGAGTGAGATCCTTAGCTTATCCATCTGGAAAGGAACCCCGGCGTAGCCAGCAGCTGCAGCTATGCGTCCCCAGTTCGGATCTCTCCCATACACAGCTGCCTGTCACAATGAAGACGTTTACTATTAGTTCGAAACAAGAAGCATGATCACTTTCATCATTCACATGTAATGTCTTAACTCTAATCTCATACTTTGACAAGTGAAGAGGAAGCCACTGAGCGCGCAATCTTCGCTGCTTCACCTTCAGTTTCTGTTCCTTTTACTGTCACCTGGTGATTATGTGTTTATACGTTAAAGGCATGTTTTCAATCAGAGAATTCGAAGAAAACGTACTTTCACTAACCTCAATGAGACATGTCGCGCCTTCGCCATCCCAAGCTATTGATTTGGCAAGTCCTTGCATCACCTAAGTTCCATGTTAAGTCCAGCTTATGAACAACTGTTAGAGAGATAGTAAAGAACATACATACCGCATCAAGGCATGCCTGAAGCTGTGTAGCTTCCTTACAGTTCAAAGAAGATATAAAAGGTGATCCAGATAGCCCGCTCGCCAAAGCAATCACTGTGTCGTTAGTACTCGTGTCCCCATCTACCTATATAACAAGACCATACTTGTCATTAACCAGAGCCTGGAAATGAAAACCTGAAAGAGTGTTTGAAGAGTGTAAACTTACAGTGATCTGGTTGAAACTTCGGTTTACTGCGACCTTTACCATCTTTCTCCAGATATCACTTTCGACAAGAGCGTCCGTTGTGATGACCTGTGAAAGACAAACATCAATGTATGTATGTCTCAACTACTATGTGCATAGTGGCCAATAGCTAAAGAACATACACCTAGCATAGTTGCCATGTTTGGATGGATCATCCCGGAGCCTTTTGCCATACCTCCAACTCGAATTGTGGTTCCTCCAACCTGAGCAGTTTCAGATCTTTGTAAGATATATGAAACTGCAAGAAACAGAATGCAACTATGTTTCACAAATCTACCTGTGATTCAACTGCCACGCTCTTGCTTACAAGATCTGTTGTCGTGATTGCAATAGCAGCAGAATCTGCCCTGATATATCAAAATTTGATCTGGTTTAAGAGGATGTCAAGTGAAGACTGTGAATTAAGAGCTGAAAGATACAAAGAAGATTACTGTTCAACAGAGTCTGACATCGAGTTGACTAGTGTTGGAAGTGCATCGAGGAGCTCTTTCTGCAAAACGTTATTGAGATAGTAAGGGTGAGAAAACACAAGTGATGCAAAGTTACTACAACACTCAATATATTCGTACCTTTTTAATCCTGTGACCAATAACACCAGTTGACTCAATAAGCACTTCCTCTGGATTCACTTTAAGTAGCTGCAACAACGGAGAATCAAACGGGAACAACAATGTTGAAAGATATGAGGTTTGAAGGAGACAGACACCAAGACATTACCGTGGCAAGAGAACCAACACAATCTAACATATCTTGATAACCAGCATCACCCTGCAACAAAAAAAGGAATGATCTCACAATAAGTGATGCATAGCTAGTTCAGACTACTTCACAATCATATAAATTAACTCTTTAATTACATAGCTAGAGATCTCTACTTATTGAAAGCTATCTTACCGTAGCTGCATTGGCTTGACCGGCATTAATCAACACTGCACGCGCCTGATTTTCAAAAAACTTACTGATTCAAAAGCTTCATAAAGCACAAAATGGTTTGGTCTAAGTCTAGATAGATGATTACCGTTTTGGAAGTCTCGAGAACCTTCTTGCAGTAAACCACAGGAGCAGCAGCAACCACATTCATTGTAAACACCCCTGCAGCTACAGCGTCGACATCACAGGTGACAAGAGCGAGATCAGGCTTCTTCCCTGAAGCTCGTAATCCAGCGTACATACCAGCAGCTTTAAACCCTTTAGCAGCTGTAACTCCACCAGCTACCTAAAACAAATAAACAACAATAAAGGTTCAACCTTTCGAAGTTCGAAGAGAATCAAGAAGATCTATTAACCTGTTTCCACGAGCCTTCGGGTAGAGAAATTGGAGCTGCTGATATGTTACCAGACGCCTCTTCCGTGGTTGTTGCCACTGCGAACACTCTTAGTTCTCTACGCGGAGACGCTACAAAGCTCTGGGACATGGAAGAGAGAGAAAAAAACTCGAAAGTGTCAAACTTTTTCTTATTTTATCTGCGACCAATCACACGCACAGAGGAAAGGGGAAAGAGATGGAGAGTGAAGGAAGAGACCTTAGGGGAGAAGAAATGGGGAAGCTTGAGGGATGAGGAGAAGTGAGTAGTATGGTAACATGAATTCATCTTCTTTCTTGAGGACAATCGCCGAGTTCGAGATCAGGAAGCTGCAGACTTTCAGTTAATTGTTCTGTTTGTATATTTTTTTTTTTTTTTTTTTTTGAAAAATCAAACCTTAAACCCTAGAGACCAAACGCCGTTTTGCCTCATCCAGTTTTTTTTTTTTTTACTTATAATCTGCTGTTGTAATTGTTTGTGAAAAGGGAATGGTATGTTGTTGGCTTTTGTTATTGGCATCAAATGCCATCTGAAAAACATAAGCTAGTTTCACTTCTTACAGTAGAAAAGAAAATCGAAAGTGTTTTGGCTTTTTCGGTCCTTTTTACACAACCCACTCAATGGTTTTGTTGGTTGTGAAACCGGATAGACTGAGGCTCCTGCTGCAGAGGCCATCGTGGTACTCTGGGTCTTGCAGGATCCACAAAGGATCACCACAACCGTCTACTGTTTGCTTATGTCATCAAACCCGAAAACCCGTTTGATCTCTCGGTCTGTGATCACTCTAGCTGCAGCGTCACCAAAAAAAATAACAAAATCTGTGACTTATACCAATCCACGAGGAGCTTCAAAAGGGCCGAATGCATCCCGAAGCTTTTCATTTGTTGAGAGTATATTCAAGGCACAAAGGTAGAGCCAGCGATGAAGCAATACCCAACACAAAGACGATGATTAGCACAATCACCACAACACATACATCCAAAGGCACTGATGCTCAATGATCTCCACATTTCCATATCACCAAAACGGGAAAATGGCAAGTTGGTCTCAAAGGCACAAAATTCTATCAACAAAATCTCACATCACATTTCCACAAACAAAAAACTCTAACAAGAGTGAAATGTTTTCTACAAGTCTACGAATCCTTGTGACCCGTTCTATTTATTTATTTTTTTGTTTTCTTTGGTCTTTTTACAATCCTGGAACTGTCCTGAGAACTCCTTCTGTCAACCTACAATCTATTTTCAAAACATTACAGAAAGAAATCAAAAGCCCCCACATAAGAGCAGAGCACCCCAAAAAATAAAAGAAGAGGGAAAGATCCGAACAACAAAATCCAGACGAATCTCTTTAAACGATCAGATGAGAGTTGTAGATTCTGATAAACTCTTTGGTACTTTCTTCTCCAGCATTGAGGTTCCTTTAAAGACTGTAAGCTGTACTTCCCTTTGGTAATTCTGCAGCTGCAAAAAAACAATACCATTTTGATTGTTTGTTAAACTTGCTAAATCAAGTGTACATACATATGCATGACTCTCATAAACTAGTAACACATCATTCCATAGCAAAGCTTAACTTAATAAAATTGATCCGTAAAGAAAGTTTCACTTACTTGCTGCTCAGTCATCTTTGTAAAGCCAAACTTATTTGTCCATATTGACTCGGCTTCTTCAGCTGCTGGAAGCACCAGGTTCTCAACATTTAGAGAAGAAAGAAGATTCTCCACACAAGCAAACAGCCCTTGGAAGTAGCCCTAGAGACCATTTACACAATAACAAGTTATTTAATACATAGGTCAAGAAAAACAGAAACAAATGGGACGAACAGAAGCTTTACCCTTCCTTGGTACTCTCTGCTTGTGGCTACCATAGGAAGTTCAGCAACTTGCTGACCAAAAATTCTCAGCAGCGCAGCAGAAACAACAAGAGAACTGTACAAGCGTAATGAGAAACAAACCAAAAAAACAATTAGCATACGAAACAGAGAAGTTGTCAGAAAAAATATGAAATAGACAGAAGGAGAACATGTTTAACAGCAGAAAACATACTTTACAATCAAGACCAAACAGTACATTCCTCCAAACTCTTGCCCTGAAATATTTCTCCTGCAAGTAAGAATGACAAGACAAATCAACTACTGTCAAACATATCTGTTGTAACAGAGTTTATCACGTCATAACTTACCCATACACCATGACAGGAATGAGATCACGACCAGACTTTGCAACAATGGGATCAAAACATTCCTAGAAGGATAGAAAGAAAAAAAAATTAGGCGACATGTTTGTTCTACGCATATCAAAGTTAATTATGAAAAGTACATCTCTAACAAGTAATTACACAAGAGATGATTGGAACACATCTGAAGTCAAGACATACCCTGAAAATAACAGCCGCTCGTGAAAGCAAAGGCAGATGCTCTGGGTATCGACTTTTTCCACTAAGTATCCTCCATTCGACTGTATCCCCATCCTCCGTAATTATTCCTTTTTCTCTGTCTTTTCTGCGTATCATGTCTGACAAAGGTGCAGGAATAGCTTGTGGCCCACATGAAACAGAGCTCTGAACTGCCGTGTGAATCCTGCTGCAGCCGTTACAGCAGAACCATTTCTCTTGCGGGATTTCCTACAGAATTAAGGGAAGAAGTTGAGAAAAGTTGCATCACCTCGTGAACACAATCCAGAAGGAAACAGCCTAACACAACTTACTTTTAAATCACAGAGCCCATTCTCTCTCAGACAACCAACATGGTACTCTTTCTCACACTTCAAAAAAATGAAGAAGAGCACTGTCAGAAAAGGCTAAACTGATAGTGGGAAGTGATTGAATAAAGAGATCAGAAATCAAGAGAGTACCTGGTCACATAGAATAACAGTCCGTTCATCAAATACTCCGATGCTAAAATCATGGGACCTATCAAAAAAATAAGACGAGAGTGTAACTCAGTAAGCAGTAAGCACCACAGCACATATATATAGAAAATGACACCTTATGCCTCACAAAAAAAGAAGTAGTAATCCACGTGTAGATTACAAATTATGAACAGTTACCAAACTGCAAACTGCCTACTGCACATGTATGTATAGATATTCACAACTGTTAAATTCCATACGAGAGAGTTGACTATAGGTATGCAACAAACCTGCAGAACACGCAGCCTCCAATTTCGCTTTCTGGAGCTTTAACGACTCTCGATAGTCTTATAAGTATAGACTTAGAGTTGCCAGGAGGACCGGTGGCAGTAGCCTTCTTACTAGATACAGATCCATCACTGCAGCTCGAACAGTACCATGTTCCTTCAGGCATAGACTGGAATTTCAAACAAGCTGCACAGGAAAAGAGAAATGATGGATCAGGAGCAAATCATAACACGAGAACTGATATCTAAACTGAATTAACATCCACATATCTAATCTCAAAGAAAATGGTTTAAGATAGCTAGCTTTAAAATTACATACGCTTCATGATTAAGGAAATCATTTTGAAAGCGGTGTTTTAGCAACTTTCAGTAATATAAAAGGGTAAACGAGCAAGAGTAATATACTCCGTCAATATCTTACCTGTATGGAATGCTTGAGGGCATCCAGCACAAAGCAGCAAATCTCCACCATCCCCACATATAGAACACATGTCATCACTGTCACCGGTTGTGATGACTTGTCCGTTTGCCAATGATAAGGCTATATCATGCAAAGACAATCCGGAAGAGATGAAGATATGACGATAGCTGCAAAAGATACAAGAATTTCAGATACGAATTCCAACAATTCAGAAAAATAACATAATTACTGGATAACTCACGGTTGTCGTCTACCAGCCATTCCAGCATGTGCTTCGAATTGCGAAGGACTAATCTGTTGTACATAAATTCATAACAAATTAATAAGACAATCTCCGAACCTCAAAGTGAGTCCGGTGGACATTCCACATAGCCACATGATCAACCACTTACCTCTTTATTGCAGCAGCTACATACTATACCAATTCCTTGCTTGTAACCCGCTAGTAATTTCTGTAGGAAAGCAATTGTTAACTAAGCAGAACTTAATATCACTGAAAATAAGCAGAACATGTCATTTGTCGGAAATAAAACCTGCGTTTTCACATAGTAGGCCAATTCAGTCCCGTCCGGTAACCCATTGGGCATAAACACCAACCGATGTAAATCATTGTCCCTGGAAACATAGTATTTGTATCTTTTTCATCAATGTCGAATGGTATTTGTAGATTTAAAATGCTAACAGAAAACACGAGAAATGAGGGTGATAAGAAAACAACACAAACCTTTTTCTATTGCTTCCTTCAGTAACTTTCTTATGGCAAGCGGTACCAGATACATGAGAAGAAAGCCTACAGTATTTGCGACCAAATCAATTTCTACACCTCCTTAGATAATTGTTAACTGGAACCTAGATTACTGACAGTAATCAATTGTAAATGAAATTTGCTAAGAAACATACTTCTTCTTTGCTATCCGCTTCGGCTCATACAAAGCGTCTGTTTCATAGGTTTTCTCTCGAAAATAATGGTTTTCCAGAGAGTATGGAATAAGGCTCTGACTTTCATCATGAGATTGACCATTATAACTGCAGTTTCCAACACGAATCACTTTTAGATAGCAAAAATGGTAGGCTTACATTAACCAAAATATATAAAACAGAACACGTAAGTCACTACAGGTCCAAGTATCACTGACTATCAATTCTAAATAAAATTCCCTAATCAGCCAATACAAAACAAGTAGTAAAGGTGATATAGTACCTGACAGGGGAATGTTCCATGAGACGGTTCCTGTCAGAAATACTATTACTCTGTTGGAAACTTGCTGCAAGAAAAAAAAAAAAAAAAAACAGATCAAGCTCAGCACTTCTCTACTTAGAAACTTAAATGATTGCAAAAGAAAAATCTACGGTAGATGGACCAACAATCTAGACACCTGGCCATCACCTTTCCAAGCTTGTAAGCCCTCCTCACACAGAGCAGAACCAGCTACATTCCTTATCACATCCTCGAGAACCCCGTGAGGAGCAGTCTTCAGTTCTTGAACTATGCTATACACCGCCCTTCCGTTCTCCAGAAATATATGATTATTAGGATGCTTAGTTTTCGCACCAGCGTGCAGCTCAAACTCATACGCACTTAGAACCCTTTGCTGCATAACATAGTACAACACTATTTTAAAACTAACCATAGAAACAAGAAACTATAACGATCGCGTTGAGAAAACTCACTTTCGAGAAATTGCAATTGGCACAGCCACACAAATACCCACCGGAATGGATTATCCCCTGAAGCTCTCTCTGATCGCAAGTCAAAAGTTATAAGTCACTTACAAATGTAAAAATATCGAAAAAGTAAGATAAAGTTCGAGACTTTACCACTCGCGGGAGTGAAATATACTTGACCGGAGCACCGTCGAGCATACCCGTCGCCAAAAGCTTCTTCACATTAGACGGGTAGCTGCTAGTAGAAGCAACAACCTTCTTCTTCGGCAACTTCTCCTCCCATGCATGGTGGTCCTTAACAACCGGCACATCGTCAAACCCCACCTTCTTCTGTTTACTCAGCTTAAACGTGATCCTCGTGACTCCCGTTGAGCTAAGATGCTTCGGAATCTCACGCACAAAGCTCGAGTTCTCTGCCGCCAGAGGACTACCCGCTACTCCGCTCCGTTCTTCGTCGCTCACAGTCTCTTCGGACCCAAAGTCCTCACCAGAACCGGATTTAACCGGATGGAACCGGGAGGTGTTTTCCACGGGAGAAGAGACGGGGTTCGAAATCTCCGAGACGACGTCGTCGTTGGAAGGCTCCTTGGCTTGTTTCTTGTTGGGAGACTCCTCTCCTTCGATACAAAGGCGCTCCCTTTTCAGTTCCACCCTTTCTGCCATAGCTCCTTCCATTGGAATCTCCAAAGAAACGGTTCCTTCTTTTTCTTCTCCCATGCTCAGTACCGCACGATTGCATCCAATAAAAAACAATTTTAGATCTGGAAACCTTTACGATAAGCGATGAACCAAGCACGACGATTCCAGTGGAATCACGTATCCGAATCCGTGAATCTGAGAAGCAAGCTATCAGGTGAATACGACCATGACGAGATTCAATTCGAAATAAACCAGGACGGGGTTTGCGGATCTAGAAGATCTGCAGAAGACGGTACGGGACTCGGAAATAGATGGAGGAGAGAGGGAGAAAGGAGAGAAGATTAGGGTTAGGGTTACGGCTAGGAGATAAGATGGGAGGGAGAAGGAACGTGCAAGGCGGCAACGAACCAGAAAAACTAAAAAAGCTTTCTTTCTTCGCGGTCCACAAATTTTACTTTTCAAAGCTTTTTTAGAGAGAGAGAGAGAAAAAAAAAATAACAGAAAAAGTACTGGATATTTTTAATTTAATAGGTAAATCTTCTTTTTCTTTTAAAGGTAGACGACAAAAGAAGAAGAAAATAATCAAATATTGAAATTTAAAAAAAAATAGTTAAAGCAAAACAGTCCTTCAGAGTTTTCATTATTACACCTTGTACCTTGCTGACTCCAATTGATATCGAATAGTTAATCAATTTGTCTTTTTAAGAAAAAAATCATTGTTTATGTATTTTATTGTATCTAATACGAGTTTTAAGTCGGTTATACAACATTAATTTGAGATTGGATTTTGTTTTGTGATTTGTATTGTGGTTATCGAGATGGAACTTACGGGACAATTAGAAATATTGGTGACTGTTGTGAGAAAAGCGGAAACTTCTGGGGTGACTTTATGCAAAATGAAAAGAAAAAGGGACGGCGATAGGAAAGAAAATCGTGGCAGTTGCTGATGACATCTTGGAAGAGAAGGTACGAGAACAACTACTTTCACTGCACTTTTGCATTTTTTATTTGTTCGCGGTTGTTTTATAACCTTCGAGAGGCAGAAGAAGCCCATTAGTTTAGGCCCACCACAGATTATTATTAACAAACAGAGCAAGCAAAGACCATGCTTTATAATAACCTTGAAAATTGAAATGTAGTCTCTTTAATTCCATTTGAGGAAATAACTGATATATAGCAAAAAAACATTATTATTAACTCTTGTAATTTTATTATGTTTTCGTCTGTGTTTCAATTTTTAAAAAAAAAAAAAAAACAAAATATGTTTTCGTCTAAACAAAATAAGCTTTGATATTTAGTTAGGGAGAGAATCGATGAGCTTGATGCTGAAGTCCCAAAGCTTATCAGCCAGAGACTTGTCGGTGGCGAATTTGCTCGGAGTGGTGATGTTACAGTCGGCGAAGTACATCCCGGTGACGCCTTTCAGACTAGGATGAAGGGCTACGTAACATGTTGTTGCTGCTCCCTGAGGTATGTTTTTCCACAAGAAGAAACTCATAGCCTTGAAGACCGCTGAATTAACGTAAAATATCGATTTTAAAATCAAAATTTAATGTATTAACGAGAAAAATGTTGGAATATAAGAATAGATAACCGGTACGTACCCATTCCTAAACCGGAATGACGAAAGAGATTAGTGGTGACAAGTCCAGGGTGTACCGAGTTTACTGTGATGTTCACACCTTCTTCCTGCACACCCAAAACATAGTATTAGCTTTGATTAATTACTTATATGAGTATATCCATCATTAAATACATTCGCAAAGAAAAATTTGTTACCTGTAGTTTACGAGAGAGTGCATTGGAGTGCAATAAGTTTGCGAGTTTGGACTGCCCATAAGCTTTTTTCTCTGAATATCTAAGTAATAACGGCACACTTAGCAACACTAACTGAAAATTTTAATTAATTAATCATCTCATTTCAAAGTAAAGTTCAAGTAAAAGCATACTTATCAGGGTCGTTGATGCTGTCGAACTTGATACCTTCAGGGTAAGTATAAGTATGAGCAACAGATGACAGATTCACAATCCTCCCTTCGATTCCACTGTCTCTAGCACTACTCTTCATCTTGTCCAGCAACAGATTCGTCAACAGAAAATGACCTGGAATTCAATTTCTTATTAGTATATAGAGTGGTTTGGTTATCGCGTAGACTCAGAATAGATTATTATCGCCAATATGTACTCTAGCATATTTCTTAAAAATCATCATGTTCTAACACGATGTTCTAGCATATAGCTAGAGTTCCCTGTTTTAATATGTCAGGCATTCACATTTTCTCGAAACTTGTTTCTATGGATCACATGGGGACCAATTGGTGAGACAAGGTAGTACATATATATGATTTTCCTAAGATAGTGACACAATCGAAGTACATGTAAACATTTCCTAAATATATTACCCTTCAGAAATTAATGTCACTGTATATATGTTTGTTTGATTAAGATTCTATAGCTGACAAAAAAAAAAATTAAGATTCTATTTAACTAAATCACGTTTATATACATATGATTTGCCTTGAAGCATATTATAGTTTGCTTTTGTGGGACAGATTAAAAAACTCTGTATTTCAATATAGTTTTTCTATCATAAATATAGAAAATAAAATCTTACCAATGTGGTTTGTTGCAAATTGTGACTCAATCCCATCTTCAGTGAGCTGGAAAGGACAGAACATAACACCTGCATTGTTTCTAACATTTCATAGACAGACGCAAATAAACATTAAAAAGAAAATTCAAAATCTTATTTACTGCAAAAGAAAAATCAAACTAAATTAATATCCATACATGAGTATGTTGAGAGGGAGATTAAGGGCGAGAAACTGATGGACGAAGGATCTGACAGATTTGATGGAAGAGAGATCGAGTTGAAGATAATCAATACGTGCGTTAGGGTTCATCTTGAGAATCATCTCTTTAGATTCATTAGCAGCTTTTGTGTTTCTTGCGGCGATAATCACATGAGCTCCTCTCATTCCTAACACTCTTGCTGCTTCCAATCCAATCCCACTTGTTCCACCTTTTTCATTTTCATATTTTTGTACCAGTTAGAGATATTGCAGGCAAGAAGATACAATGGAATTTTGTAGTGTGACTACAAATAATATTTGTAACTAGATTACCATTTAGTATTTACTAATATAAGTTAGGTTTCTAATTCAAGAGTATAGTTAAAAAAAAAGATTTAGAGTGATTTGATCCAATATAGAGTTTGGTGAATTAAATAAATTATTAGAATTTTAATTAAAACATATTCGAGTTCTATCAAAAAAATTATATATATTTAATTAATGAGTTATAGTAAAGTATTTAAATTCATAGTAAATAAAATATTATAGTATATCTCTTATTTGTTACTACTTTTTTTTGTAACTTATCTCTTATTTGTTACTTTGTGTGCATTTCTATTATTTGTGGGTCCTATTGCATTCTGATAAAACAATATTTAAAATATGTTTTAAAATATACAAAATTAATAGCATTAGATACTAAAATATTATTTAGAAAATCATATATAGATGTTTTACAATTTTAATATAAATCATTTCAAATATTAGTATTGAATATACTTCTCAAATTACGAATATTCACGATAAAAGGAAACAATATCTTTGGTGTTTAATTTGTATAGCAGCTGGTACAATTCGAATGGTGGAAACAAGCAAAAACACAATTTCCAACTTTCTCAAAACTCTAATTTTAGCTAAAATTATCAAATTTGACTTTCTCTTCCACATTAATATTCCATATTAATTACGTCATTGAATTTGGTGGCCAATTTTACCAACCTTTTTATTATTGGTATTATCTTTTTGGCATACAGTCTTCCACGACATAAAAAACGTAAGATAATTCGTTCTATTTAGCATTATCTCTTTCACGATTTGCAAAAGAATGTAAGATGAGATTAGAAAGAAAAAAGAACCTGTAATGATGGCAGTGAGATGATTGGCATCAATGGACTGAGTGACATCTTCAGCTGTTGAAGCCGATCCAAATCCACTCTTCCCCGCTTTTCCAGTCATCATTCCATATATTCCCATAATCTTTCTCTCTATTAAACCCCCAAAATATTGCTGGTGAGAAGAAGAAGAGGAACAATAAAATGGAGAAGCAGAGAAGAATGAGAGTTTTACAGGTGGATGGTAAGGAGCAAAGGAGAGACTGTTTGGCTATAAATAGTGTCACGCGTGAGTAGATAGAAGAGTTGCTGTTGACAGGTCCACAAAGTTTCTAGCCGACAGCTAATCAGAGTTAATGCTAAGATCTTGTTGAATAATTAGCAAAGGAAAATAGATATAAATCTCAAAATGCCTTATATAGTTTTCGGCACGTTACTTTCCAAAATTTAAAATTAAGGTTATGCGTGGAATGATGGTATGTCACTTATTTCATGTTTTTTTAAACGACTTATTTCATGTTTTTACATTTTTAAAAACATGAATTCTTTTTGTTATTTATATTATTCATTAACTTTCTCATTTTTACTTAAAAATTAAATATAATATATACAACTATTCTGGTAAGATATACTTAGAAGCATGATTAATCTATTAAAACTAGCGTTAAATGCTTTATGATTTTGTAAAAGTTCCAATTTAATTCATTTCACAACTAATTATTAAAATTTTATATTA
Source organism: Brassica carinata (assembly GCA_016771965.1). Classification (NCBI taxonomy): domain Eukaryota; kingdom Viridiplantae; phylum Streptophyta; class Magnoliopsida; order Brassicales; family Brassicaceae; genus Brassica; species Brassica carinata. The sequence continues at coordinate 50,764,148 of CM028692.1, forward strand.
TTCTGCTAATTCGTCCAACATACTAGTTCATTTCACAAAAAAAAAAAAAAAATCTGAAATTATTATATTATTCTGCTCTTCATCTAACATTTTAATTATAGCAATTATTTTAATTCTTATTATCGACTTTGATCTCATATTTATCACCGTTTTTAATAACAGATGTAGACTACAATAAACACATAACTCTGTGTATTTTTCTATGCTTGATTGCATCACTGAATGGGATTGCCATTAATGTTATATTGTTATACGGTAGTACTTCTTTGTCAGCTCTATCTCTGGCTCATCAAATGTCGTGTAGGTGCCGATTTTATGATCAAATTGACCAATCGTCTTTACCAACAAATTGACCATAGCATATTGAATATGTTATCAACTTATCACATGGTGAACTGATGATATTATCATAGGCTACTGTTGTTATGTAACCTATCATGACTTATGGCATGAAAGCTGAGTAGAGGCTATGATTGATGAAGATTAACATGTAAATCACAAGAAAGGCTCGAATCTCAAAAAGAAGATCAGAAGACTAACCCAAAAAGAATAGCAATCAGTCATCTATAAAGCTTATACAAATAGAAAACTATGTTGCAGAAGAACAAATAGTGACGATCATTAATTCATGAACCACCAAAAATTTGATAATGTGAATAAAACAGACCTGTAATGGCTTATATTGGTTCAGGTTACCAGTAGTCTCTGCTCTATCTCTTTGCGACAGAGAACGTAGACCACAAGGCTTTGCTTTTTCTTTAAATTTACAACATCTTTCACCATGTATCCTGAAACACCTGAAGAATTAAGAGAGCAGTGTTATTACATGATTGAATCCATACTAAGACGTTTGATTAGTGCTTACCGCTAGAGATTACCAAGCAGAATCTAATTTCCCATTATAGCCTACAGATTTCTTATCCTCTGCAGCATTCTAATAATAGCCATCATCATCTTTATCATCATTATCATCATCTCAACCAGCCCAGCCACCATCATCATCATTAGAAGTAGACACCTTTGGTGCTGCTTCCTTATTGGTATTACTCGTCTCTTCTCCCCAGTCATCCCAAGAGTTGGAGTTACGGTAATTGTTGCCGTAACCACTTGCTGATGGTGATTGTGACACTTTTGGTGCTGCTTGCGTTTTGGTATTATCCTTCTCTTCTCTCCAGTCATCCCAAGAATTCGAGTTACGGTAACTGTTTTGGTAACTTGATGATGACTGTGACCCTCCAAGAGATGAATTAGTTGCTGCTTTGTTGTCGTGGAAACCGTTCTTGTTCTGTTGATTCCATGTTGATGCTTCTTCTTTAGTGAACTCTTCAACCTTTTGTGACGCAATTGCCATTACTCTTTTCATGATCCCCCATGTCTTCTGTCCTATCTCCGTTGTCTTACCGCAACAACATTAACTGTCTCACTCACCGTGTTATCTAAGCCACCTTCTTTCACCTGCAATGAACAAAAGCTTTTTCATCTTAAATTTAACTTCACTCTACAAGATTCTCGCTAGTATTTGGTAAATCAAATGCACAAAGACTCCGTAACCATCAAGGATTACGCTCTAATCAGACGATTGTGCAGCTAAACAAGACACTAGTTTTGTGTTACACTACATTGTCAAAAATTAGAAACTAAACATGAAAGCTACAAACTTGACTTCAAATCAAATGTGGGTTCCAAGGCTTACTGGATACAACCAAGGCCAATCAAGCACATGACACAACAAAGTAATAAAAGAAGTACCTTTGAAGTGAACTTCATGGTTCCTGTCTGAACAACATTGGCAGCAGAAGCAGAAACGAAAGACAATCTTCCAAACTCCTATTTGCATATAAAACAGAGAGAAGCCTCACTTACTCAACTCAACAATCATAATCTCATCACTATCAAAAAAAACATCAAACTTTACCTCAGACACAACAGAGAAAACATCACCATCACCGCTCTGATGATTACTTCTCGAAGCTGGACCAGGACTCGATCCAAACCCAACATACTTCCCACCTTGAGAAGGAGGAAGACTCTCAGGCTTAGACTCATTCTCAGTCATCCTCTTCGCAAAGAAACTCTCTTTACTCGCAGCTGAAGCCTCAAGCTGCGACCTCGAGTAGATATCCTCTGAAGATCTCGTCTTCGCCAGTGCACCACGAGCTCTCATCCCTCTAAAATCACTCGCAGACTGGTTCCTCCTCATATCATTCGAACACCTAAAAAACTCATCGATACCCCCAATCATCCCACCCCTTCCCCTGCGACAAAGGAGGCTTCTTTGCGGCACCAACAACAGGCGGAGGATCCTTCCACTGTTTCCTCCGGAGTCCATTTTCTTGATTTGGATCTCGGACCACGAGTCCATGGTAACGGATCTGACGAAGGAGATGTGCACGCCTAAGCCTCGGTGCTTCCCGGAGCATTCCAGGCACATGAAGATTCCGTAGGAGACTGATGCCCATTGCGGATTTTTCTGGGAGCAGTCGACACAGACTTTGTTCTCCGGCTGTGATTGGAGCGCGCGTAGTCGTCTTGCTGTCGCCATGACGCGTTGTCCTCTGATCACCGACTTAAAAATTAGATCATGAATTTCATTAAAATTCTACTGGGCTGAGATAAAAAAATAAGAAAATAAATTCTTGTCCCCCAAAAATCAGTGATTTATTTTTACTAGTATTATTGGCATATCTTGTGCAGATTAAATATTGTATTTTTACATGAATTTATGATTTATTATATGCACTTGGTAAAGAAAATATGTTAAAAATATGAAAATGAAAATATGTTAAAAATGATATATTCTGATTTTTTTATATTGGTTAGCGATTGTAGTGTATTACTTTGTTTGAAGTTGTTTAGTTCAAAATGGAATAGCATAAGTGGTTGTTACTAATCAATTTAATAAAAGTACGATAAAAGGCGATAATGTAACAAAGTTAATTTAGTTGGAATTTAAACATAAAACAAAGTTGATGTTTTATTTAGAAAACATACTTACGTTATTAATTATTAAAATAATTATGAAGTATCAAACTTGTACTGATATATTTAGTCCAAATAATAGAAAGATAAAATAAGTTTCAAATTTTATAAACTATATAAAAATAAGGGTGAAGTGTCGATCTTTGGTAAAATAATTGGTGAGTATCTAATATATATGTTCTACACCCGAGGTCATACTTTTCATCAAGGAGTATCATGAGCCCTTCAAATACATCGATTCAAACGCTTAATACCTTGCGATTCTGAAGACTTCCACTACTATTCATGTCCAAACATTAAGATTACAGTTATATTAAATTGAAAAAGTTAATAAAAGTAAGATATTTGAGATATACCTTTGAATTTTTAAGTTAGTCATATTGCGGTGAGTGCTTTGGTTTCTTTGTTGAAAATAGTTTTAATACCCAAAATTTTCTTAAGATACCTACAAAACAAAAGAAGTAAGGCTATTATCTTTGGATTTTGTTAAGTTATTATATTATTTGTTGTAAAACTTTAAAAGAAAAACGAACCCGCAAACCGTCTTTGTGTAGGCTAATGACATGAGGAGATCGTAATTTCGTACCTAGAAATCTCCATTAAGATCGGTGTGTCATCTCTTACAGGTCGACAAGCGAATCGCTCGTGAATAAGATGGCATTAGGGCGTCATCATATGTGAAGTTAGGGTTGCTCCTGGTTTCATCATAATACTAAAGTCATAGGCCGAGCTTTCTTTCAAGAGATGTTTGAAGGTGTTAAGCATGTGAAAGTTGATTGGCATGTAGAAACACCATCCGAGAAAGGGGATGGCGTAAGAAAACTACTATTTTGAAAGCAAACGATCATTAATTGGTAAACCGAAATAAGAAACCGTGTATCTTCCCATTAATCAACAACATATCAACTGACATCTCACCCTTTTCTTAATATTTCAAGCTTGCCAAAATTGTTGTAGCTTTAGTCGAACAACATCTCTATACCGGTTTGTCTTCAACTCCGAGCAATGAAACGGGAATTCAACATGATCTGAATTGGAAAAGGAAAGGGATTCTCGTCCGAGCTCTCACACCGTCTATGCATAGCCGATGAAGCTGAGAAGGCAAGAACTAAAGAAGTTTTCAATAGAGAGTGGGAAGAGTGGAATTTCGGATTAATTATATGAGCAGTTCACGTCGATTGCGTTAAAGAAGGAGAATCGTAGAGACTCTATACTCCATCGTCAACATCAAATACAAAGAAATACTATAAACCGGTGTTTTGACTCGGCTGGGAGGCTGAATGAGCGATTCATTAGGTCAACCGCGGATTAATAAATGAATTAATTTGATTATATAATAATATATTAGCTATGAAAATAAATATATAAAAACTAAAGTTAATATTTTTAAATCTTTTTTAAACATTAAATAATAGTTTGGATATGTATCTATTTTATGTTTAAGAACATTTAGAAAATACTTAACTTTAGTTTCTATATTTTTATTTTCATTTGACACAAAATATTAAGAAATAGTTTATACTATTTTTAAAAAAATTGTAACATAAGAGTTATGACATCTAAAAAAATCAAGACATGAAATTCATAAATATTTATGTCTAATGTGAATAATAAATTTGTAACTTGCCAGGTTCTTCTTCTTCAACAATCCAAAACTCTGTTTTGTAATCCACATGATCATATGATCTTATTCTTTTAATTGGAAATCTATAAAACAAATTTAAAAACATAACTATTTTTTTAAAGTAAAAAAGTAAAACTATCTGTTGGTTCAACCAGTGGTGCAACCGGTATCGGGTTTCGGACTTTATTGAGTTTTTGTGAGTTTTTGCAGATTTTTAAATTTTAGGCCAAACCCGATTTATATTGGGTCAACGGATTTACCGGTTCAACTGCAGATCCGGACCAGGTTCAAAACACTGTTATAAACGTTTGGGCTTGTATGAAGGAAAAATTAAAAATTCAATGTCTTTCACAATTAACATCAAAACATATTAAATATAGATTGAAAAAAAAAACATTATAAAAAAAAGAGTGCCACATAGCATTTTTTTCCCCAAGGAAATAAAAAACTCTCCATTATTATTATAGATTTTCTTGCAAACTTAAATTAATACATTTTTTAATCAGAAAAACAAAGGTTGGATTCAACCGGAATCGAACCGGTGCCTCCCGACTGCGTTGGGGATTTTTCCACTAACTATGGGCACGTAGTAGTATATTATTACAAGAAATTCTCGTATTTTATTTTATTATTAGAAGATTTTTTTTTTCTTTTTTTTTGAAACACAAATTTTATAAGAAGATTGCTACATGTTTTAAGTGCTTGGCTGATTTATTAGAGATGCCATAGTATGTACATGAGGTTCATCTCAGCTGGATCTCATCTTCCCTAGTTTCAAATATCTCCAACACTAGCTTTAGCTGTATTTCTTGAATGAGACTAGTAATGCTAAAACCTCTACTCGTCCCATCTCATAAGAATCACTTTCCATTGTCAATTTCCAGATATCACAAGCTCATATTCCTCTCTTTATAATCTCTGCTAGATCTATCTCAACTCTTAATCTCTTCATGCTCTAATCCTCTCATCTCGTACTTGATTATTACACCATTCTGCTATGAACGATGATCCCCTTATCAAAAACAATTTCTGCCAAAGCTTCGAACAAGCGATGTGATCGCCGGTTAAACAAAGAAACAGTTGTTGAGATATGAAGTTGTTATGCTTTTAACGATATACCGAAACTAATTGTTAGTCAATTTCCAAGAGACATTATCAAAAGTTTAGATAAATCTTTTTCATTAAAATTAAAATCGCTCAAACATTCAGACGAAAACACCTAAAGGACAGCTTAAGAGAGATTGTTAAAGTCCCAAATCAACAAACCCTAAAACAACAAACGCGATTTACAAAAAAAAAAAAACCGATTCAATCTCCTCAGCCGCCGAACCCGTAGAGAGTCCTTCCCTGCCTCTTCAACGCGTACACAACATCCATCGCCGTCACCGTCTTCCTCCGAGCGTGCTCGGTGTAAGTCACGGCGTCGCGAATCACGTTCTCGAGGAAGATCTTGAGAACACCGCGAGTCTCCTCGTAGATCAAACCGCTTATACGCTTCACACCGCCTCTCCTCGCTAATCGACGAATCGCCGGCTTCGTAATCCCCTGGATGTTGTCACGGAGGACCTTCCTGTGCCTCTTGGCTCCTCCCTTTCCCAGTCCCTTTCCTCCCTTTCCACGCCCAGACATCTTTCTTTGCTCGAAAAGCTTTTAAATCAGAGAGAGAGAGATGAGTAGATCTGGGAGGATGATGAGAGGTTTATATAAGAAGCAAGCATCTTTGTGTTTTCTGTTTTAATTTCTGAGGGAGGATATGAACCGTTCGATTGTATTTTAATCTGACGGTTGTTAATATCGATCCGCGCGGTTTTCATTTATTGGCTAGGACTTTGGCAAGGCGCGAACACCGTTGGATTATATAATCGACGGTTGTTAATATCGATACGCATTTTTTTAATTTATTAGCTACGGTCTGTGGCATTCATACGAACCGGTGGATTCTATTTAATCGACGGTTGCTAAGCGCGATCTTCGTGATTTTATTTCATTGGTTAGCGTCTCTGCACTTATCATCTGCACCGTTCGATATTATGTGAACCGTGGATTATGCGGAATTTGTCGAGGGAAAAACGACGTCGTTGGTTTTTAACCGAGAAGATGAAGAAAAAACTCGCGGGAAAATGAGTACTGCATCTTTCTAATCTCTTTTACTTGATAATATGTTTCTTAATATGTTGGCAGTGTGGGACAAGAAAATGGTACTTGAACGTTATATCATTGTCTAAATGAGTTATAAAGGGTTTACACATCTGTAGTGGTCAATATAAATGAGATATGATGACTCTGTAAGGTTTTAACCTTCAACTAATTTTTTTTCTCAGTTGTTTAAGACAAATATCCTGTCGTCAATCCTGTCTGGTGATCCATTGAGCTTCCTTGTTACTCTTGAGGTACTCGTCTCCCTTCAACTAATTTTTTTTTCTCAGTTGTTTAAGACAAATATCCTGTCGTCAATCCTGTCTGGTGATCCATTGAGCTTCCTTGTTACTCTTGAGGTACTCGTCTCCCTTCAACTAATTTTTTTTTCTCAGTTGTTTAAGACAAATATCCTGTCGTCAATCCTGTCTGGTGATCCATTGAGCTTCCTTGTTACTCTTGAGGTACTCGTCTCCCTTCAACTAATTTTTTTTTCTCAGTTGTTTAAGACAAATATCCTGTCGTCAATCCTGTCTGGTGATCCATTGAGCTTCCTTGTTACTCTTGAGGTACTCGTCTCCCTTCAACTAATTTTTTTTTCTCAGTTGTTTAAGACAAATATCCTGTCGTCAATCCTGTCTGGTGATCCATTGAGCTTCCTTGTTACTCTTGAGGTACTCGTCTCCCTTCAACTAATTTTTTTTTCTCAGTTGTTTAAGACAAATATCCTGTCGTCAATCCTGTCTGGTGATCCATTGAGCTTCCTTGTTACTCTTGAGGTACTCGTCTCCCTTCAACTAATTTTTTTTTCTCAGTTGTTTAAGACAAATATCCTGTCGTCAATCCTGTCTGGTGATCCATTGAGCTTCCTTGTTACTCTTGAGGTACTCGTCTCCCTTCAACTAATTTTTTTTTCTCAGTTGTTTAAGACAAATATCCTGTCGTCAATCCTGTCTGGTGATCCATTGAGCTTCCTTGTTACTCTTGAGGTACTCGTCTCCCTTCAACTAATTTTTTTTTCTCAGTTGTTTAAGACAAATATCCTGTCGTCAATCCTGTCTGGTGATCCATTGAGCTTCCTTGTTACTCTTGAGGTACTCGTCTCCCTTCAACTAATTTTTTTTTCTCAGTTGTTTAAGACAAATATCCTGTCGTCAATCCTGTCTGGTGATCCATTGAGCTTCCTTGTTACTCTTGAGGTACTCGTCTCCCTTCAACTAATTTTTTTTTCTCAGTTGTTTAAGACAAATATCCTGTCGTCAATCCTGTCTGGTGATCCATTGAGCTTCCTTGTTACTCTTGAGGTACTCGTCTCCCTTCAACTAATTTTTTTTTCTCAGTTGTTTAAGACAAATATCCTGTCGTCAATCCTGTCTGGTGATCCATTGAGCTTCCTTGTTACTCTTGAGGTACTCGTCTCCCTTCAACTAATTTTTTTTTCTCAGTTGTTTAAGACAAATATCCTGTCGTCAATCCTGTCTGGTGATCCATTGAGCTTCCTTGTTACTCTTGAGGTACTCGTCTCCCTTCAACTAATTTTTTTTTCTCAGTTGTTTAAGACAAATATCCTGTCGTCAATCCTGTCTGGTGATCCATTGAGCTTCCTTGTTACTCTTGAGGTACTCGTCTCCCTTCAACTAATTTTTTTTTCTCAGTTGTTTAAGACAAATATCCTGTCGTCAATCCTGTCTGGTGATCCATTGAGCTTCCTTGTTACTCTTGAGGTACTCGTCTCCCTTCAACTAATTTTTTTTTCTCAGTTGTTTAAGACAAATATCCTGTCGTCAATCCTGTCTGGTGATCCATTGAGCTTCCTTGTTACTCTTGAGGTACTCGTCTCCCTTCAACTAATTTTTTTTTCTCAGTTGTTTAAGACAAATATCCTGTCGTCAATCCTGTCTGGTGATCCATTGAGCTTCCTTGTTACTCTTGAGGTACTCGTCTCCCTTCAACTAATTTTTTTTTCTCAGTTGTTTAAGACAAATATCCTGTCGTCAATCCTGTCTGGTGATCCATTGAGCTTCCTTGTTACTCTTGAGGTACTCGTCTCCCTTCAACTAATTTTTTTTTCTCAGTTGTTTAAGACAAATATCCTGTCGTCAATCCTGTCTGGTGATCCATTGAGCTTCCTTGTTACTCTTGAGGTACTCGTCTCCCTTCAACTAATTTTTTTTCTCAGTTGTTTAAGACAAATATCCTGTCGTCAATCCTGTCTGGTGATCCATTGAGCTTCCTTGTTACTCTTGAGGTACTCGTCTCCCTTCAACTAATTTTTTTTCTCAGTTGTTTAAGACAAATATCCTGTCGTCAATCCTGTCTGGTGATCCATTGAGCTTCCTTGTTACTCTTGAGGTACTCGTCTCCCTTCAACTAATTTTTTTTCTCAGTTGTTTAAGACAAATATCCTGTCGTCAATCCTGTCTGGTGATCCATTGAGCTTCCTTGTTACTCTTGAGGTACTCGTCTCCCTTCAACTAATTTTTTTTCTCAGTTGTTTAAGACAAATATCCTGTCGTCAATCCTGTCTGGTGATCCATTGAGCTTCCTTGTTACTCTTGAGGTACTCGTCTCCCTTCAACTAATTTTTTTTCTCAGTTGTTTAAGACAAATATCCTGTCGTCAATCCTGTCTGGTGATCCATTGAGCTTCCTTGTTACTCTTGAGGTACTCGTCTCCCTTCAACTAATTTTTTTTCTCAGTTGTTTAAGACAAATATCCTGTCGTCAATCCTGTCTGGTGATCCATTGAGCTTCCTTGTTACTCTTGAGGTACTCGTCTCCCTTCAACTAATTTTTTTTCTCAGTTGTTTAAGACAAATATCCTGTCGTCAATCCTGTCTGGTGATCCATTGAGCTTCCTTGTTACTCTTGAGGTACTCGTCTCCCTTCAACTAATTTTTTTTCTCAGTTGTTTAAGACAAATATCCTGTCGTCAATCCTGTCTGGTGATCCATTGAGCTTCCTTGTTACTCTTGAGGTACTCGTCTCCCTTCAACTAATTTTTTTTCTCAGTTGTTTAAGACAAATATCCTGTCGTCAATCCTGTCTGGTGATCCATTGAGCTTCCTTGTTACTCTTGAGGTACTCGTCTCCCTTCAACTAATTTTTTTTCTCAGCTGTTTAAGACAAATATCCTGTCGTCAATCCTGTCTGGTGATCCATTGAGCTTCCTTGTTACTCTTGAGGTACTCGTCTCCCTTCAACTAATTTTTTTTTTTCTCAGTTGTTTAAGACGTTCTCTCCAATAACATTGTTTCCTTGTTTCAGTTAGTCATCCCGGTTTCCTCTGAGCTCCCTGTTTTTGTCTTTTCTCAGCTACTCCACCTTGAGCTGAGACCTCCCTTGCCTTAGAACTCCTTGCCTCGCATCTTCCTAGCAGGTAACTTCCACCATTGAGCTTTCTTGTTATCGATAAGAAGTAGAGTTTGTGCTCTAACTTTACTACTTCTTCTTGTGCGAGGTGAATCGATAACGAAGTTACCTGCCGTGCCGTTCTCTTAGGCTATCTTGAGGAGTTCACAGCAGAGATCAAACTTTTGCCCTGGTAAGGCCTTAGTTAGAAAATCTGCTGGGTTCTTGCTAGTATGGATTTTAGATAGAGTAACACTGCCGTCTTCGACTACGTCTCTGATGAAATGATATTTAGTGTCGACATGCTTAGTTCGTTCGTGATGAACATGATTCTTTGCTAGGGCTATAGCGCTTTGTGAATCACAGTTAAGCTTGACACTTTCTTGATCAAATCCGAGTTCCTTGCATAGTCTTCTTAGCCATAAAGCTTCTTTCGCAGCCGCGGTCAGAGCCATGTACTCGGCTTCGGTTGTTGAAAGAGCTACCACGTCTTGTAGCCCCGATCTCCAGCTTACTGTATTTCCCCAAACTTGAAACACGTAGCCTGTAACTGATCTTCTTCTGTCAAGGTCTGTAGCATAATCAGAGTCACAGAATCCCTCGATGCTGAACTTAGATCCTTTAGTAAACGTAAGACACCTTCCTGTAGCTCCTGTTAGGTATCTTAGAACCCACTTAGCAGCTGCCCAGTGCTCTCTTCCGGGTTCAGACATGTACCGGCTTATTAATCCAATAGCAAAACCTAGATCAGGTCGAGAACCGACCATTGCGTACATTATACTCCCTACTGCACTGGAATAGGGAATATCTTCCATGAACTTCCTTTCCTCTTCCTTTTGCTCTGGTCTTAAACTCCTTAGTTTGAACTGAGATGAAGTTGGTGTTACTACAGCTTTAGCATCCGTCATTCCGAACGTTTCCACCACCTTTCGTAAGTAACCTTCCTGCGACAATATTAGGGTTCCCTTTGCTCTATCTCTTATGATATCCATCCCTAATATTCTTGATGCTTTTCCCAAATCTTTCATCTCGAATTCCTTGCTCAAGCTCTCTTTGATGTTCCTAATCTCTTTCTTATCTCCTGATGCTATGAGCATGTCATCAACGTATAGGAGTAGGAATACAGCTTGTGCCGTCTTAACATTCTTCATATAGACACACGGATCCTCCTTGCTTCTTACAAACTGTTGAGTCTTCATGAAACAATCGAACCTGTGGTTCCATCGCCTTGGAGATTGTTTTAATCCATATAAAGATTTCTTAAGCAAGCACACTTTGTTTTCATCCCCTTTCTTAACAAAGCCCTCAGGTTGCTTCATAAGAATTCTTTCTTCTAGGTCTCCGTGTAAGAATGCCGTCTTTACGTCCATCTGCTCGAGTTCGTAGTCGTTGTTAACCACAATTGAGAGCATGATGCGAATTGATACGTGTTTCACGACCGGAGAGAACACTTCGTTGTAATCAATTCCCTCCTGTTGCGAAAAACCTTGAGCCACCAATCTCACCTTATACCTCGGTTCTTCCACTCCTGGTATCCCAGGCTTTAACTTGAATATCCACTTGCATCCAATAACCTTTGCATTCTCAGGTTTCTCAATCAAGATCCATGTGCGATTTCGTTCGAGTGAATCCATCTCCTCATCAGCTCCATTCTTCCATAATTTTCCTTTCTTACTCGCCATAGCTTCTGTGAAGGTCTTAGGCTCTTCTATTTCTATCTCGTCTGCTGCGGCTAATGCATAAGCTACGAAATCCTCATCTACGTATTTTGACGGTGGTTTTGTTTGCCTTCTAACTCGGTCCCTTGCCAGCATGTAATCATCCAAATTTGTTTCTGTTTCTGAAACAGTTTTGTCTTCTTCACTTGACACGCTTTCTTCTGAGATTTTAGACGTTTCTGTTAAGATAGATCCTTCTCCTTGAGCAGTTTGCTCCTCGTCGTCTACCTTTGACGGAGTTGGCCCTTCTATCAAATCTTCTTTAAACGTCACTCTTCTCGTTCGGTTTTCTTTTCTTTTATTTTCCTCACTTGCAACTTCTACGTCTTGTTTTGTGTCTGATGTGTGCTTGTATAACTCTTCTTCGTTAAATACCACGTTCCTGCTGGTGTCGCACTTACCAGTTTCTGGTATCCACACACGGTAACCCTTAACTCCGAATGGATATCCCATAAATACTCCTTTTATGGCCCTTGGACTTGTTTTATCTTGAACCTTATGAACAAATGCAGAGCACCCGAACCTTCTAAGGTTACTCAAGTCGCACTTAGTACCTGTCCATCGTTCTTCGGGTAGCTCGAATTCGATCGCAGAGTTTGGTGATCGATTTATCACGTAAGTGGCCGTTGAAGCAGCTTCGGCCCAGAACTCTTGCCCCAATCCTGTCTCCACGAGCATGCACCGAACTTTTTCCATGATTGTTCTGTTCATCCGTTCCGCAACTCCGTTTTGTTGTGGAGTATACGGACAAGTCTTATGTCTCTTGATTCCTGAGTCTTTGCATAGTTTATCAAACTTCTGATTGCAAAACTCAAGGCCATTATCCGTTCTTAGACACTTAATCTTCATCTTCGTTTGATTTTCTACTGCTTCCTTCCATTCTTCGAATTTGCTGAAGGCTTCATCTTTAGTCTTAAGAAAGTAGATCCAAACTTTGCGTGAAAAATCATCGATGAAGCTTATGTAGTATTTGCAACCGGCTAGACTTTCTGGAGTTGATGGAGCTCCCCATAAATCTGTATGTATGTACTCGAGAATCTCTTTAGTGGTATGTTTCCCTGCTGGAAAGCTTTGCTTATGAGATTTTCCCAAGACACAAGTCTCACAAAACTCAAGTTGATCCACTTCCTTCTTCGGTACATAGCCTTTTTCGACCAGCACATTCAGATTCTTTAAGCTCATATGACACAGTCTAGAATGCCATATAGTTGTTTTGTCGATCTCTGCCCTTGATACGTTAGCTTCTCCTTTAGACACTGTCCCTTGTAGGTAATAGAGCCCTTCGTTGAACTTCCCTGATATGACCTCCTTCCCGTCCTTGTAGAACCTGATCATAAAGTCTTTTCCTTCGTATTGACATCCTGATCGTTCGAGCATCCCATAAGATATCAAGTTCCGACTCATCGTCGGCATGTATCTCACATCCGTGAGAACCACTACGGTTCCGTCGGGTCTCAAGATCCTGATCTTACCAATACCTTTTACATCACAGTGGGTGTTGTTAGCCATTAGAACTCTCCCTCCTTCGAATTCTTCTAGGTCAAACAGCACATCTTTGTTTGGGGTGATATGGAAAGAACATCCCGAGTCCATCACCCATTCCTCTTTCGAGTCTTTAGTACTAACCGTTAGCACTAGGGGTTGTTTTGGCTCTTCAGCTACATTTGCGGCTTTGTATGACTTCTTATCTGGACATTCCCGCTTCCAATGTCCCTCTTTGCCGCAGATGAAGCATCCCTTATTGTTCTTATCATACTTCGGTCGAGACTTGGATCTTCCATATCTACTTTTAGACCTTCCTTTCCCGAACTTGTTTCCTCCTTTGTTTGATCGGTTTGATGACCTTCCTCTGTCTTCAACGTATAAGCCCTCATCTTGAGACTTAGAGAGTTTACCACTTTCCAATAACTCTCTCTCCTTAGATCGTGCAGCTCCGGTTACTTCGTTGATCTTGAGAGTGTCTCGTCCGTACTTGAGGGTCTCCTTGAGTTGATCGTATCGTTGAGGCATTGAATTTAGTAGGAGAATGGCTTGAACTTCCTCATCAACCTCCACGCTCAAGTTATTCAAATCTGCTACTAGCTTTAGGAAGTCATCAACGTTTGCGTCAATACTCTTTGAATCGTTCATCTTGAAAGTGTAAAATTTGTGTTGCAGATAAATACGATTCGGTAAAGACGTCTCCGTGTACAGCGTGTTGAGAGCTGTCCACATAGCAGCAGCCGTATCGCAGTGGCTGATCTTCCTCAAGACTTGATTTCCCACGTTCAAAACAATGAGATCTTTCGCTTTCTCCGATTTCCCGAGCTTAACGGGATCAATAGTTGGGATGCTTCCTGCTTCTTCCTTCTCCGCGTCCTTTAAGGTATCATCTCCCTCTACTTTGTTGACTGGTGAGTCCATTAGAAGCTTCTCATCAGTTAGGATATCCTTTAGCCCTAGGACACCAAAGTGAGCCATCATCCGAACCTTCCATAGCGAAAAATCTCCTGTCCCATCGAACCGATCTATGTCGATCCTGTCGTACTTGTCATTCCTCATTCTGTTAAAAGCACCCTAGCAATCAGAACCTGGATTGCTCTGATACCACTTGTAAGGTTTTAACCTTGATCTTATGCTTTAAACTTTAGATTGAGTTTGAACCAAAACGTATTCTCTCTGTTTATTAGAATAACCAACTTGAGACAAATTACAAACTTGAAAGATGAGTCAGAACTTATGATCTCTATCTCTCGTATAATATATCTCTAATGCTCTTCACCGAATGATTAACTTATGAGGCTATCAACTCCTATTTATAAGACTTCGAAGAAGTACCTAGTTCCTATTGTAGTATGGCAAATTTCCTTTTCGTATTTGACTTTACATAAACTAACCGACATCTTCTTGTTGCAGGATAACAGATGATGGGCCAAGACAAATCAATTAAGGCCCACTAGTATAACAGACTCCTATAAGCTTCTATATACGGAAAAAAAAACTGTAACAGATCTGTTACTCTTTTTAAGTCAGCATGAGATCGTTTCCTCCAAGATGTGGCCGTAGACACGCCAGCTCTTAGTTTCGGGACGAGTATCTCGAGATGTGCGGACGCGTGAAGCTTTTATGATTCCGTGGGTGAGAGTGTTCCTCCACGAGACTTGAACACTGTTCAAATCCACAAAAGGAAGGGTGATTATGATCAAGTAGCCTTCATCATCTTCAAGTATCGTTTTTGCAGCAGCGAGGTTCGGGCAAAGGAACAAGCTCAATCCCATGAACACGCTGCGGATTCGACAAACCTCTGTAATGATGTCCTCTGCATTCTATGAGATCTCACAAACCCTCTCTCAACACTACACGGAAACAACCTATCACCTCGCCTTGAACTTGAATGCCGGTTCGTGCATGTAACTCCTAAGCTGCATCTTCCCAAGAGCATTCTCTCAGGCCTCTCTTTTTTTTTTGATAAATTTCTCAGGCTTCTCTTTGAAAACCCACACGTACATGTTCTCCATATCGTGCTGAAGAAGAAACAAAACAAGCTTCAGATCCGTCTTGTCGAAACCAGATAACAACCCGTTGTTGCCACGGACGATCTTGGCCTCTGTCTTGTCGTTTAACGCAGGTTTGAAGTAGGAACTGAAGAAGAAATGTCAATTGGTAAAATATAGCAATATATCTTTATTTTATGTACTAATTATCTAAATGAAAATAATTTAAATAAAAATTAATTGGTTATTTTAAAAAAAAATATATATATATATATGAAAAAATACATTTTAAATGTGGAATGATACTTAAAAAAAATAAAATAAAGAGGGAGTATACGGTTATTAATACTTTATAAAAAACAAAGGGAATATACGGTTACATGGTTATTAATTTTAATTCTCCATTTTGTCAAGCTTTTCGTAATACATTTTCATTCCATGAAATCAGTAACGTTTATTTATTTTCTTCTGAAATTGTATAGTCTTTTTCCATTTGCCTCAAATGGCAAATATCAACTGACTTGTACGTACCAACCACTTCTGCATTCTATTTGTGGAACTTTAATGATCTGAGGCTCTGAGCAGCATATCACTTACCAGGAGCGGATCTACGTAACATAGGAAAGTGGCAGCTGCTCCCACTAAAAATTACAAAAAAAAAATATACATTTGCAATGGAATAAACATATAACTTGTAGCTTAATTGGCTAAATCCCCTCTCGAACACCATCTGTCCCTTTGTAGGCTGTTTTCTAAATAAGAAGTAATTCTTAGTTACTAATATCAGTGATCCTCGATAAGTTGTTACTTAAGGTTGTTTCTCAATAAGATGAGCTCCCATAACATAAGTTTTTTCTCAATAAGAAGTAATTCTAGTTACTAATATTAGTGATTCTACAGGGTTGCTACCTAAGATTTAAAGTCTGGGAAATAACGCCATGCGAGGGAGTTTAGACAACCAAGTGACGTTTTCTAATCTCTTGATTCCAAGTGGTAGCTCTACAAATTTTGAAAGCAAAAACCCTCTAATAAAAGTTATCCTAATCTTTTTAAATGTGTTAATTGCAGAATCTTGAGACATAACATTCAGCAAGAATTCATAGAAGTTGTAGAGAGTCATGTGTTTACAAGTTTTGACTAGGGAATCTATCTCTGATATATATATATATACTTTTGATATTTTTCGGTGCTGTTCTGCATCTTCACAATGGTACGGGTCAACAAGCAGCTGAAGAGGCAGACGGATATAAAAACTCTGCTTTTCTCAGTTTAATCTATTGAATAAGTATATTAGTAATGGCTTCATGATGATCCTTTACGGTGTGTAGACGGTGGATAGATTGATGGATACTGGAGACAGTGAGCATATTTTTTAGAAAGTATATAGGCCACTAGTCAATCAAATCGATTTCAACTAAAGCAAATTCATTCAATTAAAAATTACTCCAAACATTCATAAGAAAAACCTAAAGGACAGCTTAGTGAAGATTTTAAACTTCCAAATCAACAAACCCTAAAACAACAAACGCGATTTACAAAAAAAAAACCCGATTCAATCTCCTCAGCCGCCGAACCCGTACAGAGTCCTCCCCTGCCTCTTCAACGCGTACACAACATCCATCGCCGTCACCGTCTTCCTACGAGCGTGCTCGGTGTAGGTCACGGCGTCACGAATCACGTTCTCGAGGAAGATCTTGAGAACACCGCGAGTCTCCTCGTAGATCAACCCGCTGATACGCTTCACACCACCTCTCCTCGCCAAACGACGAATCGCCGGTTTGGTGATGCCCTGGATGTTGTCACGGAGAACCTTCCTGTGCCTCTTGGCTCCTCCCTTTCCCAATCCTTTTCCTCCCTTTCCACGCCCAGACATCTTTCTTTGCTCGAAAAGTTTTTGAATCAGAGAGAGAGAGAGAGGTTAAAGACTGCGATGTGTAGATCTGAGAGGATGGTGAGAGGTTTAAATAAGAGCACGCATCTGTGTGTTTTCTGTTTTAATTTTCTGAGGGAGGATATGAACCATTGGATTGTTATTTTAATCTGACGGTAGTAAATATCAATCCGCGTGATTTTACTTGATTGGCTGTCGTCTGTGGCGTAAGATAGCACCGTTGGATTATATTAAAATCAACGGTTGTTAACGTCAATCCGCATGATTCAGTGGCTAGTGTCCGTGGACCGTTGGATCTGTTGTGATTCGTAATAGGATCTGCGAACCGTAGATTATATGGGATTATGATGATGAGGGAAACGACGTCGTTGCGTTTTAACCAGGAAGATGAAGAAAAGGCGCGGGAAAATCAAGACTGCATATTTTTTCATCGTAGGGAATTTTGCAAATTCAGGTTCTTTTAGCATTAGCTGAACTTCTGTCTGAGCTGTTGAAATGTACAAGAAAAAGTACTATTCTCCATCTTTCTAGTCTCTACTTGATAATATGTTTCTTTATCAGTTGGCAGTGTGGGACAAGAAAATGGTAATTGAATGTTATATTATTGTCTAAATGAGTATTAAAGGGTTTACACATTTGATTGGAAGTTATAATCAGCAGTCTAAACACATTTAAAGTGGCCAATATCAATGAGATATGATGACTACCAGAAGCTTCAACATACGAGTAAACTAGAACAGATGTTTCTCATTTAAGTCAACATAAGATCGTTACCTCCAAGATGTGGACGTAGACACACCTGCAGCTCATGCTCTTCTGGTCCAGCTCTTAGTTTTGGGACAAGTATCTCAAGAACCGATCCGGGACCATCGTAATACGCTTCAATGTTTGCCTCTTCAGGGATTCGAGTTGCAAGGAGACTTCTCTTACAAACTCTCCTGGTGGGCATGCTCAGAGGCTTGATGATCAGTCAACTTGAATGTTCTGTCATGTCTCTCGACGAAAGGCACACGAGATGTGCTGAGACGCATGAAACTCTTATGATACCGTGTGTGAGAGTGTTCCTCCACGAGATTTTAACACTGTTCAAATCCACAAAAGGAAGGGTGATTATTATGATCAAGTAGCCTTCTACATCCTCGTATATAGTTTTTTTCTCCATATCGTGCTGAACAAGAAACACATCAAGCTTCAAATCCGTCTTGTCGAAGCCAGACAACAACCTGTTGCCACTGTCACGGATGATCTTGGCCTTTGAGTTCTCGTTTAACGCGGGCTTGAAGTAGAAACTGAAGAAGAACCAAACACCCCATGTGCTATCAACACGCTTAGCGCATTTCCTCCCAGCCTTGGGGACAGCAACACTCATGTAATTCTCAGTCTCATACACTTGTGAACCTAACCCAACATCAAGAACCTCGCAAGAATGGAGATTCCAAGTCTGAGGAGGAGGAATACGCTAAGCTGAGAGAGGTAAGTTGATGTCAGGAGGGCCAAAGAAAAGAGATTGACGGTTACTCATCTCTAAGTCAAGCTCCTCGTGAGATGGAGCCCTTGAATCCATTGATAAGAGAGTTAAAGGGTGGTGATTCTCCATCGTCAAAGACGTTAAACACGAGTTATCATCTACCATTTCAGCTCAGACCAGAGACGAGTATCATCTCCTGTAACCATAAACAACACTCTTTTATCTCCAATGAGATGAAGCTCTGACAATGGAATCGTATAACATAAAGTTCCACACTTTACCACATAACTTGAAGAAGGATATGGAATCTGATTAAGCCTTTTGTGTATATAAGGAAAAAGTAAACGGCTTTGTGAAACTAAGCAGAGATGAACTCAGAAGCAGAAGAAGCTAAGATGGTGTTGTCACCATCATTAGTACTCGTTGGCTACCAAGATTGATCACTGCTCTTTGTGTCTTCGCCAGCACACGACAGCAAATCGAGTTTTCTTCTTCCTGTTTTTTTTTTCTAGAGAGGGGGGAGAGATACGGTCAGGAGTCAACGACTGCCTCGGATGCAAGTATGCAACCGTGGAAAGTTTCTGCCGTTACTTAGCGGTGACGATTGATGTTATCTATAAAATACTAAATCTATCATATATACATGTTTTTTTTGTCAACTATATATACATGTATATTTTTTTTTTTTTAAATTGTCAGGATTTTCAGAATACGTTATAATAAAATTCAACAAAATCAGCAATATTATTTATTATCTTCTAATTTTTAGTCTTTTTTTTTTGTTGCTTCAAATGGCAAATATCAACCTGCTTGTACGTACCCTACTTTTGCATTCTATTTGTGGAACTTTGATGATCTGAGGCTCTGAGCAACAGCACTACTTCTGCTGACTTGTACGTACCAACTAGTTATGCATTCTATTTGTGGGAACTTTGATGATCTGAGGCTCTGAGCAGCAGCACTCACGATCCTTTTTGGGAACTCGTTATGTTTTAAAAAAAAATCTAGTTCTACCTCTTCAGAACATGTCCTTCATGTGGCTATCTATGCATGTGGTTATAACGTCTGCTATATTTTGGAGAATCTCTTGTAAAATGTTACTAGAAGATAGTTCTATAGAAAAATCCGTCTTATATATTCTATTGGTTGTGTTTCTTAAGCTAGCCTCATAGACCAATTCTGATAAATATAATTTCAAAAATCACCTAGAGATTTGTTTTATGTTCATCATTCTCAAGCTGTAGTATCTTTAATTATTTATATATATGATGGCAAAGGTGTTGACCCTGTTCATCAATTCTAAAACATATCACCTCCTTGTTCTCCTTGTTGACATAGCTATCCTAATAAGTAATAACTTACTCACTTATGCAGCTATGCTCAAAATAATCAAACTCTTTATCCTAACATTTGCTGAAATCGATGTAAATTTTTTGAACTAGATTTAAGGGTTTATTTGTGAAATAACCAAAAATAAAAAATTAGATTTGTAGTAAAAAGGTAGAGAGATAGAGAGAGAACATAGGATGATGTTTTGGTTAGTTAATGAATTATAATTTTTTTTAATCATTTGACTTAATTTCCCTATATTTAAATCGAATTTTAAATCGATTTAAATCACTTTTTGAAATCAATTTAAATCGAACTTTAAAACATTCATAACAGCTTCTAATAATTTTTCGTAAATTATACTGACACATACTAAATTCTTGACAAATCCCTCATGCAAGCCAGAATATATTAATCGAGCAACATTAGAATTTATTGTTTGTCAAACTTATCTATATGTTTTTATTCGTTCTATGATTAACTATAACCAATCATTTTAGAAATTCATATGAGACTAATTGAAAATTTGTTTTATATAATGATTTTAAACACCTTGATGGCGACCCCATTTGTAGAACCTCACACACATAGCCATTGAATTTGATTCAAACAAGGTTTCTCTTGAAAACTGGACGATTTTTCTCTGTAGAACGCTCTTCAGCTCTCTCTCTTGCACTGTTTTATGTGTCAAATGTTTCACTTAGCACTTGTTGCAAGTTTTGTGATGGCCATAGCAACCTGTGCCGCAAATATTACAATAGTACATTCACGTGTGTCTGGCTTAGTCTCTAAATCAAAGCTCAGTTTGCTAGTCCTATTAGCAGACCCAAACCTGAAGACCCAAAAGTCATTATATAAATATAATATTTGACAAAAATGAATAAATAATCTTGTTGGCACCGACAACCACCAAATGTCCAACCACGACTCCCATATAACCATCATTACAAAACACCAAAGAAGATTCTTTTTTCTTTCATTGAATAAAAAAACAATTAGAAGATAACACAGAGATGCTATCTTGAGTCAATAGAATCAAATGGTCATGCTATCAAAATCATATAAAACCATGTGGCTAATGAAAGAAACTTAGATATTTTCCCACAGAAAACAAAAGATTTATGTAATGACGATAGGTACGTTTGCAGTAAAATAATTACGAAAGTGATTGTTGCAATCGATATTATAAAACATGTGGTACGAGCCATCTCCAACGCAAATATAGAAGAAATATACTACAGTAAAATTTTAAAAATTGTAATGACATTGTATTATAAAAAATCATGTTTTTTAGTTTTTCCAATTGAAATAAAAATATAAAATGACTAAATTGGATAGAAATAGTCTAAGTATAATCTACTTCTGGTTGCAAATATCACTTAATATATGTATAATATCATTTAAAATATAAAAATGACTAAATTAGATAGAAATAGTCTAATTATATAATCTATTTCTGGTTGCAAATATCATTTAAAAGATATTCGTGGCATGTTTTCATTTTTGTTAATTGACCTAATACAAATAGCATTATATTTGACTATTCGTTGTCGGAAAATAATTTGGAAAACAAAACGAAACTTATAATAGTGAGAAGCACTTTCCACTATTATCTCTCTTCCTCATATCACAGTAACAATGTTCAATAATGATACCACTATCGACGCCGGAGCCGCCGTGCCCACTTCATCTGCTACAGTTCCCTCCACCATCTTCCCCGGCACAACCATCACTTCCAACTCCACCTTCATCATCATCGGACCCCCTCCACCGTTCCCAGCACCTCCTCGCACCATCGACTTCACTCCTATCAAACTAATCTTCGCCGTCATCGCAATCGTCGCCGTTCCCGCCTTGGTTTACGCTCTTTTCTTCGCCACCCCACGTTCTTCTCGCCGCCGCAACTCCTCCTCGTCCTCCCGCCGCGGCGGCAGCTCTTCCTCCGACGACACACCTCATGCAACCGTGGATATCGCACCGGCCGAGATAGACGCCACCACCGTCGCACCTGATTCGGGAAAGAAATTCACGAAAGAGACTCATTCAAAGGGGATCGGTAAGGAATGCTCCGTGTGCCTGTCGGTGTTCGCTGACGGCGAAGAGATCCGACAGCTAAGCGCGTGTAAGCACGAGTTCCACGTGTCATGTATTGAGAGGTGGCTCAAAGACAAAGATCATCCCAAATGTCCTATTTGCAGAGCAGACGTCCCCGCTAAACCGACCGAAGCCGACGCTAACGTTAACGTTAACGGCAACGTGAATCGCAGCGGTGGCGGAAACCGCCGAGTTTCAGCGACCAATAGAGATGACGATTGGCATCAAGGTCTACCTGATGCTTCTAGTTTAGTTTGAATTTTTTTTATTTTTATTTTTTGTAATTTTTTTTTTCGATTTCATGATTTTCGCGATATTTTATTGCGAATGTAAACAAATTACGTTAAATCTAAAAAATATGAGGTCGTTAATTTAACTATTTTTGGTTGCTTCGTAACTTAGTAAGCAACAGTGTGTGTAAGATCTCGACAACTCACTGAAACGCACTACAGCATGCTCATCCCACGGCGATGTAGTCATGTAGATCTCATGATAATCGTGCGGTTCATATTCCTCCATCTTCTTAAACGCCGATTTCAGTGACTGGTAGGCTTTATCCTCTTGTTCCTTCTGGGTTTAACTTCTGGATTTCAGTGCTAGACTGGAAACCATCCGGCGAATGGTGAGTCAACCGGTTTAACACTGATAATCTATATTTTGCGTCAAGTGGCGCTTAGAGTTTTATGTTTCTAATAAGTCATAGGACCTCCTGTTCGAATTAACTCACAACACTAAAAATGTGTGGCCATACAACATTAATTTCTAATTTCTAATTTCTAACGCCGATAAACAAATTTCTATATGGACTAGTCAGTTGGATCTCGATCCGCCGAATACCTTCAAATTATTATTACAAAATTTTTTTTATAGGAATCTTATTCCAGTTCCATTGGACTTTATACTTAGGAGAATCTATTAAATTTATTAAATTTCTTTTCAATCTTATATTTTAATTAATCATTAGATATTAGAGAAAATCTCATTCTCATAGATTGATTAGTGTTTTGTTAAATTATACAATCCATTTTGCCAATCTAACAAAACTGACACATAAAAAGTTTATTATCTGTGTTCTTTAATTAGATAGCATTTATCTTTTATCTACAATCTTAATGGTTTATTTTTTAACTTCTTAAAACTATTTAAAAACACGTGTATAATTTTCATTCTAATACTTAAGTTATATATATGGTCGCTTAACGTAATATACATTAGTGACATATCTAAGTTAACGAAGAATAAATTTTAAAATCCAAAAAATCACAATAACATAATTGTTCTTATATTCTTTTTCTTTTAAACATAATTGTTATCAAAACTAGAGCTGGGCATTTTACCAGATACCCGAACCCGTATTCGAACCCGACCGAAAAACCCGAACTGAAACCGAACCGAAGTAGAAAAATACCCGAACGGATATTAAATTAGGAGAGATTGGATATCCGAACCCGAACGGGTAATATCCAAACCCGAATGGATATCCGAAGATAACCGAACTTATGCATATTTAACATTAAATTTATAGTTTACTTCTCTAATTTTATTTAAAATAATTATATTGATGCTACCCATACTTTAAGATCATATAACATATATATTTTAATAGACAAAATGATTTGTTATTCAATTAAAATGCATATCAAGCTTTTTGTTATGTGCATTAACAAAAGTTACACCCAAAATTAAAAAACAATAACCAAATTAGTGTCTTTTTATTTTTAAAATGTTATCTCCAAATTTATTAATCATTCAATCTATTAAAAAATAAAAAACATTTAGTGAAAATTATATTTTTAAATAAAAGAAACTTGAGATGAAGAATTTTATTATTTTTTTCTTTGAAAATCTAAATATCCAAACCCGATCTAAAATAACCGAACCCGAATTAAAAATACCCGAACCCGATCCGAAGTAAAGAAATACCCGAACGGGTTTTATACTCCTTTAACGAAATACCCGAAAATCCAAAATACCCAACCCAAACCCGAACGGGTACCCGGATGCCCACGCCTAATCAAAACTAATGTAATCTCTTCTAGAGATTCTTCCTTCTAGGCTTAAAACATATGACATATCAATGTGTATGTTTTCTAATATATATCCACATGTGTAAATAATGATCATCAGTTAACAACAACCGACGCTAGACTCATTTCAGGACAATAACAACAAAACCCAAAACGAATCTCAGCACCATTCACTGTATGGAACTACCCCATGGCCTAATTGGAGATATTGTCGAGAAATTACCGGTGAAATCTCTGTTAAGATTCAAACTCGTGCCAACATAATGGAAATCTACGATTGATGGCCCGACTGGTTCAAACGCAGCAGTTGCGGTTGCGGGTGCGGGAGTTTGTGGATGTGGGTGGTTGCGATTTCAAGCGTTATTAAGCATTTTGTATGACTGGCACAACGTTTGAAAATTATTGCGTATGCGGGATATTTGTGACTAGTTGATTATGAGATATTGCAGCGGTTTAATAAGAAATTAGCAATACTAACATATTATAACATTATAAAAATATTAAAAACATACTATTGTGATAATATATAACAAGTATTAATATAATATGATTAATAATAACATTATGTTTAATTTTTCATTTTTTAATTAGTTGAAAGTTATAATTTTAATAAATCTTTTTTAAAGATTTACATTAAAACATTTGAAAGAATATTTTGTTTCATTTTATATTGTGTATATATTTATATATGTATGTATATTAATTTTTTAAAAATTCTAATGAATAGCTAATTTAAAGGATTTATAAAATAAATTATGATATTGTTTGTGAATTTAAATTAATATACAAAATGTGTATATATTTTCATTTATAACATTTTCATTTTAAATTTTAAATTTTAAATTTTAAATTTTAAAATATTTTTTTTAAAAATAATTATATATATATTTATCCACCCGCAACCGTCCGCAACCGCAAACGCTAGCTGGAACCAACTTTTGATTTTAAGAGGTTCAGAGCGGTTTGAAGCGATTTGTAGCGATTTGTATGATTGTTTTGAAACGCGGTCAACCGCTACCAATCGCAAAAGCTACGTTTGCGGGTGGTAGCGGGGAAACCAGTCAGCCCCTGAATCTCCATATTTTAAGAAAAAACAATTGTTATATAGTCAACTACAAGAGCCAAAATAAAAATCAATAAAATTAATTTGTTAAACATTTTTTATTCAAAAAATAAAAAATAAGAAAATTAAATAAAATATAAAATAAATAAATAATTTAGAAAAATTTAGAAAATTCACGAAAATTGAAATTTAAAAATTCAAAATAGATTTTTTTAAAAAAAATTTCAGAAAATAAACAAAATTTTTTTTGAAAATTTAAAAATTCAAAATAGTTTTTATAAAAAAAATTAGAACAAATTCTTTCATTTTGAAATTACAAGATTGTTTAAAAACTTACATTTAATTGTTGACAATGACATTTTCAAACATATCATTGATGAAGATGATGGTTTTTCACATAACCACTAACAAAATATTTTAAAAAACATTTACAAATTAAATAAAAATTCATAAAATTAGCAAATTTAAAAATTCAAAATATGTTTTAGATTTTGTTTTAAAAAAAATTCATCATTAAAGTTTACAAGATTACTTAAAAAACTTACACATAATTGTTCACAATAACATTTTCAAACATATCACTGATCACTAATGCCACTTTCAAGATTTTAATGTGATTTTCTGTTTAATTTTCTAAATTTTTATTTATTTTATATTTTTTGGAAAAAATCGACACGTCATCATTTTTATCACTTTTACCTATATAACTAGTCAGATTTTTACTTGATGAATAAATAAGTCAAATTAGAAACTTTTATGATACAAATGTCATCTTGAATGTTAAAAGTGTTAGTCGAAAAATTTCAAAGTAAAAGTCTCAGTGAATACCAATTTCAAAGTTTTTAAATGTGTTTTTCTCTTAGATTCTTTTGTTTACAATGTGACATGCATGTCATGCATAGTGGTGAACGTTAGTTCATAGTATTATGGGTCGATTAAAGTAGTTGTGGTAAACGTTAAATAAATGGAGATAATCATAACTTTTTAATTAATCAAGATTAACAACATCATGATAGGGTTTTTATTAATAACCATGAGGGTTTGATAAATTTAGTAACAAAACGATTTAGACAACCTATAGCGCCTTACAGATCATATAGATAGTAGATCTGTGATTTGATGGTCCATTAAACCGCCGGTGCCTGTGGCGGTGGCTGTGGAGAGAGTTTCTTCGATATCTCCTCCATCTTCTTCACTCTTCATCGTCGAGTTTGCCCCGGCAGCGAGCATTTCGACCTCACTCGTATATCCCGCCACAACATCACTACAAGAAATATTGGCTTTGATAGCGGAGAAGGATAGCGTTTTTTTTTTACCTTTCTGCTATGGTTGACATACCCGTTACTTTTAGATAGCGTTTGTATATTTAGAAGCGCTATGATAGAGTAGTATATTTTGAAACGCTATGATAGCATATTTTTGATAGCAAAACAATTTAAACGCTATATTTAGGTTTTTATCCCTAAACCCTAAACAAGTTTTTAAACACTAAACTCTAAATATAAACCTTAAAACTCTTATATTTTCGTATTATAACTTCAAATCTTGAATTTGAACTCAAGTTTTTTCTTTTAAAATTTGATATGCTATGTTTGGCTTTTTTAATCTCTATACCCTATACATTAAACCCTATACATTAAACACAAACTTTAAACTCTAATATTTAACATCAAATCTTAAATTTAACTTTAAATCTTAATAAAACTCAAAAAGTAATATTTTTCAAAAGTTAATATCAGATCTTAAATCAATATCCAAACCCTTTAACCCTCAAACCCTATATTCAAACATTTATGATAAACTCCAACTTTAAATCTAAAATTTTAAAACTTATTACATAAATCTTTAATTATAAATCATAAAAATAAAATCTAATCACTTTGTTAAAGTTATATATCATTAAATTTATTAATATAAATGGTAATTTAATTTTATATAGATAAAATTACTTAACAATCAAATTATAATATTTAAACAATTATTAAACAAAAATAATTTTTGATTGATTAGTTTTGACCATTGATGTTTTTAATCCAATGGCTATAAATCATTCTTTGGTTAATCCTCCCCCTTCTTTCTCATTGGCCAAATCATTATGCACAAGGATAACCTTTTTCATCCATTGGATGCGATCTAATCCGACGGCCTAGATTCATTATTCTCTCTCCTTTCTCTTCAATTTTCTTTTGGTTTCTAAAAGATACGAAGTCCATTGATCCCGTCTCCTCATCTCCCTTCTACGATCTCTGCTCTCTCTCTCTCTCTCTCTCTCTCTCTCTCTCTCTCTCTCTCTCTCTCTCTCTCTCTCTCTCTCTCTCTCTCTCTCTCTCTCTCTCTCTCTCTCTCTCTCTCTCTCTCTCTCTCGTATCTTCCTTGAGTTATGTGGTTTTGATTCCCTTTAGATTTTTTTTTTTTTTTGAGATTTTGTAACAGAGAAACAGATCTTGGTCGAATCTGGAGAATCTGTGGTGTAACCGGAAGTTAGAAGTGGTAGTGGAGGTGGAACCGGAGAAGAAGAGATGCAGAGAAGGAGAGAAGACAGACGCGAGGGTGGAGCCGAGCAAGAAGAAGAAGAGAGGCGGAGATGGAGATAAGACAGGGCTTGGTCGATACAGTGAATGGAGGAGGACGCGACGGTGGATGGAAGGAGGAGGACTGCGATGTATGGTGGAGGAGGACGACAGGATGGACACAGAGATGAGATGTATACAGCGATGGGTGGTGGTGTGGCGGGTGAGTAGAAGATGAAGAAGATGAAGAAGACGAAGAAGGTGGTGGTGGTGCGGCGGCTTCCATTTAGTTAGTAATTAGGTTTAAGTTTCTCGTTTAGGTTTTTGGTTTAGTTGGTTTATTTGGTTTATTTTTTTTTCCATGTAAACCATTTGTAATTCAATCTAATTTATAAATTATAATTTTGATATATTACATTTTTTTTAAAACAAATATATATATATATATATATATATATATTTGTTTTTTTTTTAATTTTCAATAATATAAATAATAACAAAAATTAAATGCTATCAAAGACTATTTAATTGCACACAAAAAACGCTATAATATATAACAATAAGATAGCAGTGCAAAAAACCGCTATCTAAAGTGCTTGACCTATTATGACGGGCGATGATACAGTGTTTCATAAACCGCTATTGTATCGATAGATAGCGTTTTTCGTCCGCTAATAAAAACCATTTTTCTTGTAGTGCGTCCACCTCATCTGCAACCACCGCTTCACGAACCATATCTTTGTTGTTTGTCAATGTCTCCACGGCGTTGTCCACCTGAATGAACATGGGCTCCTCCTGCATCTATTACCGCATTTACAAAGCTGGTTCAGAAGACAAACCATTCAAATCATCGCTTATGACATATAGTAAGAGAAAGTATAATATATTTATTTATAAGATTTATATAAACAATATCAATATTTTCTACAAATATTATTATCAATAAATATAAATTATGTTTACAAATAAACTTTAGTAAAATTATATAAAAATATAAGCAAAAACTATATAAATATAAGTAAAACTATATAAATTATAAGTAAAATATTATTTTTAAGTTAAAATTTTGTATTAGCAATTGGTTTTAGTAAATTATGATTGATTATAGTCAAAATATTGATGATATGTTAACAAATATTGATATAGTTAATTTCATAAAATTATATTTCATATTTATTAATGAAATTGAATTATTTTATTTAAAAAAGGTGTGATATTTTATATTATATATATGATATTAAGGAAAAATATAAAAATATGTTGTTAACAGTTTGCTTCGGACATATAAAAGTACTAGGCCGGCGTTGCGCCTTGGCATTTACTGACTTGAAAATGTTCATGTACTCAGCTATTGAGACCAACGGCCGCAGCACAACCTCCATATTGTGTTTTGTGTAAGCGTTCGTGTGTAATTTGTCTAAGAGTAGGATTAACGGTAGGTTCTTGACACAAGCTTTTAGAATAGAGAAAATTAAAATAATAATAAATTACCAAAAGTCATGAAATAGAAATGAGAAGAGTTCTTAAAAACTACATTAAAAAAACGGTTTCAAAATAGACACCTATGTGTCAGTTGATCATTGGTTTTACCTTTTACAAAAAGTACAATGCACATAAATTATTATAATATTTTTTTTCTTTTAGTATTCCTACCGGTTTCAACCGATAATCATGCTCTAAGTGTTTGTGTCCTTTTATTGGTGAAATATCTTGATTTCTATAGTTCTTGATGAATAAGTGGTAGTTTTGCCTCATTTAACTCTATTCTCATTACTAAACGTATAAACTATTAAAATCTAAGTCTCATAAATCGGTAGTTGGAAAAAAACCTTAGTAATATATAAGATAGATGAGCCAATCTGGTTATTATCAATTGGTTTTTAGGTTGTAAACCTATCTAGCTTAAGATGATATCAGATCCTAATCCATGCATTCTAATTTGATCCTCATCGATTAATTCCAAAGTGATCCACCGATCCTTGTAAGAATATTCCAAGATTAGCTCTCAAAGAGCTATCATCTCGAGAAAACGTATTAAAGATTAAGTCTCTCACGTTAGTAATTAAAAAGGATCCTTATTAATATTGGAATCTCATATTTTTTAACAGAAACAAATTAGTACAAGAAAAAATTAATGCACATTCCCAAAGGGAAATAGGTTGTGAATCTCGTATCGTGCGCAATTCACCTACTGGTCATCCCCAAAGGGAAATAGGTTACACATTTCCACAGCTAATTGGAACTATCTAATCTCGATCACTTGCTTCACTTGAGTTTCTTGCTTCTATATTGTATAGTGCTCTGTTTTTTTTCTTGTATCAAGCTGCCTAATCCGAATCTTGTAATATACTATCTTGAATTAAGATCTTATGATTTATGTTTTGTACGTGATTACAGAAAACATTTTTACGGAATGCATTTTCTTATTTCCCAAGTCTGATGTCAATTATATTTTTTTAAAATCATTAGTTCTGAGATAATATTATAGTCTAGCTAGTATCCTAGTTGTTTGACAATATATCTTAACTTATTTGCCTTGCAAAAGCCATGCTATATTATTTAATGCACAACCAAAATTAAAACAAATCCAAGATTGCATGTTATATGGTAAAGTTTTGGGAGAGATTTGAGGTAATGGTGATGGGTTTAGTTGATTTGGTGACGGAGAAAGGTCCGACTATGTTAGATAGCACGCTTCACGGTGTTGTGATTTTGATGAAGAAAGACTGGGATTGGTTTATTAATCTGAGTTCTTCTTATTATCCTCTCATGCCTCAAGATGGTATAACTTTACTCAATCTTAAACCATTTCCCGACATCTCTGCTTCATGTTTAGATGCTGTTAGAAAATCCTTGGATTTTAGTTTGGTAATGATAAGTTCAATGAAAACGTAAGCCTCTGTTTGATGTTTCCTTCAACGGAATTCTGATTAGAGTAAGTTTGGTAATAAACTATAAGTTGAAGTTCCCGTCTTCTTGCATTATTGACTTGTCCAAGAATTAAGAAGACATGTGATGTTATATGTTTGATTGGCTTCTTTGTATTGACTTTAACTACTCTCTGAACACCGGACATGATTTTTAAAGCAGAAGAATGGTATTTTGGTTTTGTTGTTGGCTTCGGCACTGTAATCATACTGTACTTTTGGATCTTTTCAGAATGTTCTTCGGTTTATATTCAGAAAATTGGCGTCATGCTTCTTTGCGTAACAGGTCCAACTATAAGTTTTGCAGGAACCAAAGAGCAAGACCTATCATTATTGACCCTGGCTACCATTTGAAGAAATCTGAGTGTCTTTTAGGCTAACGAACGAAGGTCTTTGCCTGCTCATGGGTAAAAATCTTCGTAACTTATAAGTGTGATTGCCTCTCCTTCTTCGTGTGTGTATGGATCTCTTCTCAACAAGCGTAGCTTTAACAAGACCGCTTCTCAAGTTCTATCTCCCAAGAACGCTATTGATGTACGTACTACACTAATATCCGTTTGTCATCCGAAGGCTATTTTCAGACAGTTGTGTGCAACAACAAGGATTATCAGAACACAACGGTTAACCATGAATTGCATTACACGCATGCACTGGGATCCGCTTTGGACAATGTCACGAAAGTCCGCTACCGTTAGATTCATGGCTCGCTGCTGGAGTTTTGAGAGGATAATCTTATACTTGATAAAATC
Source organism: Brassica carinata (assembly GCA_016771965.1). NCBI lineage: Eukaryota > Viridiplantae > Streptophyta > Magnoliopsida > Brassicales > Brassicaceae > Brassica > Brassica carinata. The sequence goes on from CM028692.1 coordinate 50,795,486, forward strand.
GACGTCTAGCAGCTGGGTCAAACCGATGGTAGAGTTGAAGACTGAGGAGTTTGTTAAGCCAACGGTGAGTTAGAAGAGGCTTGAGAAGCTCATGGTTAGGCTTCTTGACCTTGAGAGTTTCAGGGTTAAGCAATGTAAATAGTTCTTTATATATTAACTCTTGAATTCTTGATTATTGGGTTTTACTCTTCCAATCATTATTTTTTTTCATTAGTTTCTGTTCTCTAATGACATCTTCGAAATGTGTTTATCCTAATGTGAATGTCTTCTGTCCTACACACTGGCAATGCCGTGCCGGCTCTTGCCATTTGAACAAGGTACTTTTGCACAGAATCTTTTTTTTTTATAAAAAAAATTAGTTAGAATTTGGGTTACATTTGAACAGGGTCCTCCTACAAATGATGTAAGAAAATAATACAGATCAGCATTAATTGATACTTGTTATAAGTTTGATCAAATCAAATTTTATTTTATAAAACTATTATATTGATTAAAAGGAAAATGAGTATTGAATAATTATGTGGAAGATAGAGAAGATGAGGTGGAATGTAAAAAAGAAAAAAAGGTCTTGATTAACGATAACCAATGTAGATGGTCTTATGAGTTTGTGTTATTCTAATGTGAATGTGTAGTTCATACTATCTATGCTCATATTTTATCTACATATGATCGAATTATTAAAATGACTTTACCAAATTAGTTTTATTTCTGACACTAGCTGAATAAAATCTATCGAAGTCTGTGAGAGAATGTTTTAGCGTGGGTAAAACTGTAGAACAGATTTCTTGGACAGTGAACCCAAGTCTCAAGCCACAACGTACAGGAGGAGATGGAGAGTAAGATTCACGCGGTTCGAGGGAGATATCTCCTATTGCCATGCAGAGAAAAAAAAAAGTAAAGCAGAGAGGGAACATGATGGACCGGTCACGATGCTTCGGCTGTCGTCCAACGACCAAAGCACCCATTTTACCCACTTTTCCTATTATCAATCTCTTTGATCTTCTTTTTTTTTTTTAAATAATTATACTAAATCATTCTATGATCAACGATCCTATTATAATCATTATGTTACGCCTCGAAATTCGGTCTACATAACACTTTTGTCTCCTAAATTCACTCCATATATTCTACTCGGATCAATCTACACAGAAATCAACGATATAATCACTCCAAACGAGAGATTATTCGATTCTTTAAATTAAATCAATCTATACAAAAACACAATGTGGTCATTATTTTAAGGGACAAAGGGTTAACTTTACATAAAAACTTCATCCAATTCATAACATCGTTGTCATGGATTCATAGCAACAATTTTTATGAGCATCCAAATTAAACGAGTCTAAGTTTATTAAATTGCTACAGTTGATTTTTACTCTATGGAAATCACCTGTCAAGAATATACTTTTAGTCATGGAAATGAAGTATTAGTTAAATAATCACAACTTATATAGACCATGCTGGTAATGATCTTTAAATCTCGCTCAGTCTATGTGTGGATCTATCAAGCGAAGGCCATCACGAGGAAGAAGATAAAACCTTATGTACTAAGAAAACATACTTATTTATGTATGAAACTATTGATAAGAAATTTAAACCCTAACTAAAGCAAGAAAACAAAAAGAATCATGTCAGTCCTACCCCATATGGTACACAAACCCTAATAATTACATATATGACAACTATTTTATTACACCCCGATACAAAATATTATATACACACATGCAGATATATATATAAAGGTTCATCCACTTTAAGTTTTAGCCATCTTCATCCTCACACTCAATCTTCTCCTCTCTGCCTTCACTCTCTTCGTTTTTTTTTTTCTCTCTCTTTGTTGTGATCCCTCTACTAGATCTAGATCTAGTTCTAATATCACCCACCAAGAAAAGGAGAAAAGAAAAAGGAATCTGGCTTTACTTTTAAAATTTTGAAGAATAAAATCAAAAGAGAGTATAACCATGGTTTTTTCCTCCATCCAAGCTTATCTTGATTCATCCAACTGGCAACAAGTAAGTGCTTTGCTATTCTATATATACAAACTTCTTTCAGAATATATACACGAAAATTATTATTTCTTAGCAATTACATGTTCTAATTTGGGGATCGAACCACAAATGATAAATCTTAATTCAAAGGAAGAAAAAAAAAACCCCAAAAAAAAATCTTCCTGCTTTGGAATAAGCATAATCTAATTTTAGAATCAAACTCCAAAAAGGAGTACTAATCTTAGTTCAAAGCAAGAAAACGAAAAGATACAAAAATTCTTCTTGCTTAGCATGTTCTTGAATATTCTTGTTCACTTTTACTAATTTATTTTATTTTCTTTAATTTGTTAAATTATTTTAGGCTCCTCCGAGCAATTATAACCAGGGCGGCGCAGGAGCCTCAGCAACCGGGGGTCATGGTCTTGGTCCTCAGCTGCAGCCACAATCTCAGCCGCAGTCTAACGGTAGCGGAAGCAGTGGCTCGGTCCGCCCAGGATCGATGGTGGATAGAGCAAGACAGGCAAACGTAGCCATACCCGAAGCCGCACTTAAATGTCCAAGATGCGAGTCCACCAACACCAAGTTCTGCTACTTCAACAACTACAGCCTCACTCAGCCACGTCACTTCTGCAAAACCTGCCGGAGATACTGGACACGTGGCGGTGCCCTCCGCAGCGTCCCCGTCGGTGGTGGCTGTAGGAGAAACAGGCGTACTAAAAGCAGCAACAACAATAATAACAGCACCGCCACTAGCAACAACACAAGCTTCTCCTCCGCAGCCTCGGGGAATGCATCCACCATCAGCGCGATTCTCTCCTCGAACTATGGAGGAAACCAAGAGAGTTTCTTGAGCCAGATATTATCTCCGGTGAGGCTAATGAATACTACTTATAATCATCAACTCGGAGATCACGCAGATGGTACAAAAATAGATAACAGCATGAGCTTGTTAAACTATGGAGGATTGAACCAAGACTTGAGGTCAATCCAAATGGGAAACTCTGGTGGCTCGCTTATGAGCTGTGTTGAAGAGTGGAGATCGACGTCTCATCATCAGCAGCCGCAGAGTTTTGGAGGTGGAAACTGTGAGGATTCTTCTAATAATAATCCATCTTCAAATGGCTTTTACCCTTTTGAATCGCCGAGGATAACTTCTGCTTTAGCGTCGCAGTTTTCTTCGGTTAAAGTTGAAGATAATCCTTACAAATGGGTTAATGTCAATGGTAATTTCTCTTCCTGGACAGATCGTTCTACTTTCGGCTCTTCTCGTTGAGTTCAACAAAAAAGAAAAGAAAAAAATGGGTACTTGTTGATGAAAAACCCTAGTTACAACTTATCAGATTAACGTTGTCTTGTTTTACGTTTTTGTTTAGTTTATGTTGTTTACAACTTCCCTCTTTGTTGATCTATGGTTCTACGTACGTAGCTTAAGTTACTGGGTGTGTCTGAGACTGTTCCTTTGTTCTTTTTTTTTTTTGAAAAAAGTTCCTTGTTCTTTTTGTCAACACTGTTTCTTTGTTATCTTTGAGTTTGGTACATATAGTCTTAGACCATGATTATCCCTAATTTCTTAGGGCGAGATTCTTAGAAAAATATAAGAAATTGTTTCTTAACTTTTAACTAAAAAGATAAGAAACAATTTCTTAAGACCATGTACATCGGTCGACTATTAGGGGGGTTTTTACCAAAAAAGAAGTGGTGGGCCACACAATTTCAAGAGTAACCGATAACAAAAGTGATCCATTAAAGATCCACTATGTAGGAGTTTTGGCATTGTTTGCGGGTTCCGACACGTGGCGACCCGCGACTGGTGTGATTTTAATTTTTTTTTTTAAATCAGAAAAGTAAAAAAAAAAAAAAAATAAGAAGCCCTAAAGAGTTTTAGGGATAAAGATGCCCTAAGGTAGTACTTTAAGAAACAGATTCTTAACTTTTTAGTTAAAAGTTAAGAAACAGTTTCTTATATTTTCCTAAGAACCCCACCCTAAGAAACCAGGGATAATCATGCTCTTAGTGTCTTAAATGGATCTATAATTTTAAATTATTAAAATCATGATATGTTGAATGAGTTAATTTTATTTCTAGTCCTTATTGTGTGTTGTTGATTTTACATTATACTGTGATCAATAATATCTAATTAAATTTGTAAACTACCTTGTTTTAACCGAAACTGCCAATAACAAAGCACTATTTTGGTCAAGGTTTCTTCCACGTTTGTTCTCCTATACACTCTCAACATTAAATAAACTATAGATTTGAAAGAAAATAGACCAAAAGAAGGTGAATGAAATTTGAATCTTTAACGAGCTAATATGCTAACCTCCTGCAATTATGATAAAGCTTGATCTCGCCAGTAACACTATCAAAGAGCTTGATCTTGCTAGTTACCGTGTGTTGATATTTATTTTTATGATTAAAAACAGAAAAGAATTAGATAATGTGAGATACTATTTTAAAATGATTTTAAGATTCTTATTAAAAAACTATTGACATTTGTTATACACAAGTTTTTAATTTTAAAATTTAAAATAATATCTAATTGTATAACTCATATTAGAATATTAATATAATTTTTAGAAACTTTTGAAATGCTAAGCATTAGAGATGCTCTAATATTGTAATACTATTATTGATACGTTGTGGGCCTTTTGTTAAAAATTTACGTGTTTGATTTGCTCTAAAATCTCTCTGTATTTATATAGATCTACCCTTTTAACGGATTTAAAAATGTTCAAACTGTAAAGCAATTAGTCAATTTTAATTTATCTTTTGTATGAGATTTTAATTTTTATTATTTACGTTCAAAAGAATAATTGGATAATAATTTAATCTAGATAACTGAGATGACGGCTGAATTTTCTTAACTGTGAAACATTCAAGGACAGAGGCAGAGAATCAATGTCGGTACGAGAATTTTAATCTTAAGATGTCAGTTCGACGCGCTTTGACATGCGTGTACACAGCTTACTAGGCGACATATTTGCTTTTATGTCAGTTTGTGTGAAGCACACGTCGTGCATTTTCGCTGAGTGTTGGAAGAATTCATTCTCAAGTCTCTACTGATTTGGTCATTATTATAGTTTCTGAATTTAAACACTAATTTATATAAACATTATTTTTTGGTTTCTTATAAAAAAGGGAGGATTGGTTCATAGTGAAAGAAAGGAATCTAAATTAGATGATTGTTCTGCTTTTGCAAATACCAAGGCTGCTCACCAATATGGAATAAAGCACATTCAAACCTATAAAGCTAGGCCACAGAATAAAAAACCTGCCCAAGCTCCCATAATTTAGCTATTTTCATTATATAGTTACTAAACATAATCATTCTCATAGTACTAAAAGTTGTTTTCATTACTTATCATATTGACATCATAATCTGAATTAACCGAAGTGACCACTGACCAGTATTGTTGGAACATCGGTTACTCCAACTGCGTAATAGAACACTCGAACTTGGAGTTAAACTCAGTTATCCACTTCAGTGAAGTTATTTTAATCGTTACAAGTTATCCACAATATAAAGCAATTTTAATGGGAACGTAAAATTAAAACATTTGTAACTTGTAAGGCAGCTTACTATATGAAAGGAATTAACTTCCAACATAAGAATTGTAGCATGTGGCTCAATATATAGGCACATCCATGTATTGATTTCCGCGAAGGTCTAGGCATATATATAGACGACGACCAGCATATTTGTGTACTTGGATACCAGCTTGGCAGCTTTCACTTTTTGCAGCACGTAAATAATAGTAACTTACTTCCCTATCACTATAAATCATAATCCCTTTTCTGCCATTTGATATCTTAACACTTGAACTAGGTCTCTAAGTGTCTTCCCAAGTTCGATACTAGCTAGGGTAATGCCATGTAATAACTGTAGATTTTGGCTATTAATTGACCACGCCGCTTAATGGTACATAATCAGATCGATTTTGGCCATATAAGTATTGCTTAACGTTTGAATATGAACTTGAAAGATTAATAAGAACTTCTCTTCTTATTGCTTAAGAAACTTCTCAAAACTTAAGCTATCAAACCTTATAAAACTCTACCTCATATCACCACACACGACATGGCTTATATAAGGTTATAGTTTTCCTAATCCTAATAGTAATCACAAGTATCTAGATAACTCATAAACACATATTCATCTTTATCTCTAAAGATCTCTAACTACTTAGGATTAGATTTGCTTCTCACTCAAGCTTACTTCAAGCTTACTACAACAGTCTCCCCCTTAAGCTTGAACTTCATGTCTTTCAAATCTTGAACTCCAATCAAGTCTCTCATCTCCTTATACTTGATTCTTCCTAATGCTTTAGTCAAAATATCAGCCTTCTGTTCGCTCCCAGGCACATTTTCCACTTCTATCAACTCCTTTTCAATACATTCACGGATAAAATGATACCTTGAATGTATATGCTTACTGCGTCCATGAAACACTGGATTTTTTGAGAGAGCAATCGCTGACCGATTATCAATTCGTATGGCTGCTTTCTCGTATGATGAACCTGTTATCTCTCCAAGCAAATCTTGTAGCCATATTGCCTGTTTTGCTGCCTCTGTTCCTGCCATGAATTCAGCTTCACATGAAGAGAGCGCTACAGTGTCCTGTTTTTCAGAGCACCAGGTTATTGGACTCTGTCCACAGTAGAATATATGCCCTGTTACACTCCTTCCGTCGTCCATATCTGTGTTATAGCTGCTATCACTGTAGCCAATCAACCTTGCAATCTCTGTATTCGACCTTCTGAAGTTTAAACCAAAAGTAGTTGTGCCCTGTAGGTATCGTAAGCATTGTTTGATCGCAACTCCATGAGGTTCCTTAGGTTTTGCCATATATCTGCTAAGCACCCCTATGCTGTAAGATAGATCCGGTCTAGTGAGTAACAAATATCGAAAACATCCAATCACTTTTCGGTAACTAGTTTCATCAATGTCCCTTCCCTCTTCAAACTTGGCAAGCTTTAAACCCATATCCATTGGTATTTGTACCGGATTGCAGAGCTTCATCCCAGCGACTTCTAATATCTTAAGCGCATACCTATGCTGGCTCAACGAGATACCTTCAGCATGTTGATTCACTTCAATCCCTAGATAGTAAGTGAGTCTCCCTAAATCACTCATCTCAAACTTCATGGCCATCTCATTTTTAAACTCTTCCATCATCCTCAGACTTGTTCCTGTCACAAACAAATCATCCACATAAACAGCAACAACAAGTAGATCTCCTCCTACCGATTTTCGATACACGGATGGTTCTTTTAGACATCTTGTGAACTGCAAATCGAGCAAGCTTTTGTTCAACTTATAGTTCCACGCCCTAGGCGCTTGCTTTAAGCCGTACAATGCCTTCTTCAGCTTATAAACCTTTTTCTCGCTTCCTCTTATCTCGAAGCCTTCTGGCTGATAGACATACACCGTTTCCTTCAATTCTCCATGTAAAAACGCAGTTTTGACGTCGAGATGATGAATCTCCCATCCATATGAAGCCGCAAGATTTATTAGTAGGCGTATGGTCTCTATTCTTGCTACTGGAGCAAAAACTTCCTCGTAATCTATTCCATGCTGCTGCACATACCCTTTTGCAACCAAACGAGCTTTATATTTGTTGATGCTTCCGTCTGCGTTTCGTTTGATCTTAAATACCCATTTTAATCCTATCGGTTTCACTCCTTTAGGTAGGTCAACAAGGCTCCAGCAATCTAACTTGGTAATAGATCGTATCTCATCCTCACACGCAAGAACCCACTCTCTGAGCTCCTTTGCTTCCTCAAAGTTACTCGGTTCCTCGTCTAAAGTCAACAGAAGTCTTTCCCCTTCGTATTCTGCAAACAACACATAGTCATCCAAGTATTTTGGCTTTGAACACTGTCTCTCAGATCTTCTTAGTGGAGGTTCCTCGTTTGCTGAGGTCTCTGTCTCATCCTCACTTTCCGCACCATCCTCTTTTACTGCAATGTTTTCGCTTGAGACAGGATCAGTTGCTTCTTGCTCTGTTTCTACCTCATCTTGAATTCCATGATTTCCAAAAGTTCCCAACGTAACTTTGAAATTTCCAACTTGATTCTTTCCTGAGGTATTTTGCTTCCAATTCCATCCTTTTGTTTCATCAAAAACGACATCCCGACTAACAACTATCCTTTGAGTATGTGGATCAAACAAACGATATGCTTTGGACCCTGGTTCTGTCCCAAGATGGACAAGCATGCGTGACCTATCATCTAGTTTTCTCAGGAGTTTTGACTGTATTTTAGCGTAGCAGATGCATCCAAAGGTTCGTAGATGTGCAATGTTTGGTTTTCTTCCTCGGTAAGCCTCATAAGGCGTTAGATCCTTTAAAGCTCTGGTAGCTATACGATTTAGAAGATAGGTGGAGTGCCTGATTCCTTCTCCCCATAGATAATCTGGTACGGACATATGCTTAAGACAGCTCCTTGTCATCTCCAACAATGTCCGGTTACGTCTTTCAACAACACCATTTTGTTGAGGGCTGTAAGGTGCTGTAAGATGACATTTGATGCCTGATTCTTCACAAAACTCATTAAACTCTAAAGAAACGAACTCTCCTCCTCTGTCCGTTCTAAAGGTCTGTAGTTTCATCTTTGTTTCTTGCTCTACTCGATTCTTGAAGATTTTGAACTTTTCAAATGCCTCGTTCTTCTCTTTAAGAAGCACAGTCCACATATATCTTGAGGCATCATCGATCAAGACGAAAATATATCGATTCCCACCACTTGTTGTTGGGGTTATAGGACCACATAAGTCGCCATGTACGAGCTCAAGTACCTTGTCTGCTCTGTAGTTTGTTGCTTGTGGAAAAGATTGTCTTGCTTGCTTTCCAAGCAAACATGAACCACAAACATTCTTCTCGACATTAATATGCGGTACTCCCATCACAAGTCCTCGCTGTACCATTGATCTCATCGTCTCCATATTTATGTGTCCTAGTCTTGAATGCCACCTTATTGATTCACTTGTTTCAGTCGTAAGCAGACTCATCGTCTCTTTTATCTTCATTCTCACCTTGTATAGTCTGTTCTTTGACCTTACAGCCTTTGCAATCAATTTCCCATCTTGATCATGCATTGTAAGATGCTCACCTTTCATTCTTATGTCACATCCTGATTCCGTAGCCTGTCCTAAAGAGATGATGTTGCTCTTTAACTCAGGTATGAAGTAAACATCTAGGATTCTTCTTGATTCTCCGTTTCTGTCTAAGAACTCAATAGATCCTTTTCCTTGATGTCAATCTTTGAGTCATCGCCAAACCTAACTTTTCCCGTAATAGATTCATCAACGTGAGAAAAATATCTCTTGTCTCCACTCATGTGGTTGCTAGCTCCGTTGTCAAGATACCAGATGTTGTCTTCTCCTTTATCAACCTCATACTCACTCGGAACCACCTTTTCTTCGTTCAAATAAACAATCTCATGAAGCATAAGCTCGTCTGCTTCCTGAGTATCGTCTTTTTCGTTTTCTTGTGTCTCCTGTAGTTTCAACAAACGATCAGGACACTCGTTGACATAATGTCCCACTTTATCACATCGCCAACAGGTGATTCGTGATGCATCACGAGGCGCAGGGTATCTTCCTCGACCTCGTCCTCTGTTCTGATATCTTCCACCACGGCCTCTGTATCTGTTGTCATTGCTGTAGCTTCGGTTCGACTGTGACTCCATATTGTTTTGTCTTTGATACTCCGAGTTTGCATACAATAATTTGCTTTGATCTTCTTGAGCATCATCATCCTCTGTTACACGCTCTTCATATGCTTTTAGGCGCCCAATAATGTCCTCAAAGGTTGTCGTTTTGAGATCCAATACCTGTTCCAATGCAGCCACTATGTGAACATATTTTTTTCGAGGAAGACACTTAAGAAATTTCTTAACCAACTTGGATTCTTCAATTTCTTCTCCCAGGGCAATAGATTTTGATGATATCTCGGAAATTCTCCCAACAAAGTCATCTATCGTTTCTGCGTCTTTCATCTTAAGACGATCGAAGTCCGACATTAATGTCTGCAGGCGAGCTTCTTTCACTCTTTCAGCTCCGACGTATCTTGTTTTGATCGCGTCCCACATCTCTTTGGCCGTTCTCAGCTTTCCAATTTGTAAAATAAGAGTCTCGGGTACCGATTGGAATAGCAACGCCATGGCCATATTATTCTTGTCGTCATCCTCTGTTTTAGTTTCTATCACTTCCCACACTTTGTGAACTCTGAGTAAAACTGTCATCCTTATCGACCAGACGGTGTAATTCGTCGCGGTTAAGATAGGGCACTTGATGGAGGAGGATCCTCCTTCTTTTAACTTTGACGTCGTTGCCACCGTTAGATCGCCCATGCCTCAAACCGTAAGCTCTGATACCACAATATTGCTTAATGTTTGAATATGAACTTGAAAGATTAATAAGAACTTCTCTTCTTATTGCTTAAGAAACTTCTCAAAACTTAAACTATCAAACCTTATAAAATTCTACCTCATATCACCACACACGACATGGCTTATATAAGGTTATAGTTTTCCTAATCCTAATAGTAATCACAAGTATCTAGATAACTCCTAAACACATATTCATCTTTATCTCTAAAGATCTCTAACTACTTAGGATTAGATTTGCTTCTCACTCAAGCTTACTTCAAGCTTACTACAACAATAAGTAAATTAATGGATTGGTCATTGATCGATACATCTCACGGATATAGTTATAAATATATAGAAACTGAAAATAAAACATAAACGAATAGCGTGGTATGGCGTCTAAAGGTTGATTTTAGTAATGTAGGTTTCATGATGTAAATAGAACAAACGTAGTTTCATTTCTAACAAACAATCGCATTATTTTCAATTTTTTTTTTGTAAAAGGTTATTTTCAATTATTCATAAGAACAACATTAAAATCTAGTATACTAAATATATATGGTACAAAGAGTATGTATGAATCACCGAATCAATATAGAATGTCTTGGTTTTGACCGCGTAAAGCCATTATTTTGAGACCTTACAAAATACGGCTTGATTACTAATTCCACACGGATGTGGACCGAACCATGTTGAACCCATCAGAGAACAAACATCTTGTATGATTTTATGATGAATCGATTAACCTTAATGTTTGACTGTTTAGGCAGGGTTAAACTAAGTTTGCTCTATTTAAGGGTGTAAATGTTACCCAACGGAGATGAAAGCTTTTGCAAGAAAAAAATATCAAAACTGCATCTCTTTTGTTAGTGGAGTTATTCTGTGTCTTGTAGATAAGGATAGTGAGGCGGGTTAGACAATAACACCTATTATATGTAGATGCCACAAGTTTCCAATAAATATTCTAAAGATTTGTTTTGAATAACCTTTTTTTTTTTACAAAAAAAAACTATAGACCTTTAATTTAATCCCTAATCTCGTCCTGTCGGGGACAAAATATTTTAAATTGAATTGAATTTCTTTCTCTACCACCGGAGTTGAACCTCAGTATTTGGTAATTCACACTAAGCCAAATTGTTTAAAATCATATTAATTGGTTCTATATAAGATATCCAATTATCAATGTCTCATCATATATTATCGGAATATACATACAAATATGATCTTAGAGTCTCTATCATCTTTTTGACGTTTGAAATTGATCGATGTATATGCAAGGATCATACATGTGGATAAAGTGGCGGTGAAGAGATTATAATCTCTTAGTAGTATAACCTTGTCACGTTTCTTCCTCATCTTGTCATCAACCACACATGTTCATTATTAGCCTAAAGATTCCTTATGAGCCATACACTTTAAAAAGTACACAAGCCTACATCTGTATTTACATAACGTGCATGCATACATGCACAATCCCTTTTTTCTTTTATAATGATCCTATCTACCTATATACTTTAGACAATCAGAATTCTAGAAGCTTATGTTAACTATGACTTTGGAACATGAAAATCCACACCAACCGAGTTGATATATCAGAAAGATGCAACAAAAATATCGGACTACCCATGGTATGTGTTAAGAGTAAAATAAATTCGAAACAACGTTTTAGTAGAGCATTCATGTGAGCATTCAAGTTAATGGATCTTAAGAAAACAGTCTGGTCGAAGTTTACTTCTGTTGTTATCACATGTTAACTGTAACTTCTTGGAATGTCTCACCAGTAGATATTGTAAGCTCCATACTACATCTTTAGGCAGCAACAACAATTTACATAACTAATATTTTACGAAGTTACAAGCTGTACCCTGTAGAGTCCCAACTGAATTGTTCTAGTAGCCTATTACAATAAAGTAATGCTAAGTTGTTATTAGGCTACCATTATTAGGCCTGTTTTATTAAAGGGTGTTGGTAGTTATTGGGCTACGATTATCAGGTCTTACGATTATCAGGTCTGCTTTTGACAATGAGGCCTTTCTAAACGAACAAAGGGGAATGAGACAAGGTAAGTAATGAAGGTTTAAAAATGATAAACGAGAAAACGGAAGAGTGAAAACAACACTGATCCATATTAGTAACAAAACACAACACAAAGATGTTTTGAGCATAAGCTGATTAGCAAAAGCGAAACAAAACTTGAAGAAAGCTCCCATAACACATTAAGATTAAAAAGATGTTTACTTCTTCTTCTCAGTAACACCACCACCACCAGACCTGCAAGTAGTCAAGACAAAAACTAAATGTCAGTACACCTTTACTTCAGTAGATAAAACACAGTTCGGTCTGAATTGATCATAAACATCCCTTAGGTAACTCAGGACACTAAATTAACTTCAAAAAAGTGGGGTTATCTATATATAAATACCTCATTTTGCGGAGAACACTAGACATCTCCTCTCTCTTTCGCTTGGCTCTCTTGTGGGTACCCAACTTCCTCTTAGCAACCTTAAGAGCCCTCTTGTCTTTACCAACCTTGAGAAGCTCAGTGATTCTCTTCTCGTAAGGAGCAAATCCAGCAACTTCCCTGATCAGTGATCTGATGAACAATGTCCTCTTGCTCGTTTTCTACACAATAATAATAATTGTCAAACAAGACAAAACAAAAAAGCTCAAAACACAACATGAAAACCACTTCTCAGCTCAGAACTCAAACATTAACAATAATCCTAACTCTACGCTCATTTCCGGAAGACCAAACATGAAACCAAGTTCAACTCATAGGAATCAAATCATTGACCAACATAGAGCAAATGCTTCGGCCACTTGTATTGTCTAAAGATCAGAGTGAAGCGAGAGATTCATACCCCTTTGCGAGAGTTGGGACGAGGAGCTAGTTCGCGTCTTGTGACGACGTGTCCTTTGTTCAATCCCACGAACAAACCAGTCTTCACCTGTGGTGCTGCCATTTTCTCTGCAGTTAACCAACACCAGGAGATTTCGACATCAGTTACGAATCGTTACATTCGCTAGAGAGAAAGAGGTTGGTCAAATTTCGTTACCTTCGTCTTGGATCGACCTCGGAGAAGCAGCCGTTTTTTACAAAACATATGAAGGCGTTTTATATGTACAGCGATGAAATGGAAACCCTAGTATTTTTTCTCTCAAACATTGGGCCTTGGGCTTTTGGATTGATTTAGTTGAGCCTAAATCAATCTCGTTTTATAGTTAGTGTTTTCATCGGGCTTAATCTTGCAAGTTTAATTGTTTTTTCTTTCTCTGTATACATGTAACCATTTGGTTTACATGATTAGTGATATATAATTTTAGTATTTACCATATTATTAATAGTTTATTATCACATTTTCAAATACAACAATTTTATAGTTTGCATGCAATAATTTATTTATTTTTGTTTCAAATTATTAGTGATATCTCTCTTATTAAAACATGAACACTAACTAAAATCTTACATTCTTTGATATTTACGACAAAATCCATTCAACTTAATAATAACTTAGATATTAATTTCTTTAAGATTATACTTGTATTTTAGGTTTAGATCATACATATATGTTAATCGAATTATTTGTATGATTTAAATATTTGACTCAATAACTTACATTAAGTGTAATTTATGCTATTGACAAAAATTGGTAGAATATCTATTGCATTTTCAAAATTTCACAAGAAAAAGGATACAAAACAATCACAATAATATATGAATATGATATATATAAAAATAAGTTTGATTATATTTTTGTAAACGAAGCAGTCATATACTTATATTATTGAAATATAAATAAAATCATCCATTATATTTAATAAGAGAAACTGAATGCATTTTCAAAATAGCATTTGTAGACCTATTGTTCATATTGATGGCATATTTTTCAATAATGTGGTACAAATATTAACAAATCTTATTTGTTAGAGATCAAAGATTTAATTAAAAAAATATTATATTATATTAATATCACAAATTTAATACAAAATTGATACTTAAAAGGTTTAATATAATTAAAATTAGATACTTAAAAGGTTTATTTTAATAAAAAATGAAATATACATCTATTATATTATTAATTACGAAATTAATTAAATATTTAAAAGATTTGTTTAAGTGAAAAACAAAATATACATTTATATTTTAAATAAATATGAATATATATATTTATATCGTAAATAAAAAGATTTGAAAAGATTTTATTCGGATGTAATTAAGAGAAAATTTAGGAATATCTATTTATAATTTATTAAGGAAGCAAATATGTCTATATTAACCATTCCGGTTTTTTAGGCGTTGATGGATAGATGATTATATTAGAATGATATTATTAAGGGTTAATTGGCTAGATATACACGAAAGCATAAGATATTAGCTAACTACCCCATGTCGCAAAAACTCTGATATCTTGTAAACTTTTTGATCTCATTTGACTATTTTACCCCTGCCCTAAAAAATCATACATTCTCTTTCTTTCCCGATTATTCATCTCTGCCTCCAGAAACACTCTCTCTTTCTTTCCCAAGAGTTCATCTATATCATGTATCTTTTTCTGTTAATCTTTCTTCTCAATAAACATATCTATTCTCTCATCAAATCTCTCTCAATCATCGCTTACTCTGATTCTACTACAAATCCAACACTAATCTTCTCCTCTTCAACTCACACTCGTCACCTTTTCCCATCAATTAAAGTGATGTTGTATATACCATGTATGTCAATGAATCATGGACTCAAATAAAGACAAACTTCCCAAAATACTTTACGATCTATTAATCTCAGACAAGCAAAAAAAAAATCTTTCCCAGATTATGAATATGCCATCGATGAGTTTGGGGTTACTGTTGGTTGCGGGAATTGAGAATCTGCAGAGGAGAGAGAAAATACACATTTAGGAGTTAACATGGAAGTTTGACTTTATATGTAATTGTTAGTAGATAGCTTGTTTATTAGCAACATATACTTATCATGTGATGAAAATAATGACTTTGATCTTATATGTTATTTACCATATACAATATGATGTTAGATGTATTTTTTTTTGTTTATAAATGATACAATAATTGTTAACCTTATATAATGTATAAGTTAAATAGATAATGATGTAGTGAGTCTGATAAATTACTTTGTAGCATTTAACAAACCATTTGGCAGCTAACTATAGATACTTTTAACAACTTATCAACCATTTTAAAAAGCGAAAATGTGTTTTGTAACCGTTAAGAATATAAGTTAGATAGATAAAGGAGATTTCTAGATAAAGATAAAGTTAGTGTGGTAACATTTTTTAACATCTACTAACAAATCTCGAAAATTATTTTTAACATCTCACCACAT
Organism: Brassica carinata; assembly: GCA_016771965.1. Classification (NCBI taxonomy): domain Eukaryota; kingdom Viridiplantae; phylum Streptophyta; class Magnoliopsida; order Brassicales; family Brassicaceae; genus Brassica; species Brassica carinata. Next base: position 50,811,181 of record CM028692.1, read on the forward strand.
ATTTTAAAAATGACATCTTGTTTTATAACTTCTAACCAAACATGTAGCAGCTAATGGCGGTATATTCTATAGAAATTTACAGCCATGAATCATATCACCACAATTATTTTGTAACAAAAGAATTTTAACAAAAAGCTTTAACAACTAACCAAGCATGTATTTGCTCACAAGACAATATGTAGCATCTAACCAAATATTTACCGGTTAACATAAATCTAGTTGTTGTATATAAATTTAAAATACTTGCAATTGAAATGTGAGATTGAGGTTGTAGTTATCAATCTTGGGAATAAGCTATTCTATCTCAATGATAGGGTCCATCCATACTGCCATGTGACTTTACCATCCTGTGAATTGATGTTAGGAGTTTTCAAGGCTCCTAAGACAAATGTTGTAGTATGAGTGAATGTCGAACCAGTTCTGAGGGATTCAAAGCACCAAGAATACAAGTACCTACTTAATCTAAGTGCAACCGATAATTTGGATGGTTTTAAACTACTACTAATTATAGAATGCAATAACAGAATGATAAAACAATAAAATGAAGAAGCTTTCTTTGGTTATGATAAAAGGGAACTCATGGGTATAGGAATTAGACCTTGGGTGATCAAGTTTCGAACTAAAGATGGCAAATGATCAATCAAGCTATCAACCTTAAGCTTAGACACAAACTTAAACAAACTCTATGTCTAGATGAATGTTCATTTGCTAACACATTTCAAACATCAAATGTCTTTGGTTGAATAATATGAAAGCAATCATTACTAGCAAGTCTATTGGTTATCTTAACACCTTTAACAACAAATGTCTTTGGTAAAGTATGTTAAAAGCTTAGGAGAGTTATCTCGGGCATTTCATTGAACACCTTGTGGGTGGGAAATGCCTAAAGATCAACTTTGAGTGGCCAACTCGAGAAGATGCATTATGAATACTCTACTAGCAAGGAATAAGAATGATCTACACTAAAACATCCTGATCTAGCCTAATCACCCTTAATCTCCTAACCCATGAATTCAAAGGAGGATTACTCACTAATCTCCATGATTCCTCTTAAACCCATATTGGATTTCAGATTAATCATGTAGAGATCTGAGAAAATAGATTGAAAATTAATAGAATAACAAGAACAATGATCAAATAAATCCAAGAGATGAACTCTCCAAATGGATTTTGGTGGTTTTCTCAAAGGTAAAGATAATCTAGCGATGGCTTACAAAAACACTTAAACTTAGGTTTTCGTGAGTCTAAAACGTAGAGGGCAAAATGGTAAATAGTCAATAAACAGGGCTTCCAGCGGCCTGGATGACGCGCCACAAGGCCGCTGGGGCACCTAGGCCGCTGGGGCACCTAGGCCGCTGGGGCACCTAGGCCGCTGGGGCTTCTTGTTCGTGGCGCGGCTTCGTAGACCGCGGGATGAGGCCGAGTGAGCTTTCGTGCGTTTTCAACTTTGTAGCGGTATAGGTGACGGGGACGCAAGGCCGCTGGGGCACCTAGGCCGCTGGGACACTTAGGCGTGGTGAGCTTTCGAACATGAATCATCCTTTGCTCCAAAATCATCTCTAATGTCTCCAAAGTCACCAACTAGCATCTCCATACGATAAGGACAAATGCAATGCAAATGCAACCTATATGCATTCTATATGGATTCTAAAGATCAAAAAGAAGTTAAAACAAATATTAAAATCATGCAAATGAATACAAGTACCTACTTAATCTAAGTGCAACCGATAATTTGGATGGTTTTAAACTACTACTAATTATAGAATGCAATAACAGAATGATAAAACAATAAAATGAAGAAGCTTTCTTTGGTTATGATAAAAGGGAACTCATGGGTATAGGAATTAGACCTTGGGTGATCAAGTTTCAACTAAAGATGGCAAATGATCAATCAAGCTATCAACCTTAAGCTTAGACACAAACTTAAACAAACTCTATGTCTAGATGAATGTTCATTTGCTAACACATTTCAAACATCAAATGTCTTTGGTTGAATAATATGAAAGCAATCATTACTAGAAGTCTATTGGCTATCTTAACACCTTTAACAACAAATGTCTTTGGTAAAGTATGTTAAAAGCTTAGGAGAGTTATCTCGGGCATTTCATTGAACACCTTGTGGGTGGGAAATGCCTAAAGATCAACTTTGAGTGGCCAACTCGGAAGATGCATTATGAATACTCTACTAGCAAGGAATAAGAATGATCTACACTAAAACATCCTGATCTAGCCTAATCACCCTTAATCTCCTAACCCATGAATTCAAAGGAGGATTACTCACTAATCTCCATGATTCCTCTTAAACCCATATTGGATTTCGATTAATCATGTAGAGATCTGAAAATAGATTGAAAATTAATAGAATAACAAGAACAATGATCAAATAAATCCAAGAGATGAACTCTCCAAATGGATTTTGGTGGTTTTCTCAAAGGTAAAAGATAATCTAGCCTGATGGCTTACAAAAAACACTTAAACTTAGGTTTTCAGAGTCTAAAACGTAGAGGGGCAAAATGGTAAATAGTCAATAAACAGGGCTTCCAGCGGCCTGGATGACGCGCCACAAGGCCGCTGGGGCACCTAGGCCGCTGGGGCACCTAGGCCGCTGGGGCACCTAGGCAGCTGGGGCTTCTTGTTCGGCGCTGCTCAGTAGACCGGGATGAGGCCGAGTGACCTTCGATGCGTTTTCAACTTTGTAGCGGTATAGGTGACGGGGACGCAAGGCCGCTGGGGCACCTAGGCCGCTGGGACACTTAGGCGTGGTGAGCTTTCTCGAACATGAATCATCCTTTTGCTCCAAAATCATCTCTAATGTCTCCAAAGTCACCAACTAGCATCTCCAATACCTGATAAGGACAAATGCAATGCAAATGCAACCTATATGCATTCTATATGGATTCTAAAGATCAAAAAGAAGTTAAAACAAATATTAAAATCATGCAAATGAATACAAGTACCTACTTAATCTAAGTGCAACCGATAATTTGGATGGTTTTAAACTACTACTAATTATAGAATGCAATAACAGAATGATAAAACAATAAAATGAAGAAGCTTTCTTTGGTTATGATAAAAGGGAACTCATGGGTATAGGAATTAGACCTTGGGTGATCAAGTTTCGAACTAAAGATGGCAAATGATCAATCAAGCTATCAACCTTAAGCTTAGACACAAACTTAAACAAACTCTATGTCTAGATGAATGTTCATTTGCTAACACATTTCAAACATCAAATGTCTTTGGTTGAATAATATGAAAGCAATCATTACTAGCAAGTCTATTGGCTATCTTAACACCTTTAACAACAAATGTCTTTGGTAAAGTATGTTAAAAGCTTAGGAGAGTTATCTCAGGCATTTCATTGAACACCTTGTGGGTGGGAAATGCCTAAAGATCAACTTTGAGTGGCCAACTCAAGATGCATTATGAATACTCTACTAGCAAGGAATAAGAATGATCTACACTAAAACATCCTAGATCTAGCCTAATCACCCTTAATCTCCCTAACCCATGAATTCAAAGGAGGATTACTCACTAATCTCCATGATTCCTCTTAAACCCATATTGGATTTCAGATTAATCATGTAGAGAGATACAGAAAATAGATTGAAAATTAATAGAATAACAAGAACAATGATCAAATAAATCCAAGAGATGAACTCTCCAAATGGATTTTGGTGGTTTTCTCAAAGGTAAAAGATAATCTAGCGATGGCTTACAAAAACACTTAAACTTAGGTTTTCGAGTCTAAAATGTAGAGGGTCAAAATGGTAAATAGTCAATAAACAGGGCTTCCAGCGGCCTGGATGACGCGCCACAAGGCCGCTGGGGCACCTAGGCCGCTGGGACACTTAGCCGTGTGGGGCTTCTTGTTCGTGGCGCGGCTTCGTAGACCGCGGGATGAGGCCGAGTGACCTTTCGTGCGTTTTCAACTTTGTAGCGGTATAGGTGACGGGGACGCAAGGCCGCTGGGGCACCTAGGCCGCTGGGACACTTAGGCGTGGTGAGCTTTCTCGAACATGAATCATCCTTTTGCTCCAAAATCATCTCTAATGTCTACAAAGTCACCAACTAGCATCTCCAATACCTGATAAGGACAAATGCAATGCAAATGCAACCTATATGCATTCTATATGGATTCTAAAGATCAAAAAGAAGCTAAAACAAATATTAAAATCATGCAAATACACAAGATATCATGAATCAAAAAGATCTCTCTTTTATGCGCTGTGAAATTGCTAAGAGCTTCATATCGTGGTTGTGCTCAAGCAAATGTACGAGCTGCCACTAATTTAACTCATTGAGAAAATTATACTAGTTGGATCCATACATTGTGTTGAAAGAAATATACTTTGAGGAAAATGGAATAACATCGGTGAAAATAGAAAACAAATGAAAAATCTATTTTAGAAATAGGAGAAAAGAAGTAGGGATTTAAAAAGAATTAAGAAAGAGAGAAAGAGAAAAAAATATTATTGTTTGGAGAAAGGATTTCGAAGAAGAATCAGGGGAGAGGGGGGGGAGAGAGAGAAAAGGGAGATGATAGTTTGGGCAGGGCAATTTTGGGATTTAGAAAAGTCAATAGTGTACATGGTATTTAGTTAATTATGATATTTTCTATGTATATGTAGCCTAATTTCTCTATTTTATACTTTGTTATTATTTTATACAAAATTAACCAAATGTTTTCTAAAAAATATATTATTTAAGCCATTGTATTTTGATTATTTAGTTATCAATCTATCAAACAAACAACATATACTACTACTATATATGATGAATTGTGTAGAATTATTTTAAATTCTTCTTGTCAAATTAGTAATATAATTGTTAGTATATCACTTAAAACACAATTTTTGCAAAAAGTATTGATAAATTTAATTGCTGCAATTTACTTGAAGAGTAGAATTAAAAATTTTAAGCTTTCTACAGATTTTTTTTTTTTATAGAAAATATGTTAGTGCAAGTCTTCTAGATACACAAAAATATCATATGGGTCCGTATGCATCAACACTTATTGATCAATGTATACAACTAAAGTATATAAAATGATCTCATTAAACAAAGAAAACAAGTATATGTACCTGGATACACAAAAATCAATTTAAAAAAAAGAAAACCGAGCAAAGAAAAATGTAGTGGGGACAAGTAGGATATTTGATATGGGGGCAAAGACAATTTTACTCTAGTATGTACTGAATTAAAAAAAATTTACTGGGGGCAACTGCCCCTCTCTTACCTTACGTGCCTCCGCCACTGGATTCAACAGTTAAACGAATGAGAAATCCTTATCAGTGTCCACTTCGCTCTGCGAGTAAAAGAAAAATAGCTATATCGATGTAATATATTTCTTTTCTTCCACCATTAAGACTTCATGTAATAAGTTGTATCGATGTAATAGTATTATTAGGCATAGACATTCGGGTACCCTTTTGAATATGAGTACGATCCATTTAAGTATCGGTTTTTTACCCAGGTTTTGAAAAATAGTTCCACTCGAATATTACAAAAACCCGAGTCGGATTTAAGTTGGATCATTCTGGATCCGGATGAGTTCGGGTTTTAACCGAAGTAACCAAACTACTCAATTCGACTTAGGTAATTTATATCTAAACTATTTAAATTATTTAAAAATAACTAAAAATCAAAAATATTCAATATATATAGTTTAAATTGGTTGTTTTTTGTCCGAAAGTTACCACGGATACAATTTTATTTGGGTTATTTGTATCCAAACATCCATTTCAACTTTAAATATCCAAAATAACTAATATATTTGATTTATAATTTTAATTTTAGGTATTATTATTATTATTATTATTATTATTATTATTATAAGAAGCATACAAATAATATCTTTTGTATATAATTATATGTTTGGATACATTCGGATAATCATTCGGTTCTCGGTGAGAGTCAAGTCTATTCCCGGTTTTTTGAAATGTAAAAATTTGCACAAGGTCCACCAAGAAACTGAGCCAGGCCCTGATTGTGAAACACATGTTCTAAAACTTGTGGTGTATCTACTTTTCTATATTGAATATTGTAGAAATTCTAACAAAGACTGGGCCCTATCATCCTAGGCAAGAACAAATGCGAGACCACATACCCATATATCCTTGACTTACGTCTCTATAATGTGCACATAGATCGTCTTCACTTAGCAGACATCATCATAATAAGCGACAAGATGTTTAATTTGCTTTCACTCACTCTAGTCCTCTTATTACTTGTAGCGGCTTATCTTCTCCGAGCAAAGCAAAATTTACCACCAAGTCCGGTGGGCTTCCCGGTGATCGGACACCTCCACCTGCTCAAAGATCCTGTTCATCGTTGCCTACGTGACCTCTCTCAAAACCTCGGCCCAGTGTTCTCCCTCAGGCTTGGCTTTTGTCGAGCCGTAGTGGTCACGTCAGCTTCAGCAGCCGAGGAGTTCTTATCTCACGACAATGACGTCGTTTTCGCGAACAGGCCTATCACTACTATGTATGCATACGTTCTTTACAGCAACACGGCGGTCAGCGTAGCTCCCTACGGAGACCACTGGCGCAACCTCCGCCGTATCTGCACCGCCGAGATCTTCTCCGCCGCTCGTCTCAAAGAATCGTTCGAGATCCGGAGAGAGGAAGTGAGGTATCTGATTCGGTCGATCCATGCGGCGACATTGCGAGGAAACAACAACTCTGTCCGAGTGGAGCTACGACCGTTGCTTTCAGGGTTTACGTTGAACGTCATCATGAGAATGGTCGCTGGAAAACGTTACTACGGCGATGATAACGCGGAAGCTAAGGAAGTGAAGGAGCTGATCAGCGAGACGTTCGAGCTCGGAGGGTTTACTTACGTCGGTGACTTTCTTCCGATTGTGAAGCTGTTTGATTTCGATGGATACGTTAAGAGAGCGAAGAAACTTGGCTCGAAATTGGACAAGTATCTGCAGGAACTGGTTGATGAACACAGAATAAACAGGGGAAAAACAGAGTTCAAGAACACGATGATCACTCATTTGCTAACTCTTCAAGAATCGCAGCCTGAGTACTACACCGACGAGACCATAAAAGGGCTCGTACTGGTTCGTGTTTTTTTTTAAAAATATATATTTATTTGATTCCAACTCGTGTTATTGAATCATACATTTTTTTGAAGGTGATGTTATTTGCCGGGTCAGATACAACGTCGGTGACGATAGAGTGGGCTATGGCTAACCTTCTAAACCATCCAGATGTTTTAGTGAAAGTCAAGACGGAACTAAACAACGTCGTCTCAAAAGAAGGGCGTCTGATGGAAGAGTCTGATACTAGCACTTGTACGTATCTCAATAATGTGATCTCAGAGACTCTTCGTCTGAATCCTGCAGCGCCATTGCTGGTCCCACACGCGTCGTCCGGTGACTGCAAAGTTGCTGGGTATGACATTCCACGTGGCACATGGCTATTCATCAATGCGTGGGCTATTCAGCGAGACCCAAAAGTGTGGGATGAGCCAGAGGTTTTTAAGCCGGAAAGGTTCGAGAGTGAAGAGTGGAAGACTCAACATGGTAAGTTTCTATCTTTTGGAATGGGTAGAAGAGCATGTCCTGGAATGGGGCTTGCACGACTTGTATTGGGCTTCGCTTTAGGCTCACTGATACAATGTTTTAATTGGGAGAGGGATGAAGACGTAGCAGTTGATATGTCTGAAGGAAAGGGTCTTACCATGCCTAAAGCTGTGCCTTTAGTTGCTAAATGCAAGTCTTCTCCAATCCTAGACAACATTGTCATTTAATTTCATGTATTTTATCCGCGGTTGCTAATAAGAACATTATGATTTCCTCTTTCTCGTTTTCTTTAGTTTTCTTTATCCTTCTCTTTCCTCTTCTTTCCCTTAGCATCTCCTGCAAATAAGAAAATTCTGGCTTCATATTTGATAATGTATACATTTGACAAAAAGCTTAAAACCTATCAAAACAAGCACAAACACATTGCTAAGTTTGACAAAATATAATTTCCTTGTTTCATTTGATAGTGCTTCTTCTTGATTTGTGATTGGTTGTGTTATGGGTACCTAAATGGGTCTAAATTTCCATGACCCAAAAGACCCGGATCCGACAAGACCCGACCCGAATCCGACACGAGGACCCGGATGCCCAAGGCTAGATGTAATTAAGAGAAAATCTGAGAATATCTATTTGATTTGTTTGTTTAGAATAATTCAAATATCTATACAAAAAATCATTTAAATAATTTTTAAGGGGTGGTCCAAATAAAAAAAATCACACATGAAATAAGTCATGACTTCTGTTTTAATATATAAGATTATTTCTATTTTTGAAAATTTTAAGCAAAATAAATATTAATAATAGTTTTGACATTTAAAATTCATTAATAATTTCAATAAGTAATAATTATATAGGGTGTTGAATTTTATTAACAAAATCATTGTAACAAATGAAAGTAAAGTAGTTGTTGAATTAATAGGTAGAAGAAAGGGAAGATGATGTGTAATATTAAAAGATAAAAAATAGGGTGTTGAATTGGTAAACTTTTATAGATAGTCTTATATATTAAACACAAGTCACCTTACCAATAGATTCTGACACATGGAAAATATTTTTTAGAAAAATAATTAAAAAATAATATTTTTTTTTAACAAACAAAAATATGTATATATCAGGATTGAGACTTATTATTCAAGATCCGGATCCGCTCCGAAAATAGGATATTCCGGGTGTCCGGATCCGGATAGTAAAATGTCGGATCCGTCGAATCTGGATATCTGAATTTTTAGGTTCGGATAACGAATCCGATTTTTTAAAATATATTAAATTTAAAATTTTATTAATAATTATAGTTCATTTATTAATATTTATACATAAAATTAGTCTTATAATATTTTATTTTAATTTTATTAGTATTATATACATAAATACATTCATAAATTTTGTAAAAATATTTAATTTATGTAATATTTTTAGTTTTTTGTATTTTAAAAAATATATATATATATATATATATATATTTTATTATTATTAATTTTTACGGATCAGGATCCGGGTGCAGATATTATGTCCAACTCTAATATTCAGAAAGTTTGAAATTTATACATACAAAAAACATTGCGAAACACATGTCCTAAAACTTGTGGTGTGTCTACTTTTCTATATTGGATTCTGTATAAATTCTAAGAAAGACTGGGCCCTTTCATCCTAGGCAAGAACAACTGTGACACCACATATACATATCCTTGACTATACGTCTCTATAATGTGCACATAGATCGTCTTCACTTAGCAGACAACATCATAATAAGCGACAAGATGTTTAGTTTGCTTTCATTCACTCTAGTCCTTTTATTAATTGTAGCCGCAGCTTATCTTCTCCGAGCAAAGCAAAATTCACCACCAAGTCCGGTGGGCTTCCCGGTGGTCGGACACCTCCACCTGCTCAAAGATCCTGTTCACCGTTGCCTACGTGACCTTTCTCAAAACCTGGGCCCAGTGTTCTCCCTCAGGCTTGGCTCTTGTCGAGCCGTAGTGGTCACGTCAGCTTCAGCAGCCGAGGAGTTCTTATCTCACGAGAATGATGTCGTGTTCGCAAACAGGCCTACTAGTACTTTGGGTAAATACGTTGCTTACAACAACACGGCGCTTAGCCAAGCTCCCTACGGAGACCACTGGCGCAATCTCCGTCGTATCTGCACCGTGGAGATCTTCTCCGCAGCTCGTCTCAAAGCATCGTTCGAGATCCGGAGAGACGAAATGAGATCTCTGCTTCGGACGATCCACGCGGCGACATCAAAAGGAGGAAACAACTCTGTCCGAATGGAGCTACGACCGTTGCTTTCTGGGTTTACGTTGAACGTCCTTATGAGAATGGTCGCTGGAAAACGATACTACGGCGAAGATAACGTGGAAGCTAAGCAAGTGCGGGAGCTGATCAGCGAAGCGTTCGAGCTCGGAGGGTATACTTATGCCGGCGACTTTCTTCCGATTTTGAAGCTGTTTGATTTCAATGGATACGTTAAAAAAGTGAAGAACCTTGGCTCGAAATTGGAAAAGTTTTTGCAGGAACTGGTCGACGAGCACAGAAGAAACAGAGGAAAAACAGAGTTCAAGAACACGATGATCACTCATTTGCTTACGCTTCAAGAATCGCAGCCTGAGTACTACACTAACGAGATCATCAAAGGACTCGTACTGGTTAGTGAATTCTTTTGATATATTTCTTTTTGTTTCAACTCGTTATTTAAAAAACATGAATCAAGATTGAATCGTTTCATTATATACAGGTGTTGATAGTTGCCGGAACAGACACAACTGCAGTGACATTAGAATGGGCCATGGCTAACCTTCTAAATCATCCAGATGTTCTAGCGAAAGCCAAGACGGAGTTAAACAACGCTGTCTCAAGTAAAGGGCGTTTGATGGAGGAATCTGATACGAGCACCTGTACATATCTCAATAAAGTGATCTCAGAGACACTTCGACTGTACCCTGCTGGGCCAATGCTGGTCCCACACGCGTCGTCCGCTGACTGCAAAGTTGCTGGATATGACATTCCACGTGGTACATGGCTATTCATTAACGCGTGGGCTATTCAGAGAGACCCAAAAGTATGGGATGAGCCTGAGGCGTTTAAGCCGGAAAGGTTTGATAATGAGGAATTAAAGACTTATCATGGTAAGTTTCTACCATTCGGACTAGGTAGAAGAGCGTGTCCTGGAATGGGGCTGGCCAAACTTGTATTGAGCTTAGGTTTAGGGTCATTGATCCAGTGCTTTGATTGGGAGAGGGATGAAGACATGGCAGTTGACATGTCGGAAGGAGAGGGTCTTACTATGCCTAAAGCTGTGCCTTTAGTTGCTAAATGCAAGTCTTCTCCAATCCTGGACAACATTGTCATTTAATTTCTTTTGATCTATTTTATGGACGGTCATTTACATTGTCATCTAATAAGAACATAATGATTTCCTTTTCTCTCGTTTTCTTTAGACCTTTCTCTATCGTTCTCTTTATCCCTTTCTTTCCTCTCACTTTCCCAAAGCATCTCCTGCAACTCGTTTGCATCCTTTGAGATCAGATCAATCACTGGGGGAGCCAGAATTTATTTTTATTGGTGCAAAATTGAAATATTAAATATTTATATTTTATTATTAAATTTCATAATATCTACTAATAATAACAATCCTGATTAATTCTAAAAGATATGTCTTTTATTTATTAGTTACTCATGACTGTTTATGGTATCTTTTCTCATTTAGTTTTCTCATTTAGTTTTCTCAAATCAACCTCTTATACTTCATTTAGTTTTCTCATTTTCTCATGTTCTTTCACCTGTGTGATTTAGTTTTCTGAACATTGGACATTTCTGTAATTTAAGTGTTTCAAAACATTAAGATTGCAAAGAAAAAAAAAATAAACCGAGTATTCCTCAAAGTGCATACACAATCTCATGCATCATTCTCGTAAACTCTTTTTTGTTTGTTTTATTTTTGTTGTATTATTGAATACATATATAATGTTATAATAATATTACATGTGATAAGAACTCCCCAATACTTTTCAAAATTTGACCAACCAAGTTGGTTCGTTCAATCATTATAGATTACTATTTGCTTTTTGTTTGCCCAATCTTCTGCAATCTCAAGGTACGTTTACAGATTGAACTCTTCTCTCGCCTGTCTGTGGTCCTATTAGGCAGAAGAACATGTGGCCATTTAAGTTGCGCACGACGGCTCTCTAGCGGAACTGCTGTGGCGACGCTGCGTTATGCCACTGTTATGAGATCTTATTCTACGTCGTTTAGGGAAGAGAGAGACACCTTCGGGCCGAACCAAGTTCGTTCCGATAAATACAGAGTCTCGTCTGTTTTTTTTACCATAACGTCTTGACTATTCTCCGGTATGTCTTATCAGTCTTATGGTTGTTGTTTCTGTGTCAGATTTTGGGGAGCCCAGACAGAGAGACGCTGCAGAACTTCCAAATCGGTGTTGACCGCGAGCATATGCCCTTACCTATCTTTTGGCGTCTTGAAGAAGTGGTGGAAGGTCTCTTTGTGCATTCTACTACTGTTAATATGTTGATAAAAAAGAATGTGATGATTTATGGATATGGAAAGAGCTGAAGCAATTGGAAAACAAACTTAGAAGACGACATTGTCTAAATGTTTGTTTAAGTTTAATTGTTATGTTTTTACTGTGCATAAATAATTTCTTTAAGAAACTGATTATTTCAGCAAATTGTAATAGTTACATTATTTAGTAATAATTATTTTTAAATAGATTCAAGAAAATGAAGATATGATGAATTTACACAATCGAACAAAGGTATAAGTGAAACATTACACAGTTTTTTTTTATAAACGTTAAAAACGTATTGATTGTATTTAATATATTTTAATTTATTTCGACATATTTATAAATACTAAATTTTATGGTTTATAATAATTTTAACATTTTCAATATTTGTTAAATAGATAAAGAGATAATGAAAAAAAGGAATAATCCGCCAGTGCGCTGCAGTGATTGTAATGCTTTCGTATGGCTTGCAGAAATTCTTGAAAAGATCGATTAATCAAACGCAGGACTGGCCTTGAGATTTTGGGGCTGTAGACGAGTCAAGAAGGAATTTAATAATTTGGGGGCTGATTTTTTTTTTTTTACAAATTTGGGGGTTTATATCCATGTAAATTTTTTCGAAAATTTCGGATGCTTGAGACGAATGTTTCATTGGGCTTGGCTCAGGGCCGGTCCTGATAAAACGTACATTATTTACAATTTGTTGTAAACAAGCTCACATTAAATTATTCAAGACTAGGGCAAACCCGCCCTACGGGCCGGCGAGTAAATAAATTAATAATATAAATTTATTTTAAATGTAATTTATTTTTAATTAAAAATAATATTAAAGTTAAAAATTTTTTATAACAATCTTAATTATTTTTTACTATTCATTTTTTAAATTATGTATTTTTTTAACTACAGTTATTTTTAAAAAATATAATAATTTACTTTCTCTCAATGTTTATTTTATTTTAGCTATATCAATAACTAACATACCTTTTTAAAAAAAATTTACTATTGATTGGAGTAAGTATAATGAACTTATTTTCTCTCTTAGTTAATTTTTGTTTCATGAATTGAATTTTTATGTTATTTTTGGAAAACTAATGATTTTCTCGATGAAAAAGAAATATTTTTTTCATTAAGCCAAAATATTTAAGATAATTTAATAATATGAAACTATCATTACTTTTTATACATACATATGTTTGTTAGAATCATATAGGAGTATGTTATATTATATATGAGAACTAATTGAATCATGTTATCAAAATAATTAATTAGAAATTTTGAAATAAATATAACTGACTAACTTATAATATATAATCCTTGCATTAGTTTTATTATACAAAATCATTTCTTTGTGTTATACAGTATCTTATATGTAATATTATATATGAAAACAAAGTTAACAATGTTAGTGAATTTATATTTACTTAAAAAGTAAATTTTCATTTGAAAATATTATAAAATAATTAGATTTATTATTTGTTAGGATTTTTGATGAAAAGGCTGTTTTAGTTTATTTAAAATAATCAACTGTAAATATTTAAAAAGAAAATATAAATTTAAAATATGAAATAAATAATAAAATAATAAAACAATGTGATTCATCATTATAAAAAAATTGAATGTTGAGGTATAAAACTTTTTGATTATATAACACCAAAATTTAGTCAGCCTGATTTGCTTAACCAATTAGTTTTGTTAATGAATTAATTAACTTTTGAACCGAAACATTCTCTGTGTTTTAGAAATTTGGAATGACCTGATTTCGTTGACCGATTAGTTATTTAGTGAATCAATTAACTTCTAAACCATCTCTGTTTTTAACGGTGTCGTGTGTATAGGTATGCCTACCTACCTATTTTTTTTGGTCAATGCAATACATCTATAACTTCTTTGACTAAAAATTATTATTTATAACTTCTTCTTTCTAAAGAAATCAACGCTGTCATTATCATCACCTTCCTCCTCATTCTCTTCATTTATCTTCTCCTCCTTGTTTTTTTGTCCTTTCCTCCACTTAGAAAGGATCAGGTGTCAAGTTATTTTAGTTTAAATAAGTATATCAGATTACTATCGATGTCGGACATCGGTCATATCTCAATCCATCATATAGGACTGATGGTGTGTTACATTTTTTTTCTTTCAAATGCATAGGCAAGAGGGTTCTTCTCAGGGACTGGTTCATGTCTGAGGACTGAGGTTTGTATCCTTGTCATCGATGTAGGGAATGTGAAATCGAGTTGTCAAGACTGTCTAAGGAAGAAGAAAACTCTTAGGTTTATAAAGAATTAACAACACAAAGCTAGCAGCACTATAAAATCATGTTCTAGCATCCCATTCTCCTATAGCTTCCCATGCATCGACAATGTATTACTTTTCTTCCTCTTCTATAATCATAACTATTGCCATGTGCAGATAGAAAAAGTAACACATTTTTCCCAGTCCAAACAGACCAATTATCTTGATGTGGAGATGAAATGAGGGCATTTACTATATACCTGTCCAAGAATTGGGAAGAATACGACCATTGTACATTGTGTCCAGTAGCTCACAGAGCACCAGGCCTTCTAAGGAGTCCTTTGTTGTTTGGTAAAACTTTACCTAAACAGACCGGGCAAACCCTCTCACCTGTTTGCAAACAGGATGCACCAAATAGAACAGGGGTTACCAAAACCAAACTACATTACAAATATGGGAAAGAGGGAGAGACAAACCATAATAGTTGGGACACTCTGTAAACTCAAACACATCTTTGGCTCGTTTTCGGTTGAGAGCTTTCCATTTTCCTGTACCCCCGCACATATCACCTAATCATATAAACACATAAGGGCATCAATGTTAAGCTCTTGAAGCTTTTTGAAGCATATCAAATGGAAACAGAGAATTGTTACGACATTTAACATAGAAAGATGCCAGCTTACGCAGAGTAATCATATATATATAAGAGTTTAGTTAGCTAAGAAAATGTAACTCACAAAGAACAGTACCAATGCCCTAGCAGTTACGGCAAACTCCTCGTTTCTTGTCTAAAGTGGCTGCATTTTGTATAGAGACAAAGGTGTAGGCATTGGTAATTAAAGCTGGAGATAAGCACACATGTCATCATCCACTGTCTCCTTGACATCGGTTGCTGACCCCTGCAGGCCAAGAACATAACCCAGCTAAGAAGACTGGAATTTTTCTTACCAAAAGGTAATGTAAAGCACTTGCATACACAAATGTAGATTTTAAACTACAGCTAGCTCAGCTCTCAAACTTACAGTGACCAGTAACATTTAAAGACATACACTAATGTTAGCATCAATAGAAGCCAAGAAAAAGATATTGTCTTTCACAAAATAGTGAATTTAATATTGATAAATATAAAAGACTCAGACTTTGCATCTGGGTTTCGTTGGTTGTCTCCGGTGAAGAATTGGAATCTTTCGAACCGAAGCTCTGATTGTCTGTGCATGATTTGGCGAGGATACAAACTCGATTCCGGTTTGGTGCGGCTAAAAAAGAAACACTATTATCACAAAAAGAAAGAGGATAGTATCAATAATATTGAGGATGATGATGTTACAGATAAACGGGGAAGAAGCTGTATGAAGACGCGAAGAGATAAGATGAAGCCACAATATTTTGTCTGCGGTTATGAATATGTTATCTGGTTTGCTTAATGTTTTTGAGGATTGGACTGATACATTTCAGTATAACACCGAAAGAGATTATACGGCTGTGGTAGGATTTTACGAACAGGTTCGGGACTTCTGCGGCGATGATCTTCAAAGAGAAAAACAATATGACGTAGAGAGAGGGGCCCATGAAAACACGAAGCCCATGAAAAAACAAAACGTAACACGTGTCGATCTCTCCTTAAATTACTTAATGACGTGTCTCTCTCTCAGGAGAGAAGAACACTACTTTATATATAAAGATTCATGAGCCTCATGTGATGGTGAGAAATCTGTTATATATGTGATTTTTCATTCAGGAGAAAGAGTTTTTTTTTTTAATTCTTTATTGTCTGTGTGTTTTGATGGTCTTTTTTGCTTTAAAGTTCATGGTGAAAATTATCATAATATTGGTTCACTTTTACCAATTGATGGTGAAGAATCAAATTTTTTACAACAATATATATTTGACCATGCCCGGCCGGAGGGTAGGCCACAAATATTTATTATTTTAATATTTTCTATATTAGTTTAGCGCGCTTTAAGTAAATTTTGAAATATTTGGATCGAGTCTGTATTTGAAACATCTAATAAAATAAAATAAAAATAGACTTTCAATAATCGAGAAGAAAAATACTCAATAGATACACAAATCTTATCATCTCTAATAAAAAGGCTTGATGAAAATAATGTAATAGCAATAATATATAGAAAAGTTAGAGATAAATGTGAAAGTGGTGATAGCTTTTCTTTTATATTAAACGGTTGTGACATTTATTATTAGTAGAAAATTAAATTAGTAATAAACATCTAAGGGTTTCATTGGCACAGCATTAGCATAAACATTATGCTCGTGATTATCAAATCAACATTTATCACAAAAGCATTTACGAGAGTATTTATAAGATGCTAATGCTCTCAAAATGCTCTTTACTCAATGCTCTTATATGGAGTTTTTGGTAGAGCATTTGCAGTTGGAATATATAAAAATTTAAAAATAATTATATATAATTTATTTATTTTATTTAATAATATTAAAAATTATGTTTATAATAAAAAAATAAATTTATATTTTTAAAAATAAAAATTGTGATTAATTATTTTAAATTTTTAAAAAGAATAATATTTCACATTTGAAATATAATATAACTTATATAATTACAATATCATTCATTATTTTTAATAAAAAAAAAATATTATATATTATATATTAGAAATTAAACATATCTAATTATTAAAAAAAATTATATGTCATATACTAATTTTTAATAAAAAATTTATTACTAATATATATTATAATTTAATATATATTATTTTAAAATAAATATATTATATACTAACTTTATGATAATTTTAAAATTGTATACTGCTACTGTTCTACCAATCACTTTATTAAATATTTTAATGAGATCATACAACTTCTGCAGTATACTACTTCTATAGCATACTGCTACTGCTTCTTCGTCTGCTGTACCAATCAAGGCCTAAGGATGACTTAACTTAAATATTTTTTACCAAGAAATAAACCAGGTAAAAAATATATATAAAAACAATAACTATTTTTACCAACATAGAAAAAGTAATTTGTTTTAAAAGAGTACAAACTAATAATTCTAATATTGTTTCTTAAATAGGAAAAATATTTAAATGTCATACAAAAATAATTGAAATTGGTTCAAGAAGTGGTTGGAACTAAAATATCATTTGAAAATTGTAAGAAGAAACTTAATAAAAAATGGAGATGCAATTGTAAGAAATATTTATTCTGATAAAGTATAACCGGAAAATAAGGTTTATATATAAAGATATATTTAAATTATTTTGTAAATCAAATTTTAATCATCAAGACTAAATTTGATTATTTATAGGTATCGAGTAGAATTGATTCTTTATGATGGTTCATATAAATCGTCCTTTATCATGTTAACAAAGCTGTTTTAAAAATTCTAAATAAATTACCAATCGAATTAATTGAACATATTGTAAGTTATTATGAATAAATAAAATAATAGTTATATTTTTAAAGTTAGTTACGATATTAAATATAGTATACATGAAAACAACATTGACAATGAGACTGAAGACAATGTCCTAATGTCATTTCTGAGTGAAATTTTTGTTGGTCAATAATTTATTTTTACTATAAAAAATAAATTCATATAATTTTAATTCTAATGTGGCTGGTACAATTATTGAAACAAATAAAATATTGTCACTAATAAGATATTTAACAAATATTTTCAGTAAAGCAATATATGATATATATAATTATGTGTCTTTTTCATTTCGAATATTTTTATTGATATATTTTGTGGTTATTTCTCTTTTTACTTATATTATACATTTTTTAAGTTAATAAAAAAAATGACATGTATTTTCTCCTCATTTTAGTTTATTTTATTGATACGTGAACTTCTTTGATAGCATAATAAGATGCTTTATATAAAAGTAAAAATTCTATAAAGTGGTATATATTTTTTAATAAATAATTTCACAATAATAATTTAAAACATGCATGGAAACTTTAATGTGTGTGATTTTACTAATTGGTATTGACATACTTGTAATTTTAGTATAACTTATCTGTAAACAAAATATAACTGCATGCAAAATAATTTTGTAACACATGTATTTTGAAAACTAATTATATAAAATATGGCATACTTTTTTATATATAAAATGAGTTCCCGTGCGATATCGCACGGGTTCCTTACCTAGTTTTAATAGTAATATAATATTTTAAAACTATTGATAAATAAAAAATACCATTGTAAAATATATTTTATAGGGTTAATTGGCTAGATATACACGAAAGCATAAGATATTAGCTAACTACCCCACGTCGCAAAAACTCTGATATCTTGTAGACTTTTTGATCTCATTTGACTATTTTACCCCTGCCCTAAAAAATCATACATTCTCTTTCTTTTCCGATTATTCATCTCTGCCTCCAGAAACGTTCTCTCTTTCTTTCCCAAAAGTTCATCTATATCATGTATCTTTTTCTGTTAATCTTTCTTCTCAATAAACATATCTATTCTCTCATCAAATCTCCCTATCAATCATCGCTTACTCTGATTCTACTACAAATCCAACACTAATCTTCTCCTCTTCAACTCACACTCGTCACCTTTTCCCATCAATTAAAGTGATGTTGTATGTACCATGTATGTCAATGAATCATGGACTCAAATAAAGACAAACTTCCCAAAATACTTTACGATCTATTAATCTCAGACATGCAAAAAAAATCTTTCCCAGATTATGAATATGCCATCGATGAGTTTGGGGTTACTGTTGGTTGCAGGAATTGAGAATCTGCAGAGGAGAGAGAAAATACACATTTAGGAGTTAACAAGGAAGTTTGACTTTATATGTAATTGTTAGTAGATAACTTGTTTATTAGCAACATATACTTATCATGTGATGAAAATAATGACTTTGATCTTATATGTTATTTACCATATACAATATGATGTTAGATGTAATTTTTTTTGTTTATAAATGATACAATAATTGTTAACCTTATATAATGTATAAGTTAAATAGATAATGATGTAGTGAGTCTGATAAATTACTTTGTAGCATTTAACAAACCATTTGGCAGCTAACTATAGATACTTTTAACAACTTATCAACCATTTTAAAAAGTGAAAATGTGTTTTGTAACCGTTAAGAATATAAGTTAGATAGATAAAGATAAAGTTAGTGTGGTAACATTTTTTAACATCTACTAACAAATCTCGAAAATTATTTTTAGCATCTCACCACATATTTTAAAAATGACATCTTGTTTTATAACTTCTAACCAAACATGTAGCAGCTAATGGCGGTATATTCTATAGAAATTTACAGCCATGAATCATATCACCACAATTATTTTGGAACAAAAGAATTTTAACAAAAAGCTTTAACAACTAACCAAGCATGTATTTGCTCACAAGACAATATGTAGCATCTAATCAAATATTTACCGGTTAACATAAATCTAGTTATTGTATATAAATTTAAAATACTTGCAATTGAAATGTGAGATTGAGGTTGTAGTTATCAATCTTGGGAATAAGCTATTCTATCTTAATGATAGGGTCCATCCATACTGCCATGTGACTTTACCATCCTGTGAATCAAAAAGATCTCTCTTTTATGCGCTGTGAAATTGCTAAGAGCTTCATATCGTGGTTGTGCTCAAGCAAATGTACAGAGCGGCTACTGTTGACGAACTCATTGAGAAAATTGTACTAGTTGGATCCATACATTGTGTTGAAAGAAATATACTTTGAGGAAAATGGAATAACATCGGTGAAAATAGAAAACAAATGAAAAATCTATTTTAGAAATAGGAGAAAAGAAGTAGGGATTTAAAAAGAATTAAGAAAGAGAGAAAGAGAAAAAAATATTATTGTTTGGAGAAAGGATTTCGAAGAAGAATCAGGGGAGAGGGGGGGGGGGAGAGAGAGAAAAGGGAGATGATAGTTTGGGCAGGGCAATTTTGGGATTTAAAAAAGTCAATAGTGCACATGGTATTTAGCTAATTATGATATTTTCTATGTATATGTAGCCTAATTTCTCTATTATTAAACCATATTATTAGTAATAAATGAATTATAACTGATTTCTAGTGAGAGTCTATTTTTTAAAAAATCACACATAAATTAAGGTTGTGACTTCTGTTTAATATATAAGATGCAACATACATAATGTATCATATGTTAGAAAAAGAATGATATTTCTAAGATTTAATAAGATGGCAGGTATAACAACCATTTTTTAAATTAAATAAGATTGTATTTGAACCAAAATAATATTGTTGGAAATGAATATGTATGTTTCTGTTTATGAAGTTCTGGAAGCATATTTTGTGTTGATGTTTTTTTTTTTGGCTAACTATTTTGTGTTGATGTTCAGATTAATTTTTGCTTCAATGTTTCTGATACTTAGTGGAGTTGAGTCAAACTTTACAAGAACGGACTTGTAAACCACAGCTCTAATTCTCCCTCGTATAACCACCAATGGCAATGATCCATACCAGCTGATCTTAGATTCTTAGGCCAATAGCAATGTTAATCCCTGCTTATGTCATATGGTCTTCGAACATTTATTTCTACCTGAATTTTTTTTTTTTTCTGAAATTTTGATTTCCCAAAACATTCTTTTATATACATTTCTAATTTTCTACCATCCAGCAGCTGATCTTTATATCTTTCTGCGTGAAATTTTGCTACTTTAAGAAAATTCAGTTTTCAAGCACTTTTATATCCACTATGACAATTGATAAACATGTAAACTCACTAGTAAACACATTCTCTCGTCAAAGAATGCATATTACTCAAGTTTTCAATGAAATGATCCGAAAATGATACACGAACATACAATGCGTATGTGTATCCTGATACAAATAAAATAGCAAGATATAATATTTACGGATATCTGATTAACCAATCTAGAATCTGACTGTAAACTGTTACTAAAGAATCAACAAGAATTTATGTATTCTTTCTGTTTTTTTTTTCTCATAAAAAATTATGTATTTATTTGGTTGTGTGATTTTTTTTTAAACGAATGTTAATTTGTTGATTCAAAAATGTTTTTACAAATTACTGCAACTTGGGCTTAAGAGTAGTGATTGAGCTATGGAGCTTTTATACACAGAGAATTTGACACATTATCTAAGTTGTGTGAATTTTTGTCTGAGAAATTTAGCATAAGTCTTTTTCCAAAAAAAAAAAGGTATGAGCAAGCTTATAATAATCTATTTATTTGGCAATGTGTGGATGTAAGATCTCTTTTTCATCTCTTTTTGTTTATTCTTAATCAATGAAATAACAGTAACGTATCACTCAAGCTACAATCAAATTAATAAATGGTCAATTGATTAACAAATTAGGAGACAGGTCAACAAAACCGAAAGCCACATAAAAAGAAAGAGAGTAACATATACGTAACGAACATAACGGCAACAAAAAGAAAGAAATGAACAACAAAACAAAAATACTAAACAAAAAAGATTTTTGAAGATCCATAAGAAAAAGGAAGAAGCCATGAGAGGGTTGAGTGTTCTCACCGTAGGCTTTTTAATTAAATTAGCTGGATGTTCCAGCTTTAGAAGTCGAAGGAACTTAAATAAGGCCTCGACCCCTAAAGTGTATAAAATTCTATATCCAATCTCTTATCTTGTCATGTCTTCTTCTTCATGTTTCTATCTCCTTTTTCATTTGATTACTTCTCTCTCTTTCTTTTGCATAACTTTAACTTTAGAATATCATCATCTTCGTTCATTGTGAGTGAATATTGTCAACAAATATATATAATGTAGCTTAGTGCTTACGGTATCACAACTTCCGTTCCATTGCTGACTAATGCAAACTAAATGTACACTTCACGAGATCATACAAGCAATCAGTGTTTCTTCAAAAACACTTCACGAACGTTGAACTCTCGTGATCATCCAAGCAATTAGAGTTGTAATACATCATGAAAAACATAGTAATTAGAGTTGTAATACATCATGAAAAACATAGCAATTAGATGGTTGTAAACTATGAAACAGAAAACAACATACATATATTAAAAACCAAATATATAATGTATGATAACAATACATGATCTATTCTCTTGTAACTTTCTAGTATTCAATAGCAAGCCCTTTTACCAAAAACAAACATATATATCAAAAGCTTGAATATCACAAGTAAGAACAAAACTAACAATGGACAAATAATCATCATCTTGATGCAGAAATATATATTTGAGAGTCAAGAACTCCTAAAAAAACAAAATACCCAATTCAATCAAGTATTTTTTTGTCTATCTTCAGGAAAAAAACGTTCAGATATTTTCCAAACGTGACCTAGAAATGGCCATAATAAAACCACAAAAAAAACTAAAAGATATCTCTTTCTCTATTACTTATTTCTTGATCGTCATTGTCGTCGTCCTCCACTGCAAATCCGTTATAAACGAAGCATTTTCCGGCGAGAAGCCCAACCGTCTCCGACACGACATTGTCACACCTCTGTCTCTGTGCATCGTCGAATACTTCATTTCGCCTTTTCTTGGCGCCGGTGGACATTCTATGACCTCAGGGATTCTATTCTCCAGACGAGTTGGTGTTTTGAAACCGTCATTATCTTCTTCCACAAATTCTTCTTCTTCTTCTTCTTCATCTGATCTCTTCCTTTTCCGACAAGTTTCCAACACGAGTTTATTGTCGGAAAATGCGTCTTCTCTCGTTATTGAATCCTCACCTAACGTTACCTCTTCCTGACTTAGGCTTGTGATCTCCGACATGCCGAATTAATCTACAAAACTCAAGAAACTGAAAAGAACACCAGAAAGAAGACAAGAAAGAAGCACCCTCTTCTTGTTCTTGAGGAGAGAAGATAAAGAGAATTAGAATGTGAAGGAGAAATAATGATTAACCAATCTAGAATCTGACTGTAAACTGTTACTAAAGAATCAACAAGAATTTATGTATTCTTTCTGTTTTTTTCTCATAAAAATTATGTATTTATTTGGTTGTGTGATTTTTTTAAACGAATGTTAATTTGTTGATTCAAAATGTTTTACAAATTACTGCAACTTGGGCTTAAGAGTAGTGATTGAGCTATGGAGCTTTTATACACAGAGAATTTGACACATTATCTAAGTTGTGTGAATTTTTGTCTGAGAAATTTAGCATAAGTCTTTTTCCAAAAAAGGTATGAGCAAGCTTATAATAATCTATTTATTTGGCAATGTGTGGATGTAAGATCTCTTTTTCATCTCTTTTTGTTTATTCTTAATCAATGAAATAACAGTAACGTATCACTCAAGCTACAATCAAATTAATAAATGGTCAATTGATTAACAAATTAGGAGACAGGTCAACAAAACCGAAAGCCACATAAAAAGAAAGAGAGTAACATATACGTAACGAACATAACGGCAACAAAAGAAAGAAATGAACAACAAAACAAAATACTAAACAAAAAGATTTTTGAAGATCCATAAGAAAAAGGAAGAAGCCATGAGAGGGTTGAGTGTTCTCACCGTAGGCTTTTTAATTAAATTAGCTGGATGTTCCAGCTTTAGAAGTCGAAGGAACTTAAATAAGGCCTCGACCCCTAAAGTGTATAAAATTCTATATCCAATCTCTTATCTTGTCATGTCTTCTTCTTCATGTTTCTATCTCCTTTTCATTTGATTACTCTCTCTTTCTTTTGCATAACTTTAACTTTAGAATATCATCATCTTCGTTCATTGTGAGTGAATATTGTCAACAAATATATATAATGTAGCTTAGTGCTTACGGTATCACAACTTCCGTTCCATTGCTGACTAATGCAAACTAAATGTACACTTCACGAGATCATACAAGCAATCAGTGTTTCTTCAAAACACTTCACGAACGTTGAACTCTCGTGATCATCCAAGCAATTAGAGTTGTAATACATCATGAAAAACATAGTAATTAGAGTTGTAATACATCATGAAAAACATAGTAATTAGAGTTGTAATACATCATGAAAAACATAGTAATTAGAGTTGTAATACATCATGAAAAACATAGTAATTAGAGTTGTAATACATCATGAAAAACATAGTAATTAGAGTTGTAATACATCATGAAAAACATAGTAATTAGAGTTGTAATACATCATGAAAAACATAGTAATTAGAGTTGTAATACATCATGAAAAACATAGTAATTAGAGTTGTAATACATCATGAAAAACATAGTAATTAGAGTTGTAATACATCATGAAAAACATAGTAATTAGAGTTGTAATACATCATGAAAAACATAGTAATTAGAGTTGTAATACATCATGAAAAACATAGTAATTAGAGTTGTAATACATCATGAAAAACATAGTAATTAGAGTTGTAATACATCATGAAAAACATAGTAATTAGAGTTGTAATACATCATGAAAAACATAGTAATTAGAGTTGTAATACATCATGAAAAACATAGTAATTAGAGTTGTAATACATCATGAAAAACATAGTAATTAGAGTTGTAATACATCATGAAAAACATAGTAATTAGAGTTGTAATACATCATGAAAAACATAGCAATTAGATGGTTGTAAACTATGAAACAGAAAACAACATACATATATTAAAAACCAAATATATAATGTATGATAACAATACATGATCTATTCTCTTGTAACTTTCTAGTATTCAATAGCAAGCCCTTTTACCAAAAACAAACATATATATCAAAAGCTTGAATATCACAAGTAAGAACAAAACTAACAATGGACAAATAATCATCATCTTGATGCAGAAATATATATTTGAGAGTCAAGAACTCCTAAAAACAAAATACCCAATTCAATCAAGTATTTTTTGTCTATCTTCAGGAAAAAACGTTCAGATATTTTCCAAACGTGACCTAGAAATGGCCATAATAAAACCACAAAAAAAACTAAAAGATATCTCTTTCTCTATTACTTATTTCTTGATCGTCATTGTCGTCGTCCTCCACTGCAAATCCGTTATAAACGAAGCATTTTCCGGCGAGAAGCCCAACCGTCTCCGACACGACATTGTCACACCTCTGTCTCTGTGCATCGTCGAATACTTCATTTCGCCTTTTCTTGGCGCCGGTGGACATTCTATGACCTCAGGGATTCTATTCTCCAGACGAGTTGGTGTTTTGAAACCGTCATTATCTTCTTCCACAAATTCTTCTTCTTCTTCTTCTTCATCTGATCTCTTCCTTTTCCGACAAGTTTCCAACACGAGTTTATTGTCGGAAAATGCGTCTTCTCTCGTTATTGAATCCTCACCTAACGTTACCTCTTCCTGACTTAGGCTTGTGATCTCCGACATGCCGAATTAATCTACAAAACTCAAGAAACTGAAAAGAACACCAGAAAGAAGACAAGAAAGAAGCACCCTCTTCTTGTTCTTGAGGGAGAGAAGATAAAGAGAATTAGAATGTGAAGGAGAAATAATGATTAATCAATGTAGATAGATCCAACGTGGTAAAGAATATTAACCAGGAAAACTGTCAGCTTTTCTTTTTAATTATTATTATTTGTCTAACACAATTATTATTTTGTTTCTTTAGCATTTTTTCAGGTTTGTTTAGAGATGGAGATAGGAGCGAGTCTATTGTGTTTGTTGTGGCAAGGGAGAGGGTCTAGAGGCATAAATAACGTATTGAAACCCTCTTACTGATTCAGAAGGAAATTTGATGTGACATCATGCGGCATAATACCGTTACTATAGTCTATAGTATATTTTTCCTTTTATGATCCCGGCGATAAATTAATCAAAGTATTATTGCCGATGCCTTTCTGCTTCTAGCAAGTTAAGCACCAAACTTGACGTCCCTGCCTTTACGTTTCCAAACTACATGTGCGCTTTTTGCATTCTTAGCTTTTTTCTCCTGAAAAAAGAAATATTGTTGCCGTTAAGAGTCTTAAGACTTTAATTTCGTATCTTAATGTTATTAATTTTTAAGTGTAACTGATATACTTTAGTGATTTATATGCTAAGTGTAGTACTGATGCTGCATATACTCAGACAATTAATGGGAATAATATCTTATGGTTTTAAAAAATTTGATTTCTAGAATTTATGAAATGTATATTCAGTATAAATAATACTTCTTTGAGCGGACATAAATAATTTCTTATATATATATATATTTGATATTTTACTATATTGTAGTAAGATATATATCTAGCTAAAAATGATATATCTCAAAGATTTTTTATAATATAGGAAACAGTAAAGTAAAATTCAAATAAAACAACACAACGATATGTAAAATTTCTATTTAGTTTGATTATCATTTACTTAACTTTTATTTTACTTTTTATTCACTAAGTAGTTATCTCTAGATATTATATATATAATTTAAAAATTGGTAGAAGTAAGAAACATTGGTTGAAAAACTTTTATTGACAGTAGACAATGTATAAGAACATGAATTGCGATAAAATTATATATATTATATTATATGATAAGTACAGTAGGTTCTGTCTTTTTTGTACGGTAGGTTCATTTATGTTTGTAAAATAAAAATGGTAAAAGTAAGAAGTCTCTTACAAGTTACAAGTACTACAATATACATATATTAGTAATATTACTACATTGTTATGTGTTCAAAAAAAAAAGTAATATTACTACACTAAAACAACTAATTGAGTGAAATGAAATTGTCTTCCATATTTGTTTTATTTTTAAGTAGTGAATTTCATGGTATTTCTTTCACTTGGGAATATAAAATCTCGTGTAAATGGTAACAAATAAGTAAGAAGAGAACCATACCAATAAAACCGAACCGAACCGAACCAAAAGCTTTGGTAAAAAAACCATAGATTTACCGAGTGGTGGAAACTGCTGGTGAAAGTGGTGGGTAAAAACGTTAAAAAAGAAGTGGAAAACGAGGTGAGCCGAATTCGAAGGAGCCTTTGGACCCGTTTTTGTTTTTTTTTTTAATTTTTTTTTAAAGTAACGCTTCTCCTTCAATTGTTTGTCTCTTTCTCCTTTTTCTTCCGTTTCATTCTTCGCTTGTGCTTCCTTCAGTTTCCTTCCCAGGTAATTTTCTAGGCTTTTCATTTGATTTGTTAATGTGACTTTTTGTTGTTGTTGTTGTTGAGATCTGGTGGTATGTCGATCTTATGAGCTGACCTTTCACCTTCAAGTATTTTTTATTTATTGCAATGAAATCTTTTTATCCTTTGCTTTGGTTTTGTCTTTCTATTATTTTATTACTCTGGAGATGTATTATTATTTTATTTTTTTTCTCTGGAGATGTATTATTGTCATTGATAACAAATGGGTTTTTAATAAATTAACGCAAGGAACCATAAAATTCAAATATTTTTAATTTGCAGAAAAGTTCAAAAAATGGCTGACGGTGAAGACATTCAACCTCTTGTTTGCGACAATGGAACTGGAATGGTTAAGGTATTATCACTCATCAGATATGTTTGTTTCTTGGTCCTATATGAACAATGTGTCTTTTTTTTTTTTGTCACGGAACAATGTGACTTTTGCTTTGAATTAAAGGCTGGTTTTGCTGGAGATGATGCACCACGAGCTGTCTTTCCCAGCATCGTGGGCCGTCCACGTCACACCGGAGTGATGGTTGGCATGGGCCAAAAAGATGCCTACGTTGGCGACGAAGCTCAATCAAAACGTGGTATTCTTACTCTCAAGTACCCTATCGAGCACGGCATCGTCAACAACTGGGACGACATGGAGAAGATTTGGCACCACACTTTCTACAACGAGCTCCGCGTTGCACCCGAGGAGCATCCCATTCTCCTCACCGAAGCTCCTCTCAACCCCAAAGCGAACCGCGAGAAGATGACTCAGATCATGTTCGAGACTTTCAACGCTCCCGCCATGTACGTGGCCATTCAAGCCGTGCTTTCGCTCTACGCTAGCGGTCGTACGACCGGTATCGTGCTCGACTCGGGAGATGGCGTGAGCCACACGGTTCCTATCTACGAGGGTTACGCGCTTCCGCACGCCATCCTACGTCTTGACCTCGCGGGCCGTGACTTAACCGATGCGTTGATGAAGATCTTAACCGAGCGTGGCTACTCGTTCACCACCACGGCAGAGCGTGAGATCGTCAGAGACATTAAGGAGAAGCTCTGCTACATGGCTCTCGACTACGAGCAGGAGCTGGAGACGGCTAATACGAGCTCGTCTGTTGAGAAGAACTACGAGATGCCTGATGGGCAAGTGATCACCATCGGTGCTGAGCGGTTCCGTTGCCCTGAGGTTCTTTACCAGCCGTCTATGATTGGTATGGAGAATCCAGGTATCCATGAGACAACGTATAACTCTATAATGAAGTGTGATGTGGACATCAGAAAGGACTTGTATGGTAACATTGTGCTCAGTGGTGGAACCACAATGTTCCCTGGTATCGGTGATAGAATGAGTAAGGAGATCACTGCTTTGGCTCCAAGCAGCATGAAGATCAAAGTTGTTGCTCCTCCGGAGAGGAAATACTCTGTCTGGATTGGAGGGTCTATCTTGGCCTCTCTCAGTACCTTCCAGCAGGTACACACAGTCCCATCATGTCCTACCACTGAACATCTATCTCTGGTTATTTTGCAGATTAAACAATCTGGTTTATCCTTCAAATTTTGTTTTAACTTGTGCAGATGTGGATAGCAAAGGCGGAGTACGACGAGTCAGGCCCGTCCATTGTTCACAGGAAGTGCTTCTAAGTTCAGGGGGTTTCGATCATTCTTACTGTTATGCTTCTCTTTGTTTTTGTTATGTTTTGTGATTGTGGCCAAAGACATGTTCAAGAATTTATGGTCATCTATTAAAATGTTTTTTTTTTGTTTATTTAGTTCAACAGTCTTTGAGTGAATAATGACATCTTTCTTTAATTATTTTATATAGCAATGTGTTTCAATTTCTTTCTATCTTATATTTTCTACGCTTTTGAAGACTTTTATCAATTAAAGTTGTAAGCTATGGAAAGTTTTGCAGCCACCAAGCTTGAGACATCAAAGATCCATAAACTCACTAGCAAGATATTGATGAACAAGAACAATCTCCACTTATGAATTCAATACAACTTTCCGGGAAAATATCTCAGAGAAAAGATGAAGAACACTCTAACAAACCCTCAAACTATTTTCTTTGATAATTCCAAAATGAAAGCGTGCTCTGTTTTATATGTAGCAAGACTCTCTCACTTAGCTGACGTGTCTTGTGACGTGTCGGTTGATAACATATAAGCAGTAGCTTGTTAGGGCTATGAGGTCAGGGTTGGTGCAAGTTCATTTTCACCCAAGTATTATGAAGACATGCTCTGCATAAGGTCCACACATTTTACCACAAGGATTTTGTGATGGATCAAGATAACCGGTGGCTCTTGCAAAGCTGGAAGGGAAGAACCGTCATGAGCTCCAAGTATTAGTAGTTGTGGTTCCTCATTGCTATTTGCTAGCTTTGATGATATCTAAAACATATTTCAAAAGGCTTTTGATATTACTTCGATACTTAGGGGAAGACCCCTTGAGAAATATAGAAAGAGCCGATTCAGATATGTGTATCATCTCTCACATAATGAACTTATTATCCCTCTCAGTCTCTTATCCTATGACTCTGCTACAAAGACAAAGTAACAGCAGATCAGAACCTAGCGGTAACTTGAGCGAAAAGTGCCTTGAAATCCTTTGTTGGGGTGCCTGTTCCCTCAGGCTTTGAGGCCAGATCAAGTGCTTTAAACTTTGCCTCCTCTAGCTGCAACGCCTGCTCGAATACGACACGACACACCATGGATTAGGAGAGAGACACAAACTGGTTTTAAAAAAATGTGGTCTAACGATTCTAATGTACACACACCTGAACGCAGACTTCTGCAACATCAGCCCTTGCGATTGTTCTCATTTCTGTCTCAAGAATCTCGTCATCTTTTCCCACAATCAGTTCTCGGATGCCACCTTCCTTGTCTTGCAGACCGCCCGCCCTGATTTCCACAACGAATATTTTGTAAAATTAGATTCCAGTCCACCATTGCAATTTGAATCATATGAAAAGTCTTAACCTGATGATGGTGTATGGAATACCAGAGTCAGCCAAGTACTGCTCAGCTTTCCTCTTCCAAACCTACAAATTTGCAGAATGATGCTTAAAAGATTGTGCGTTGAAACTCGTTCGATCAAGAAAACAAGAAAGAGAGATCTTACCAGAATGTTGGCATTGCCAATTTTATTCAAGGGGTTATTTATGTTTGTTCCTCCCATCGACCCGACCAGAACAATCTGCTTAACTCCTGCTGCCTTAGCTGTTCAAAAAAGACAAAGATCATCAACACTTTCTCTATAAAGACACATATAAAAGTATAAAGTTTCATCAATTTCCAACTCAACAATTTCCAACTCAAAACTAATTGGCAAATTAATGGATAGGTCCCAAGTCTCTTAATGTTCCATGTAGGAGTTCATACTCTTTAAATATTAAGGTAATAAAAAGATTAAAGAGATGAATACAAACCAGCATCTATCTGATTCTTCTGACCAATCCAATCAACCTACAAAAGAAAGACAAAAGGATCAAAAACCAAAACAAAAATGTACAAAACCCACAAGAAACACAGTAGCTGTTGTCACCTGTTCAGGATAAGCTCCGTCTTCAAAGTAAAACTCAGGTCTCTCTCCTTTGCTAGGATCAAAACCAGGTTTCATCTTCGGCACAGCGCTGGTAAGAATGACCAAAGCATCGATCCCTTGAATAGCAGGAGCAATGGCTGCAGAGTCTCGGATGTCTCCGACGAACACTTCATCCTCTCCACCGATCTTCTCCTTGCTCTCTTTCGTCCTCACCAAACCTCTCGCCACGAACTGATCAGACCTCTCCTTCAACTTCTTGTACACGATTTGCCCTGCCATTGTTTCAAACGGTACATGCATAGGAGCAAATCTTCATAGCTTCTTGAACATGATTACGTGATGGACAAGAAAGAGTGAAAACGAAAGAACATGAGAGAAAGAGAGAGAGATAACCTGTTCTTCCACCGGCACCGGTGACGAGAACGGTGAGAGGCTCAGCTGATGCGGCGGCGGAGACAGTTACGGATACTCTTCTGATATTTCCGGTAAACTTCATCCGACCGTAGATCGACTTCGTGTCTGAAACAAGCGAGCGGAATTGGAGAGACGACGAAGAAGAAGACGGAACTGAGACGAACGAAGAGGACACAGATCCTGTCTTGTAGCTGTTGGAAGGAAGTAGTGAATGGAAGAATGTCGTCGTCGTCGTCGTCGTCATCGCCATTGACTGGAGTTTGGTAAAGCTCAGACGATGACGAGTGAAGTGAGAGAGACGACACACCTTATCGTTTCTCAGATTCTTGCCACGTCACCTTATCGTTTGAATGCAAACTTGAGACGGGCCTGAGTTTATCTTGGGCCGGAAACAATCTCTTATTATAACACGATATTTACATTAATGTATTATAACAAAATTATAAATATTATTATATCCACGATTTTACAACTAAAAAAATAAATATTTCTCAAAAAGCTATATGTAATGATTTAGTTTGTAGTATACTGAACAATCTTATTCATTACAAAATCCACATTTAACATTTATATTTCATCATGTTAATTTTTTTAAATAAAAATTTCTTTATTAATTTATATACTTAATATAATAAATACATTTTTTTTTTTGGAATTTGAATACTAAACCGTTATAATGTATAAAATTTAATAAATATTTAGCCAAACTACTATACTAAATGTTTTCACTAAAACATACTGTTTGGTTTGATATAATAATTTATATTACCATAATCTGTTTTAGGTGGGGCTATTCAATTTAAAAATGCAACTAAATTTGAAAGAATTGAAGTATCCATTAAATATTTCTGTTATTCAGTTATGTATCTCATCAATTATTTTAAATTCTGGTGTTATTGAATTGTGTATTCAAAAATATTTGAAATCATTCTAATAAAATACTTTAAATTATAGTGTTATTCAATTCACTAATTTTTAATTCTATTAAATATCTGTATTATTTAGTTTTTGGTAGATTTCATGGTAATTATATTTGAAAATAATTTAATGGAAATTTTATTATAACGTGTTATGAGCCGATTCAGATATGTGTATCATCTCTCACATAATGAACTTATTATCCCTCTCAGTCTCTTATCCTATGACTCTGCTACAAAGACAAAGTAACAGCAGATCAGAACCTAGCGGTAACTTGAGCGAAAAGTGCCTTGAAATCCTTTGTTGGGGTGCCTGTTCCCTCAGGCTTTGAGGCCAGATCAAGTGCTTTAAACTTTGCCTCCTCTAGCTGCAACGCCTGCTCAATCTGACACGACACACCATGGATTAGGAGAGAGACACAAACTGGTTTTAAAAAATGTGGTCTAACGATTCTAATGTACACACACCTGAGCAGACTTCTGCAACATCAGCCCTTGCGATTGTTCTCATTTCTGTCTCAAGAATCTCGTCATCTTTTCCCACAATCAGTTCTCGGATGCCACCTTCCTTGTCTTGCAGACCGCCGCCCTGATTTCCACAACGAATATTTTGTAAAATTAGATTCCAGTCCACCATTGCAATTTGAATCATATGAAAAGTCTTAACCTGATGATGGTGTATGGAATACCAGAGTCAGCCAAGTACTGCTCAGCTTTCCTCTTCCAAACCTACAAATTTGCAGAATGATGCTTAAAAGATTGTGCGTTGAAACTCGTTCGATCAAGAAAACAAGAAAGAGATCTTACCAGAATGTTGGCATTGCCAATTTTATTCAAGGGGTTATTTATGTTTGTTCCTCCCATCGACCCGACCAGAACAATCTGCTTAACTCCTGCTGCCTTAGCTGTTCAAAAAAGACAAAGATCATCAACACTTTCTCTATAAAGACACATATAAAAGTATAAAGTTTCATCAATTTCCAACTCAACAATTTCCAACTCAAAACTAATTGGCAAATTAATGGATAGGTCCCAAGTCTCTTAATGTTCCATGTAGGAGTTCATACTCTTTAAATATTAAGGTAATAAAAAGATTAAAGAGATGAATACAAACCAGCATCTATCTGATTCTTCTGACCAATCCAATCAACCTACAAAAGAAAGACAAAAGGATCAAAAACCAAAACAAAATGTACAAAACCCACAAGAAACACAGTAGCTGTTGTCACCTGTTCAGGATAAGCTCCGTCTTCAAAGTAAAACTCAGGTCTCTCTCCTTTGCTAGGATCAAAACCAAAACAAAATGTACAAAACCCACAAGAAACACAGTAGCTGTTGTCACCTGTTCAGGATAAGCTCCGTCTTCAAAGTAAAACTCAGGTCTCTCTCCTTTGCTAGGATCAAAACCAGGTTTCATCTTCGGCACAGCGCTGGTAAGAATGACCAAAGCATCGATCCCTTGAATAGCAGGAGCAATGGCTGCAGAGTCTCGGATGTCTCCGACGAACACTTCATCCTCTCCACCGATCTTCTCCTTGCTCTCTTTCGTCCTCACCAAACCTCTCGCCACGAACTGATCAGACCTCTCCTTCAACTTCTTGTACACGATTTGCCCTGCCATTGTTTCAAACGGTACATGCATAGGAGCAAATCTTCATAGCTTCTTGAACATGATTACGTGATGGACAAGAAAGAGTGAAAACGAAAGAACATGAGAGAAAGAGAGAGAGATAACCTGTTCTTCCACCGGCACCGGTGACGAGAACGGTGAGAGGCTCAGCTGATGCGGCGGCGGAGACAGTTACGGATACTCTTCTGATATTTCCGGTAAACTTCATCCGACCGTAGATCGACTTCGTGTCTGAAACAAGCGAGCGGAATTGGAGAGACGACGAAGAAGAAGACGGAACTGAGACGAACGAAGAGGACACAGATCCTGTCTTGTAGCTGTTGGAAGGAAGTAGTGAATGGAAGAATGTCGTCGTCGTCGTCATCGCCATTGACTGGAGTTTGGTAAAGCTCAGACGATGACGAGTGAAGTGAGAGAGACGACACACCTTATCGTTTGAATGCAAACTTGAGACGGGCCTGAGTTTATCTTGGGCCGGAAACAATCTCTTATTATAACACGATATTTACATTAATGTATTATAACAAAATTATAAATATTATTATATCCACGATTTTACAACTAAAAAAATAAATATTTCTCAAAAAGCTATATGTAATGATTTAGTTTGTAGTATACTGAACAATCTTATTCATTACAAAATCCACATTTAACATTTATATTTCATCATGTTAATTTTTTTAAATAAAAATTTCTTTATTAATTTATATACTTAATATAATAAATACATTTTTTTTTTTGGAATTTGAATACTAAACCGTTATAATGTATAAAATTTAATAAATATTTAGCCAAACTACTATACTAAATGTTTTCACTAAAACATACTGTTTGGTTTGATATAATAATTTATATTACCATAATCTGTTTTAGGTGGGGCTATTCAATTTAAAAATGCAACTAAATTTGAAAGAATTGAAGTATCCATTAAATATTTCTGTTATTCAGTTATGTATCTCATCAATTATTTTAAATTCTGGTGTTATTGAATTGTGTATTCAAAAAATATTTGAAATCATTCTAATAAAATACTTTAAATTATAGTGTTATTCAATTCACTAATTTTTTAATTCTATTAAATATCTGTATTATTTAGTTTTTGGTAGATTTCATGGTAATTATATTTGAAAATAATTTAATGGAAATTTTATTATAACGTGTTATGAACCAATTCTTAAGATTTAAGTTAGGATTTGAAGAAAATTCTTTTTATAACTTATTTATTAGATATGTACATCATGGGGAAGACCAATGTATAACAAAGTTGAGAGTTACATACTGGACATGCTCCAACCAAAAGACGGGTAACACATTCATGTCATTTTGTAATTGTTCATGTGAGTTTGTACTCAATATATTATACAGTTATGATGTTTTGTGTAGGTACTCATTGTTTCGGATTGTTCAATCCATCACACCTAACATCATAATGTATCTACCACGAAATGTTCATTTAGCACAGTTGGAAGAACTCGCTAGGCTCTCCTCGCCTTCTCTAACTCTTGAGGTAAATAATTGTCTAGAAGAACGACACTATAAGATTTTGTTTCTTCACAGTTTTATTATGTTGTTATTCAATTTACTAATTTTCTAATTCTATTGAATATTTGTGTTATTCAGTTTTTGGTAGATTTCATGGTAATTGTACATGAAAAGATTTAAAGGAAACTTTAGTATAAAATGTAACTAATCAATTCTTAAGATTTAAGTTAGGATTTGAAGAAAATTCTTTTTATAACTTATTTATTAGATAAGTACGTCAAAGCTATTGATACGATAGATTTGGAAATGTAGTATTAGTTATCAATTTAAAAATATATTATCACTTTGACCGAATGACAAAAGTATCTGTTATCAATTTAAAAATATATTATCACTTTGACCGAATGACAAAAGTATCTGTTATCAATTTAAAAATGCAACTAAATTTGAAAGAATTGAAGTATCCATTAAATATTTCTGTTATTCAGTTATGTATCTCATCAATTATTTTAAATTCTGGTGTTATTGAATTGTGTATTCAAAAATATTTGAAATCATTCTAATAAAATACTTTAAATTATAGTGTTATTCAATTCACTAATTTTTAATTCTATTAAATATCTGTATTATTTAGTTTTGGTAGATTTCATGGTAATTATATTTGAAAATAATTTAATGGAAATTTTATTATAACGTGTTATGAACCAATTCTTAAGATTTAAGTTAGGATTTGAAGAAAATTCTTTTTATAACTTATTTATTAGATATGTACATCATGGGGAAGACCAATGTATAACAAAGTTGAGAGTTACATACTGGACATGCTCCAACCAAAAGACGGGTAACACATTCATGTCATTTTGTAATTGTTCATGTGAGTTTGTACTCAATATATTATACAGTTATGATGTTTTGTGTAGGTACTCATTGTTTCGGATTGTTCAATCCATCACACCTAACATCATAATGTATCTACCACGAAATGTTCATTTAGCACAGTTGGAAGAACTCGCTAGGCTCTCCTCGCCTTCTCTAACTCTTGAGGTAAATAATTGTCTAGAAGAACGACACTATAAGATTTTGTTTCTTCACAGTTTTATTATGTTGTTATTCAATTTACTAATTTTCTAATTCTATTGAATATTTGTGTTATTCAGTTTTTGGTAGATTTCATGGTAATTGTACATGAAAAGATTTAAAGGAAACTTTAGTATAAAATGTAACGAATCAATTCTTAAGATTTAAGTTAGGATTTGAAGAAATTTTTTATATAATCTATTTATTAGATAAGTACGTCAAAGCTATTGATACGATAGATTTGGAAATGTAGTATTCGTTATCAATTTAAAAAATATATTATCACTTTGACCAAATGACAAAAATATATCATTTGTTATAATCCATATTACAATGAAAGAACAAAAAAATTATTTACAATATAGTCTTATCTCCACATCTTTAAATAATGATATATAAATACTTTTTTTGTTAGTAGGGTTTCTGTTCTATTTCTTAAAGTGACTTACGTTATCTATATAGTATGTAAATGATTATGGTTTATTATTTTTGTCAATGAAAATTTTGTTACTTCCTTGTGTGTTTCTTTATACAAAGATTCAAAAAGTTCATGAAATCAAAAACATAGATTTTGATCAAATTAAAATATATTCCTTTAAAATCTAAAATAAATAAAATCCTCGCAAAGTCATTTATACTTCAAAATCTATTATTTATGTCTTTAATTGAATTAGTTCAAAATCAATTAAATTTTGGAAATTCAATACTACCTCCTTCTCCTTAGATTTTTAAATAAATCATAATACATTTTAGAACCATGAAATACATTCTAGCTAGAGAAAATACATCATATTATCAGCAAAACTGCAATGACCATGATATAAGGAATTAACTGGATTACAACCTTTCTATCTCTCTTGCTACTGTGAACTCAATCATTTTGCTTGGGTCATGAGAGATACGAAACAACTCAATATTTCAAATGTCATAAAGATTCTCAAACACTAAAAGGACGGTTGTTTTTGTAAGTAGATTTCCTTACGTACTCTACAAGCATCAGTAACAACAACAACAACAATACTCAAGAAAAGGTAAATACAAGTCGTTTCTTAATTTTACATTAAAACAGAGTTGTCTGGCGACCGACTATTCTCGGCAACCCAAAATGTTGATAAGATCTGATTTCACCCGTAACTGTAGCCGTCACAATCACCATCCCCCAAGCCGTCGGCCGTATAGTTTGTGGACCGTGACCGAATGACAAAAGTATCTGTTATCAATTTAAAAAATATATTATCACTTTGACCGAATGACAAAAGTATATCATTTGTTATAATCCATATTACAATGAAAGAACAAAAAATTTATTACGATATAGTCTTATCTCCACATCTTTAAATAGTGATATACAAATAATTTTTTTGTTAGTAGGGTTTTTGTTCCATTTCTTAAAATGACGTACATCAACTATATAGTATGTAAATGATTATGGTTTATTATTTTTGTCAATGAAATTTTTGTTCCTTCCTTGTGCGTTTCTTTATACAAAGATTCAAAAAGTTCATGAAATTAAAAAAATAGATTTCGATCGAATTAAAGTGTATTCCTTTAAAATCTAAAATAAATAAAATCCTCGCAAAGTCATTTATACTTCAAAATCTATTATCTATGTCTTTAATTGAATTTGTTCAAAATCAATTAAATATTTGAAATACAATACTACCTCCTTAGATTTTTAAATAAATCATGAAATACATTCTAGCTAGAGAAAATACATCATATTATTAGCAAACCATGATGTAAGGAATTAACTGGATTACAACCTTTCTATCTCTCTTGCTACTGTGAACTCAATCCTTTTGCTTGGGTCATGAGAGATACGAAACAACTCAATATTTCAAATGTCAGAAAGATTCTCAAACACTAAAAGGACGGTTGTTTTTGTAAGTAGATTTCCTTACGTACTCTACAAGCATCAGTAACAACAACAACAACAATACTCAAGAAAATGTAAATACAAGTCGTTTCTTAATTTTACATTAAAACAGAGTTGTCTGGCGACCGACTATCGGCAACCCAAAATGTTGATAAGATCTGATTTCACCAGAACTGTAGCCGTCACAATCACCATCCCCAAGCCGTCGGCCGTATAGTTTGTGGACCGTGACCGAATGACAAAAGTATCCGTTATCAATTTAAAAAATATATTATCACTTTGACCGAATGACAAAAGTATATCATTTGTTATAATCCATATTACAATGAAAGAACAAAAAATTTATTTACGATATAGTCTTATCTCCACATCTTTAAATAGTGATATACAAATAATTTTTTTGTTAGTAGGGTTTTTGTTCCATTTCTTAAAATGACTTACGTCATCTATATAGTATGTAAATGATTATGGTTTATTATTTTTGTCAATGAAATTTTTGTTCCTTCCTTGTGCGTTTCTTTATACAAAGATTCAAAAAGTTCATGAAATTAAAAAAATAGATTTCGATCGAATTAAAGTGTATTCCTTTAAAATCTAAAATAAATAAAATCCTCGCAAAGTCATTTATACTTCAAAATCTATTATCTATGTCTTTAATTGAATTTGTTCAAAATCAATTAAATATTTGAAATACAATACTACCTCCTTAGATTTTTAAATAAATCATGAAATACATTCTAGCTAGAGAAAATACATCATATTATTAGCAAACCATGATGTAAGGAATTAACTGGATTACAACCTTTCTATCTCTCTTGCTACTGTGAACTCAATCCTTTTGCTTGGGTCATGAGAGATACGAAACAACTCAATATTTCAAATGTCAGAAAGATTCTCAAACACTAAAGGACGGTTGTTTTGTAAGTAGATTTCCTTACGTACTCTACAAGCATCAGTAACAACAACAACAACAATACTCAAGAAAATGTAAATACAAGTCGTTTCTTAATTTTACATTAAAACAGAGTTGTCTGGCGACCGACTATCGGCAACCCAAAATGTTGATAAGATCTGATTTCACCCGTAACTGTAGCCGTCACAATCACCATCCCCCAAGCCGTCGGCCGTATAGTTTGTGGACCGTGACCGAATGACAAAAGTATCCGTTATCAATTTAAAAAATATATTATCACTTTGACCGAATGACAAAAGTATATCATTTGTTATAATCCATATTACAATGAAAGAACAAAAAATTTATTTACGATATAGTCTTATCTCCACATCTTTAAATAGTGATATACAAATAATTTTTTTGTTAGTAGGGTTTTTGTTCCATTTCTTAAAATGACTTACGTCATCTATATAGTATGTAAAT
This sequence comes from Brassica carinata, assembly GCA_016771965.1. Taxonomy (NCBI): domain Eukaryota; kingdom Viridiplantae; phylum Streptophyta; class Magnoliopsida; order Brassicales; family Brassicaceae; genus Brassica; species Brassica carinata. Next base: position 50,850,751 of record CM028692.1, read on the forward strand.
GATTATGGTTTATTATTTTTGTCAATGAAATTTTTGTTCCTTCCTTGTGCGTTTCTTTATACAAAGATTCAAAAAGTTCATGAAATTAAAAAAATAGATTTCGATCGAATTAAAGTGTATTCCTTTAAAATCTAAAATAAATAAAATCCTCGCAAAGTCATTTATACTTCAAAATCTATTATTTATGTCTTTAATTGAATTTGTTCAAAATCAATTAAATATTTGAAATGCAATACTACCACCTTAGATTTTTAAATAAATCATGAAATACATTCTAGCTAGAGAAAATACATCATATTATTAGCAAACCATGATGTAAGGAATTAACTGGATTACAACCTTTCTATCTCTCTTGCTACTGTGAACTCAATCCTTTTGCTTGGGTCATGAGAGATACGAAACAACTCAATATTTCAAATGTCGAGAAAGATTCTCAAACACTAAAGGACGGTTGTTTTTGTAAGTAGATTTCTTTACGTACTCTACAAGCATCAGTAACAACAACAACAACAATACTCAAGAAATTATAAATACAAATCATTTCTTTTACATTAAAACAGAGTGGTTTGGCGACCGACTCTTCTCGGCAACCCAAAATTCTGATAAGATCGAATCTCACCGGTAACTGTAGCCGTCACAATCACCATCCCCCAAGCCGTCGGCCTTATAGTTTGTGGACCGTGGCCTCCACTATCAAACCACGACCAAGAAGACAACCTCGACGACGTGTTTATAGAGGGAGACTCCCCAAACCTGGACGACTGCTGCTCCGAACCGTTCATGCTCGACCCAAACGACTCACTGCTTCCTACCTCACCTCCAACCTCTTCCTCTGGTTGCTGCTGCGGAGTGATTCTCTTAGGGATGGGAGGTAATCCCGGTTTCTTATTCCGGTTTGGCACCGCCGAGGCCGCCGAGGTTTCTTCTCTTGTCGGTGAGCTCACGGCGGATGAAGGCTGGCTCGAAGTGGATATGCGCTTTGAGTGGCGTTTTGTGTGCATCTGAACAGGGGGTGGCTCGCCTCTGACGTGACCGTGCCATGGGACAGCTGCTGAGACGTTTTTGCATTCGAAATGTTCGTGTGATTGTGTCGTGTTTGAAGATCTTCTGCCTGTTTCTGAAGTTGTTCGGTGACTGTCTCGTTTCCACATGTAGACCTGAGAGTCTTCGCTCGCGCAGATTATGTACTTCCCGTCTTGGCTATACGAAGCAGAGATTTGGCTACTCGTGTTTCTAAAGCCTGTAAAAGAAAACGGCCACGTTTTGGTACGGCTCTAGAACATGTTCAAAGTATAACCATGTGTAATGAGAATATTACCTTTGAATTTGTGAATAACTTCGGAGCCGTCTAGGATTCTAATCCGCGAGTCAGCAGACGTGACAAGAACTTCTGATGGATTCACCGGAGAAAACTACAATGTATGAAAAGTTACTTGCGTTACACGGTGTTTGTTTACGCAAAGTCTCAACGGTTCTCTTTTAAAGAGACGTACGTACCTGAAAACTGGTGATCTTATTTTTTGATTGTTTTTTCTTATGAGCCTGAAGATCAATCTGATTAGTTTGATTCAGCTTACAGTCTGTTCTACACAAGAAACACAACACGTAGAAGTGAAAACAGAGTATTCAACGGTGAAAACAGAGTATTCAACGGTGAAAACAGAGTATTCAACTGAGAAATGATGTTCGAATTCAGACAGAGCTCAGGGAGAACCTTCTGTATCGTAAGCACGGCAGATTCCTTTATTTGATCCGATGAATGCACCCTTCAAAATCAATATTACATCACTGAAAGAACCGTGATGGATTGGATATAGGAGACTAGTACAAGAAACAAGAGTTATACCTGACCGTCTGGAGTGTAGCAAGCAGCAGTGACCATTTCGTGAAGATCACTCCATTCAACAACCTGTCGATTCTGTATGCTCCATATCCTTATCTTAGCATCAAGCGACCCGCTTATGAAATAGTTTTCATCCACTGGGTTAAACTGAATGCATGTCACTGTTGCATCAAAGAGACTATGGTCAAAATAGGAAAGTTAGAATGTGAAAAAAGACAAATAAACAGAATGTGACTCACCATAGTCATTGTGAGCAAACAGTTTGAGACATGTTCTTGTTTCAAGATCCCATAACCTGACTGTTTTGTCCATAGAAGACGAAAGAAGAAGCTGAGATTTGGACCATGACAGATCCAAAATATCAGCTAAATGACCTTTCAAAGAGCAAACAGGCTTCTCGGAAAACGAAAAGACCGTTTCAGGGACATGAACATAATCAGGAATCTGATTGCTGTTCTTCCTCCCTGACGAGCCTTTCCCTTTCTTCTTCTTCTCTACCGAACCTATCTCATTCCCAGCAGAGTCGCAAAGCGAGGGATGAATCGGTGTGAGGCTTCCTTCATTCATAGACATCAACTCACACTCTTGCACCTCCCACACATGAATGACCTGATCATGTCCCCCACTCGCGAGATAATGAGCGTCAGGACTAAACTTGATAGTCCAGATCGAACCCTCGTGAGCCTGTATCTCCTGACACATATGCAACGCGCTTAGCTCCTTGTAAGACTTCCCCGTCGGTCTCACTTTCACCCACTCGTTAGCTTTCCCATGTTTCTGATCTTTACCCTTTCTAGGACTATCACTATCGGTCACATCTTTATCTACACCTCTTAAACTCATCGAGTGAGCTACACCTTTTATGTTCTTCAGCAACGCAGCTCCTCTCCTCTTACTCAGCCTCACGCTCTTCGACAAATACGAGTTAAACTTCCGAAGATCCACAAAAGGTTCGTAGTTGATCCTGTTCACGTTCTCTCTACGCATGAGCTCTTTCACCACGGGTGAGTACCCAACGCATCTCTCGAACTCCTCCAACGTCAGCTGCTTCCCCGTTTGCAAATCGCTCAGCCTATTCCACATCCCGTCTTCGTCGTACTCGTTGACTATAAACTCTTTACCCGTGTCGAGGTTCTTGATCAAGAAAAACGCGCCGAGTCTCGCTTTCGACGACATCACCGACGTCAAAGCAGGGGATGACTGTCTGATCGGTGTTTGGTGCTGCTGGTGGCAGATTCTCGTCCGAGAACTAACTCCCATCGTTGAATACGTTCTCGTCAGACGATGCTTCGAGATCTTCCCGAGGATCTCGTCTTTCCTCCGCTTCTCTATCAAGAACCTCTCGATATCCGACTCCGATCTCGACCGAGCGAACAGAGCATGTTCGTTATCGTGATCATGACTCTCCTCTGTTTCATCTCTGCCTTCAACTTCACCGTTCTTCTTGATCTTATTATTATCGAGAACGGCTGCATTGGAGACGCGGCGGATGGACACGGCGTTGACCATGTCCTTGTTGCTGGCGAGTCCCATCCCGTGGAGGAGACGGCGACGGCGCTCCGAGATCGATCCGGGAGCCGCCATCCAGATATCGTAATCGGGAGACATCATCGTCGCCGGCGTGCGGAACTTTCTCGAGGCGGAGGTCATGGAGGAGACGGCGGAGGAGAAGGAGATGCGGCAGTCGTCGAAATCTTGTTCTTCTTCCTCCTCCTCGTCGGAGGAGGAGCCCGCCATGTCGAACGTGAGGGCGGAGGAGAGACGGTCGTGCGTTTCGAAGAACCTGTCGTCGTCGTCTTCGAAATCTCCTAACCCTGCCCAGTCCATCGTCATTGTTCTCTTCCGACCAATCTTGTTTATCCCGTTCACCATCTCTTCCTTCTCCTCCGATGATGATTCGTAATGTTGAGAAAAATAATTTAATTTGCATACGAAACAGAACAGAGTTTCAAAAAGAAAAAAACAGAACAGAGTTTCAAAAGATTTGGCCTTTGTCGGAGATGATGGATGATTATGGAAGGATGGGCAAATCGGGTATTATGGGGAAAGTGTCAAGACGTGTTTCTCTTTGTAAGACATCTCCTCACGTTCATTTTTTTTTTTGCAACTAAAAATTAATTTAAAAATTTTCATGATTTTTTTTTTTGTCAGACACGATTCAACCAATGATCGTGGAAGCATGTTTTGTGCTCATCTTTGGAAAGTATTTACGTTTTGGCTCGATCGGGTCTAATATGAACACATCATATGTGTTCCACTTTACGTGTTAAACAAAAAGAAAAAAATAGTGTTATTCTATAACTAATGTTATCTTTTATGTTTTTATCGCAATTTTCTAAAATTTTATTATCTACAATGTTTTAATTAAATTCTTGAATAAAACAAGACTATTATAATGTAGTTTTGCTTGTATCTTGGGTTTAGGCTGCACTGGACAAGAAGACCGATCTGCAAACTGCACTGAATCCTAGTCTTGACCATCATGCCAACACGTTTGATTAGTGGAACTGCTTGATCTTCACATGAATCATATATTTACCAATTACCATTATAATATTAGGACGAGCATCTTTTAATTAGTTTTGGGGTTTGATAAAACATGCATGTATATCCTTAATAGAAACTATTACAATTCATTACAATATTACGAGGACTTTGACCATGATGAGACGAAGACGAGTGGTTTAGACGAGATTCTAAACTATTGTCTATAATCAACATCTTTTATTTTCTTTTTCAGAAATACGTTGACCATGTTTAGAAGAGATTCTAAAGTATTCTCTATAATCAACATGTGGTTTTATCCGCATAATCAGTGAAAAGAAAACCCCATGGTTGAGAGAGAACATATGAAGGAGCTTGGATATGAGCAGTACAGATATGTGTACTATATGACGCACACAGTCCAATTGGTCTATCAAAAATGTGTATCACCAAGAGACCAAAAGTATTTGATGCTAGGTTTTCTTATATTCCTGATATGACTGATGTAGGTGGGTGCAATGAACGTTTGAGCAAGCAAGTTTCTTGCTAGTGGAAATTGTGGGAGTATTGGAATGTTTTGGTCTGATATGGACATGAATTATATTATTTGTTTACTGTTCAAACACAATTTAAAAACGTCTCTAATCACTTTGAGATGAAGGTTTCACTGTTCACAAGAATTAAAACCGTAAGAGACCACATAAACAATACAGTTTTCTATATACATCTCCATATATGTTTTTGAGCCTAACATCAATTCGTCACAGCATTAGCGTTGAGAAGTATTGCTCAAACTCTTGATCAATCGTAGGCTTCTTTATGTCATGCTGAGGAGAATCTGCACACATGAAACCAAGTTAGTGAATTCCCGGTTCAGGGAATCGGTATGGACAAATCCAAGAATCGGTTTGTACCTTGGTCAACAGTCCATCTCCCGGAAGACAGAACATACTTAGCCGCATTACTACACCCATTAGCTTCGTCTTCTTCTTCTTCATCATCAAGGTAGAGAATGTTTTCAATGTCTTTGTCTGAAAAATCCTCTAGGTTTTGAGTGCCATAGATGAAATCAAGATGGCTTTCAAAGGAGATCATCTTGTCTTCACTGCAGGACCCAGATGACTCCTCTTTCATCTCAATCTCATTTTCACATTCCATGGAAGTTGAGTTCAGACATGACACTGAACACTCTGAATCTAGCTCTGATCTGGCATTGGTATTGTCTGAACAAGCCGCCTTGTCAAAACAAGCATGTTTGGACAAAGGTAATAATGATAACTCCGATTGATCTGTCTGAAACTTCCTCTTCTTGCACAACTCAACTGCTTCCATATTCAACACATTTTTACTGCTGCTCATGTGATGGCAACTGCAAGAAACCAAACAACAACAAATGAGAACACATTAGATTTTATTATAAAGATAAAACATTTAGTGGAGCTTAATCCTCAATAGTGAATCAATTTTGTTGATCTTGATTATAAAGGTTTATAAGAAAGCAATAATTATAAATCACATTTATTAAAATAAGCTAATATAAATACATGAGTACTCTCAATCATCCTCTGGAGCTGTGATTTGGTCAACCATTGAAATGAACACATACAAGTTACAAATCAATCATCCTATGCATCTATGTATCTTTAAGAGCTGGGTAGAGGGATAAGAAGATGATGAGATTTTTTTTCTAAACTAAACACTAACCATTGTGAGGTTATAATAAATGGAGATCTAGTATTTGAAAAATACTAGATACATGAGACTCACGAATCCAAGTAGCAAAACAGTAAGAGGAAGAGATTTCAGAAACTAAAACCTGCTAAGCTCAGACAATGGCTTCTTGTTTTCAACTTCCTCTTCAGGCATAGATCGCTGAGAGAGTTTCAAAGATAATTTTAAATGATGAATAATGTTCTTTCCCCTTTCGGAGGGTCGTAATATCTGGAACAGGAAACTTTTAAAATACCAAATCGATCATCAAATAGTTCCACACTTGACTTGGGAGCGTGTACTCTACGGAGTTATATAAACCGTCGATCTCGTTTATCCGTTGTTCGATTTGTCGCGTGAACTACACTGAGAGAAGAATCCATGCGCTGGAGAGGTGACCCATCTCCTTTCATGGGGACTTTTTTTCTTTTCTTACAGTTGTCCCATAACGATTTTATGGGTTTTGGATGAGGTCTAAAAATTTAGATTTCTTTTGCAACATTTGTATAAACATCTATCCGTTTTACCAGACGCCAAATATACTAAGATAAATGTTAAATTATTTAATAAAGAAATATATAATTTAAAATGTAGTTAATTCGTTTTCATTTCTAAAAATACAACAACTTGCTTTATTTGCTGTCTATGTCCAACCATCACAACTTGTTTTTTTCTGTAACATTCTAAGAATATAGAAAATCATTATTTTTGGAAAATGTGGTAATGTCTTGAAGTGTTTAGCTCGTAGTCTCGTACCATGATGACAAAATAGTATTTTAGTTTTTACTGGTCTGGTATGCTACGTGCTACCTATCACAGTGTTACCGGATCACGTGCCTCACATGTACCCATGAGGGCCATCATATGGCACTGTCTGCTGCTTTTTTGGGCTATGATCATTGCAACTCGTAAGAAGAGAAGCTGAAACCAGATCTTCCTTCGTTGACTGTTTTCAGCTCCAGCTTCTGAAACGGACTGGCCACAAAAGACCAATAGTAGTAGCAAGATTAATCAACTTCTCGATACCAAAACAACAAGAGCAGCATATTATAGTTTGTGTCAGTGTCATGAGGGAAGATCATGGACTAACCTGCTGTTAGGATCATAGTAGAAACCGCTTATGGATCCGTCACTGCAGGAGAAGCATACATAGTAAAATCCAGCTATTGTTAGTCCACAATCTGTGCCAACGTTTACAAAGTATTGCTCTTTCCATCTCTGCATCACCAGATATAAACCAGGGGGTTGCAGGAATTATAGGATATGATAAATCAGAGAAATGGATGATCAGAATCAATATGAAACTGAGAGTGTTACCATAAATATGTAAGGGTAATTGCTAAGATCCAATTGCCTCCCACCGTCAGATTCAACTTGTCCCTGCAGGATTTAGTTCAGAACACGGCTCAGGATGTTACTGACGCCAAAAGCAAGTTAGTAGAGTATTATTACCTGAAGAGGTGCAAATGATGGGAACTTTGACCAATGTCTCATATCATCTTCCCTCCTGTGACAAATGTTTGTAAGAATGTATGCCCAATAAGAAATCATTAGCTTCACATCTTTAAGAAAAAAGGGGTTGGGAACATACGTGGCTTCCCATTTTCCGGTGTAAAAAGTATAGTTCTTTCCATCAACAATTTCCCCTTCCCAGAATGTTATGACCTAACACGCATGAAAAACAGTCAATATAAGTTTCAGGTAACTGTATCACATAGACAAGAAACGAGCAAGTGTTGTAAGGGGATTACAGGAGTGTCTGCCATGGGAACGTTTAGAGCTTCCATAGTGCCACAAAGATAGCCATGTTCCAGGTCAATTCCCTGTATCTGAACGTTGACTCTCCAAGCTTCCTCCTTCTGTTGATTAGAGACATTTTGCGTACCAGAAAATGCCTGCAGCATAAAAAACATGTAAGTTTTCCCACAACTCAAAAGCCCCCATCTTTACGCTCACTATGAATAAACACACTGTTGGAGCTAGTGACTGTTCTACAACTTATGCTCAATATAATTGCCCTTGGATTCAAGGGCATACAGCCCAACATGAAAAAGATGCCAAGCCAGCTAATGCAAACAAAGCTAACAAGTAAGTCATTTTTTCCCCAAGATGTTTGGTCCTATGAACAGTGCTTGAATCTAAACAATAAGACGCAAGATCTTTTTATGCTTTTTTGGCTTTCCTAAACATCAGTGAAAATTAGTACTCCTTCTGGTCTTGCAATAACGCTGCTCCCACAAAAGTAACATTAAGTACCTTAGCTTTAACTTTAATGAAAAACGAGTTGCTATTAGTATCACATTTGATCTGAGTAGCTGAACCAGAACTACTAAAATGATTGTCAAGTTGTCAACACCTCGAAGCAACTTCACTTTTTACCGAGGAGAAACGTCATATGACTTTGCTTACACATAGGCTATAATTCATCTACCAACCCATGACAATCCTAGAAAGAAAGTTCTAAACTTTCAAACAGAACATCTTCGTTCGTGGAAGCTGAAATCGTTTTACCTGGCCGGCGGCAAGAAGTGAGCTAGGCGGAAGTGGTGATCGATTCCCAGGATCATTTCCTAAAATGGCAACAATCCATTGAATTAAGAGAGAGAGAGAGAGAGAGAGAGAATCTCAATAGAGCTATCAATCGGAAAACCCTAATTTCAAAAGAAGCGACAAACCTGAAACTTGGGCAGGCGCGTTGTTCTCCACAACTCTCACCGGCATTTTCTCCCCCCGTCGTCGCCGTCTGATCTCTCTCCTCCGTTGATGAAATCGAGATCAACAGAGTGTAATGGGCTCGAGCCCAATAAACACAAATCATATCCGGTTCGGTTTTTAAATAAGTAACTAGACCGGTAAATCTTATGAACCGATTAATTAGGGGTGGTACTCTCTAAACCGAATTGTAAAGTGGATCCTCAAAAATCGAGCCCAAGAAACACAAATCATATCCGGTTCGGTCTCGAATAAGTATATTAACCGGTACATTTTCGAAACGATTAATTGGGAGTGGCACTCTCTGAACCGAATTGTAAACCCACTTTCCCAAAACCCTTTTCCTTCTTCTCCCCTCTCTCGCTCTCCTCGTCTTCGCCTACTCTGCTCCAAACTCTGTTGTTATCCTTTGCTTTGGAACCTAAGTTTCAGTCCTCACATTCTCTGATTGGTTGGGTGAGTTCATGGGTTTTGTTTGAAATTTGATTTTTATTTGCTCCTAGTGTTAAAAATCGAACCTTTGGAGTGACTTCTCGAATTGTCTATCCTTGTCAAGGCAGCCTCCGCCACAGCTAGAAACCAGGTTAGTCTTCTTCCTCTTCTCAATTTTCCTATTCACATGAGCATTCTTTACCGTTTTAAGTGTCATTGGTTTAGCTATTGACATTAACTTAGCTTTGCTTGAGCTCCTCCTCTGTTTTTTGGTCTGACATTCTTCTTTGCACACTTATGAACGAGATTGAACAGAGTATTCAATATGCTATGAATTGTAATTGTTTGTATTGGATGCTAATATTGCGTTGTATTCTAGATGTTGCTTTTGAAACAGAGCTCAGCTGCTGTTCTTGTCCCTGGGAATCCAACTCCTGTCCTCCACACTTCTCGTTTCACTTCCAGAGTTGGATCTCTTCCAGTCAGCAAAACGTATTCTTCCCAGAGTTTCAACATGGCAAATTTGCAGAAGCGTCTTACTTCATCTGAGAAGTTCAGTCCTGTGTTATCCTCTAGCTCTCACGAGGCTTCTCCTTTAAGGTACCTATGTCCCCAGTTATTTTGAATTTGAGTATTGAGAGTCTTTTTATTTTTTTTTCCAAATCTTATGTCTTTTGAGTATAATGGTGTCACATGATAACAATTGTTCTCAAGATAGGGGAAGGAACTAGTTTTCTAATGGTCATTTTTTTTTTCTCTTTGAAAGTGAGAATAAAGAACATGTCCACGGAGTTTCTGAGATAATTGTGGGAGTATTGGGAGGTGGACAACTGGGTTGTATGCTTTGCCAAGCTGCTTCCCAAATGGCTATCAAGGTCATGATTTTAGATCCGTCAAAGAACTGTTCAGCAAGTTCATTAGCTTACGGCCACATGGTTGATAGTTTTGACGACAGTGCTACAGTTGAAGCATTTGCAAAAAGGTCTGTTTCTTTAATTCATTAGGTTCTCCATTCCTTTTTGTTAGTTATAACATTGAAGTTGTATTTGTTTGTTGCCTTAGTTAGATGTGGAGTCTTGACCGTGGAAATTGAACATGTTGACGTGGAGACATTAGAGAAGCTTGAGAAACAAGGTGTAGATTGCCAACCAAAAGCCTCAACCATCAGGATAATACAGGTTTTCTCAAATCCTTTTCATCAACTCAGGTGTGATGATGATTTGATTGAAGTTTGTCAAGCAATGTGATTTATATGAGGCAGTTTTGATGATGTTGGCAGGATAAATACATGCAAAAAGTTCATTTCTCACAGCATGGCATCCCACTTCCAGAGTTTATGGAGGTTAGGGGGCCTTTGTTTATGTTTTGTTGAAAGCATCACTTTCTGTGTTCTCCATGAATAGTTTGTAAACAGTTTAACCCCTAAGCCCTGTCATGACAGATAAGCGATATTGAAGGAGCGGAAAGAGCAGGTGAACTTTTCGGATACCCTCTTATGATCAAGAGCAAGCGATTAGCTTATGATGGACGCGGAAATGCAGTTGCCAATAGCCAAGATGGGCTTTCTTCTGCTGTAACGGGTAAATCCTTTACCTTACAGTCGTTCTACAGATTCTAGTAGAAACTCACCTGGTTTAGTCTGGTACAGTGACATAATTGATATGTAACCTTTGCTTCGATTCTTTTTTATCCAGCTCTTGGAGGTTTTGGTCGTGGTTTGTACATTGAGAAATGGGCACCTTTTGTCAAGGTAAAATGATGATCAAAATTTCTTTTATTATTGTAACTTATCTTCCTCTGAAGTTTTGAATCATTTACGTATAAAACGTTTAGGAGTTAGCTGTTATTGTGGCTAGAGGAAAAGATGGTTCCATGGTTTGTTATCCAGTTGTTGAAACTGTTCACAGGTAACTCAGAATAACACTAAATGCAATTTATAATATTGAAAGATATGGTTCTTTACTTCACTACTGACACACTTTGAAATGCACACTAGAGATAACATATGCCATATAGTTAAAGCACCAGCAGATGTGCCTTGGAAGATCAACAAACTTGCCACTGACGTTGCCCAAAAAGCTGTTGGTTCTTTAGAAGGCGCTGGTGTTTTTGCAGTAGAGCTGTTCTTGACAGAGGATGGTCAGGTATTCTCATACATTTTAGGCTCTCTCTACCTCTGTTCTATAATTTGTTTGCTTATCAGAGTTTAGTCCTTCTCAGATCCTGCTAAACGAAGTTGCACCTAGACCACACAACAGTGGCCATCAAACAATCGAAGCATGTTATACTTCACAGTTTGAACAACACTTGCGGGCCGTGGTTGGTCTTCCACTCGGTGATCCGTCGATGAGAACTCCCTCCTCCATTATGTACAATATTCTGGGCGAAGATGATGTAATGGATGTTTTTTGCTTATTGTTTGAAGTTTCTTGTTACCACTTCATTTTCTCCTTATCAGTCTGATGAAACATGTTGCAGGGAGAAGCTGGTTTCAGAATGGCTCATCGACTTATTGCGAGAGCTCTGAGTGTTCCAGGTGCATCTGTGCATTGGTATGACAAGCCAGGTTAGATTTCGGTTCCCTCATGATGTGTTGTAAGTTTTGTTGTGAACTGTATGATTATTCACAAAGCTTGTATATGATGAAATATTGCTGTCAGAAATGAGAAAACAGCGGAAGATGGGACACATCACTCTTGTTGGGCAGTCTATGGGTGTTTTAGAACGAAGGTTGCAGGGCATATTAAGTGAACAAAGCCATCAAGTACATGGTCAGTTTCCATATAGCATAGTTTGGTATCTTAGTCCATTGGCTTTGACTTTACATATGTCTTCGAACTTATCTTGCTAAAATCTGCTGTAATACTAAATTATGAAGTTTGGTTGCATGTTGTTTTACACATTGCAGAGACACCTCGTGTTGGTATCATCATGGGTTCAGACTCGGATCTTCCTGTAATGAAGGATGCTGCCAAAATTCTTGACATGTTTGGTGTTTCATATGAGGTAAAGGAAATGAACTTGGCATTGATCATTGCTTTAACCTCTTTGCATTTCTAATGCTATAATATATGAAAAATGACTCATCATTGGTTTTGGTTTTATAGGTAAAGATAGTTTCAGCTCATCGCACACCAGAGATGATGTTTTCATATGCAACCTCAGCTCACAGTCGAGGCGTCCAAGTGATTATTGCAGGTGCTGGTGGTGCTGCTCACTTACCAGGTATGTCTTAAACATGAACTCAATCTTCTCCCTACAAAGACACTAGATTCTCTGAAATAATTGTGCTGATTAGGTATGGTTGCTTCACTCACTCCTTTGCCTGTGATTGGTGTCCCTGTACGTGCTACCCGTTTGGATGGAGTTGATTCACTTCTCTCCATCGTTCAGGTACACACACATTGCTTCATATTTTCACTTAAGCTATTACTTGCAGTTTTCAAACATTTTTTTTTTGGTCACCAAAGATGCCTAGGGGTGTTCCTGTCGCCACAGTTGCTATAAACAACTCCACCAACGCAGCATTGCTTGCTATCCGGATGCTGGGGATCTCTGATAATGATCTCGTCTCAAGGTTCTTATTTTTTTCTATTTTTGTTACATAAGAGTCAGATTTGAACAAGAATAAATAAGAATTGTGAGTTTTCTTTGGTTGGTCAGGATGAGTCAGTACCAGGAAGACATGAGAGAAGAGAACATGGTTAAGGGAGAGAAACTTGAGAGACAAGGTTGGGAATCTTATTTGAACCAGTGAATAATATTACTGATTAGAAGATCTTGTCGAGGGATCTGAGAGTTAGCATCGGTTCTTGAGTTGCTGTTGTCACCGGTAGTTCCCGGTTTAGCTGTCATTGGCTGATAGTATTACGATTTGTTTCCACATTCAACTGTAGATTCAATATTTTTATTACGAATGACCAGACAAAAAAAAAAATATCCATAACATTGTTGAGTTTTTAAATAAAAGAGTTTCGAGTACTAAAAGCTTGACGTATCAGTCAAAGTAAAATGACAAATGCAATTGGTCGACAGAACATACGGTTTACTTCTTACAAACTCTTTTTGATCTCTACAGAGATGGCAACATCAGAGGTTGGAAACCATGTCGAAGAGCAGCTTCCCAAACTCTGTGAGGATTAACCATAGGAACATCAAGACCACACTCGTGTTCCTCCCATCCTTCAATTGCATGCACTATCCCACCAGCTCTCCACGCGCTCATCACTCTCCTCCCCAGCCAATTCTACATTTATAAATCATTCGCCTTGCCATCTTTTAAAGAGTGTTATTATACATAGGTTGGTTGCATAGTCCTCTAAATTGTCAATCCTTTTTATTAAAATTAAACTAAAAATGTTCATGGCTCTCTAAATCTCAGATGATTCAGTCCTGATTATTTAGTTGTGATATTGTTTTACTAGAGTTAAAAGAATGTATATACCTCACAAGAATCTATGTTTTGGGCAGAGTCCGGGATGATCATAGCCGGAGTGGTATGGTAAAAGCAGTCTTTACGAAGCTGGCTAGGAGGAAACTGAGAGAAAGGAAGAAATCTAGTTCCCTTTGCTGCCATCTTCTGCTCTTCTTTGCTTAGCCCATCTCCCACCAACCATATCTACATCGTATACATGTTACATATTTTTATGTAATAATGCTTATTAGCTTTTAACAAAAAAAAAATTGTTATTATGTATTAATGCAATTGGAAATTTACACAGACCATTGGGGAGTAATTGGTTGTGAGGACCAGATTTTCCTTACAATGCTCGCCAAGGAATCTGGCTAGCATGCAATGCTCTTCCTCACGTAACACCATCACCTGTTTATGGTAATAGTTTAATTTATTAAGAATAACCAAAATCTAAAATATGAAGTAACTAATATAGTCAAAGGTACAAAACATATGAATAAATTTTGTAATCCGAATAAATTGATTTGGACTTAAAGTAGGCCATGTGACATTGCTTACACATTACAACAAGCTATCGAAGGATTTAATTAGATATATATGTAATGTCATAACGTTTATTATAAAACCTTTTTTATAAATGTATATTGCATGTTCAAGTTACAAAATCGTATTACGTACGTTTGATCATATTCTTACGCGCAAAATAACATTACTTAATATATATATAACTACTGAAAACTAGAGAAAAAACATATAAAATTATATACGTAGTTACGTACCTTGATGTCATTTTGGCAAAGAGAAGTGATAATGGCACGAGCAACTTTTGTGATCTTTCCTCGAAAGAGAACTTCTCTCGTGCCAACAGGAATACTATGAATCACGACCTGAGCTGCAAGACTGCTCCCGTCTATTATCCTTATCTTTAGCTTTGGATGCTTTCTTAGATACATTTCTCCGTGGCTATTTAATTCTTCTCCCTAATCATATTATAGTATTTTAGTGTTTATAAATTATGTATAGAGACTATCGTTAGAAATACATAATTGCATTAATTGCATGCCTGGTTTAATAGCCCCAAACTCATTACTCTCACACCATTCTTCTCCGCTTCAAGGATAGCAGTCTCTATCATTTTGTTGATAGATTCTTTCTGCTTCTGCGACTTGTACTGTTGATTGAGAAACAAAATTAATTACATAACGTGAAATTATTTAATATAATGTAGATGTTAGAGAAGGGAGAGTAGATGCAAACATGAGAGGAGAACTTGGGAACGAGGTGGGAGTGAAGGGTGAGATCACGGAAGCGGTTTCTCTCGAAGGCAAAGGTTCTAAATGAGAGGAAAGTTAGCATGAATGAGAGCATTAGAGTGAATGGTTTCATGAGTAATAGGTAACACTGAGAAGATAAGGGGTGCGAGGAGAGGGAAACAAAGCCAAGTCGGAGATGGTAAATAGAGTCAAGTGATGTTAGATGTGTGAGATAAATTGCGTCCGGCTTCTCTTCTTCTTGCTCTAACGATGTTTCATACAATGAATCAGTGCACTTGTCGTTGGTCCCATAGATGTAGTCGTACATTGGCATGAATAGAGAATAGTTCATCCTGAATTGCATGTGGTGGAGCAAGTGGAATCTGCAATTATAATATTAGCTTAGCTTCAAAATTATTTCAATCTGTATTCCTAATGGTGGAAAACATATGTTTTGTGTTTAGTAACCAAAATTTCCAATGTTTTAATCAGAATTTATTGTAAATAGTAAAAGTGAAAAGAGTATACGTTAAAAAGTGAAATAATACTGTAACACACAAATGTAAATGTGTCTGAGGTAATGGTGAATACTATTCTAGTGGATTTTGAAGGACTTACGAAGGAGTGTAGCAGAGGAACTTAAGAGGTGGGAAAAGAGAGAAGAAAGATCTCGGAACGAGCTCGAAGTTGCAGTGGCCCAAGTTGTTCATGAAATCTATGTAAGTTATGTAGAGGGCAATGGAGACGACAGAGATCGTGCCGCATAGCAAAGTCGTTATTAGAGGTATCATCAAGATTAGTGTATAGGCAATGTGCTCCGCAAACGGATGTACCACCGCTGTAATCAAAATTATGCATTATTATATTATATATATATATATATTTTTTTTTGTCAAGGGCATTATTATATTATATATACATATGTCATTTACCATACAAAAAACATAACATGAATTTCATGCTTTTTGATGAAAATCAACACCACTTATTGACGATTTTTCTTAACGTTATTTTGTGAATAAGCTTCCAGCTTTTGGCTATAGTGCACATACCTTTCGAATAAGAGTGTTGTTTTGAGTTTTAATTTCAGTGCAAAAGTATAGTTAAAAAGACATTTTAGCCTCCATAGAAAATTAATACAAAACAGTAAGAGAACAGATATAATCCAAACTGTAACATGTTTCCGTAGGAGTATAATAGAGATTTAAACATGTGTTTAAAAAATCATTGAAACGGGTAATGCTTTCGACAGTTTTTTTTTTAATGTTTTGTGAGGAAGTGTATATAAGCTATGTGTACGTACATGTTATCGGCTCGGTGACGACGGAGGAGTGGTGATGTGAATGGTAGCGAGAGTAGAGGAAGTGGTGGTGAACGGATCGGTGAAACCAATAGTAGATGAACTCAACCGGACCCGCATGGAGGAGAGCGACTAGAACCAGACCATCGAGTCGCAAAAAGGGAAGGGTATCGGTTCCCACCATGTACACTTTGGCTAAGTAAACAACGAGAGTGTTGAAGATGATCTGATCGTCCCAGGTTTGTTCTCGGTCGACTTGGTCAAACTCTATGGTCTTGTCCACGATCCGTTTCGTTCCTTTCGCTGTTCGGTAACGAGCAAAACTTGTCCATGCCTGTTCATGAACAATCCGCCACACCATTAGCGCCATTACCAAAAGTTTCTCGTGATCTCGAATTGTTGCGTACGAGTAGATGCTGTCGATAACAAGCGGCGCCAGCACCAAGTA
Organism: Brassica carinata; assembly: GCA_016771965.1. Taxonomy (NCBI): domain Eukaryota; kingdom Viridiplantae; phylum Streptophyta; class Magnoliopsida; order Brassicales; family Brassicaceae; genus Brassica; species Brassica carinata. The sequence continues at coordinate 50,867,347 of CM028692.1, forward strand.
CTGCAATATTTATCCATATTTTCATGCAAATAAACCTTAAACAACGACCTATAAGTGAAAATATATATAAAGATTCTATGAAGCAATAGGAGAAATGAAATATACCTTAAAGCTTCCAAGAGGTGTCCATGGCCAGTCCGTCAGAAGACCAGGTCTCGACGCCATTTTTTCTCCGTACAGTGATCGATGATGATGACTACTCGGTCACTTTCTTCCAATAGGCTTCTTTGTGTGTGTGTGTATATATAATATATATAAACGTATGTGTATATGTAACAGAGGGAGTCACATTCACATGCGAGAGTTCCTTGTTCCGAAAGTCTATAGAAAAGATTCCTAAACATAACGACGCTCACTGGAAGAGAGCCTGTTTTATTGGTGAGGAGTTACGTGGCCTCATTAAATACCCTTGAATCTGCACGCCACACAAAACAGGCATTGTAATTTATTCGGGAATTTCCATGCCGTGTTTTTTTTGTTTCCTGTTTTTGTTTTTATTTTGTGTTGTTGTCTTTTATTAATACTAGGGGTGTGTCCGCGCTTCGCGCGGAATTTTATTTCTTTATTGTTAAGTATGATTTTTGAATTATGTAGTCATCTTTATTTATTAAGAGCATTATTTTATATTTTTGTTATATTATATAGTAATAGGTGATATGTTAGTAGATTTTTTTTTTGTCAATAATGTGTTTTTGTGTGCATAATAGTACTTATTAGTGGTTAAGTCTCTGATTTAAAGCATATTTTCAATAATTTTGTATATAGACATTTTTTATTTAAGATTTAGAGTTTCAGCGTTAAAATTGTATTTTATTTTTTTCAATTATTTGAACGTTATTATTTTAAGATATTTTGTACCCTTTCCTATGTTTTGACATCGAGCCACAATTTATGTATTTCGTTTACTTTTCTGGCGGTGATGTGTTTCTCACAATCACCGGAAAAGGATTCACCTTTGTTCTTCCTCATCTTTTTCTCGTGTGAGATTATCTAGTATTTGTTATAGATCTCTGTTTTAAGTTTCCGGTTGTTCGGTTGTTTCTCACGGCATTGTAGGCTGTTCTTGTCAATATTGGATGCTTCGTTCTTCCTTAGATTCGGCTGATGTTAGGAAGTGCATCTCCTTGAGTTAGGTCAGAGTTTAGTCGTCTTTGATCTTTGTGTTTTCTCATCGTTGGCTTACCGTTGATAGTCCATGTTTGTCTTAGTTTTCAAAATCGGATTTTTGGTGATTTGACTTTTATGCTCTTTTCCATAGCTCGAGGACGGTTCTACGGTTTGCTGATTTCTTTTCGTCTATCCTTCCATCTTTGCTCTCTCATCTCGTTTGCAGCTCTCATCATCGCCGAGTCTCGGTGGCTCGCCTTTCGCCATGTTTGCCACTCCAAGTTTGGATAGTGTTTTCCTCCGTGTATGTTCTATAGGTTTGAAATGTTAATTCTGGTCTCAAGCTATTGTGCTTTGGTTTTTTGGTGGTTGGCTTCATTCTTCCTCTTTCGGGTTGTTTCTCTTCTTCTCCAACTTCTCTGAGTATAAGTGTGGTGAGTTAGTCTCTTTGCTTGAGTTTTGTGGCTCTTCACATGCATGGGCGTCTTGTTTGTGCTTGTTTAGTTTGTGAGGTACTTTTTACCTCTTAGTTGATGATTATTCTTCCTCTAATCCGCTTTTCTTGGTTCTTTGCATTGACCTTTAATCGTGCTCCTTTGTGTTCGAGGGATTGTTTTATCTCAAAGTTTATCTTTTCTACCATTTTCTAACCTCTTTTTCTTATTGCCAAGAAATTATACTATAAAGTGAGGTCTAGTCTTTGTTTTTTTTATCTCTTTTCAGTTATAGATTTTTATTGAATTAGTGTTACTTTGGATTTTACTTTTCTATTATGATTACGGAGGTTTTATGTTTAGATTATGTGTTGTGCTGTAATTTATTTTTCTTGTTTTGGTTAATAATAAATAAATATATAATTTGTAAATGAAATAATAAAAATAGTAAAAAAATAACAAAATAGTAAAAATTTATGTTATTTTTAATTATGAATAAAATAAATATTTAAAATATATTTATATTATTTTACTTTTTATTCATCTTTCATTTTTATGACTAATAAAATAGATTATAAAAATTCAAAAGATGATGGTTAGTGTGAGAATGATTAAATGTGCACAATTAAAAAATGATGAACCAAATTGCAATAACTTAAAAAAATAAGAACCTAATATGAAAATAAAAATAAAAGAGGACACTTGTCAACAAACCCCCCTTCCACATGTCACATGAAGAGAGAAAAGTCTATTATATATATATAGATGAGAATGAGAATCCCACGTAGAATGAACAATTTACATGGTTTTAAATGTAAAAAGACTATTATATCCATTAGTTCGGATCCCTTATCTTGGGCATCGGATAGTTTTTTATGTAGGAGATTTTTTTTTTTTTTTTTTTCACGAAGATTAACTTTTATTAATGATCGAAGTAGTCATTAGACATTGAATCATGAAGAAATTGAGGGATGACACTATGAAAATAGAAAGAATTTGTAGAAGGTATTGTGTGCTTTGCAAGTTTATCCGCGCAACCGTTAGATTCTCGATTCGTCCAGACATGTTGAATAGCTTGGAATTTCATTCCCCATCTCCATATATCTCGCAGCCAGTTCAAAACCTCTATGTTCACCATCTCCTTATTAATCAGCTTGATGACATTTTGATTGTCACCCTCAAAAATCACATGTGTGTATCCCTTACACCAACAATTCATCAAGGCAAACAGAGCCGCTTGTAATTCGCTTTCAAGTGCATTTTGTGGTAGATGAACTGTTGCTTGTCCCGCTCCCAAGAAACTCCCATTTACATCTCGTATAATCCACCCTGCTTGAGCTTGTTGGTTAGTAGAGGAGAAGGCTCCATCATAGTTACATTTGATATAGCCTGTCGTTGGTCGTTTCCATGCATTCATTCTGCTGCGGTGTAGTTGTCCTTCCCGTCGAGTTGTGTCATCTTTTGTTATATAATCTTGCGCATCTAGCCATTCCTTTGCATCAAAATAGGCAGCTTGTAGGGAGGTCCTCCAATGAGTTAATTTTTTGTTGAAATATCATCTTGTTTCTACTTTTCCAAATTCTCCAGAATATCCACCACGGCAATTGTTGTAGTTGAGCTGACAGTGTAGACTGTTGATTGAAAATCACATTGAGACGATCCTCCATAGAGATGTGAGGTTGATATACCGATCTATTTGGAAATCCAGAGGCTCTCCAGATGCATTGTGCATATATGCATTCAAAGAATAGATGATCTGGGGTTTCGTCTTGCAAGCAGTGAGGACATTTGACAGCTCCAGTGATATGTCTTCTTTGTAGATTACATCCAATCGGTAGAGATGAAGTAATCATCTTCCATAAGAATTGTTTAACCTTTGGAGCCGTTGGTAGTTTCCATATGAGTTGTTTAAGATGAAGGTTACCTGGAGGCGGTGTTATAACAGAGTGTTGCATTGAATGTGTTGAGAGCCAGTATCCTGATTTTACGAATATACTCCATTTTGTTGTAATGCCGGACAGCTTGATCATCTTCGCATTAGGGCTAAGTTTCATTGTCGGGATAATTTCCGCATCAGCAGGTTGGACCATAGAGCGAACTAATTCTTCATTCCATGTTGCATGCGTATTAATAAAGTCGAGACTCGATCTCTTGAGTGAGTGAGTACAGGTTGTGGAGGTCTCGGTGGCGTTAATGGTAGCCAGGGATCTTGCCACATTCGAATATTTCTTCCATTGCCAATAATAAACCTCAGTCCTTTCTTTATTACTTCACGCCCATGTAATAGAGATTGCCAGATGTATGAAGTTTTGTTTGTTGGGGTTGCAGTCAACACATTAGAGGTCGCAAAATATCTTCCTTTCATGACTCTAGCCATTAGACAATTTGGCGTTTCAAGTATGCGCCATACTTGCTTGCCAAGTAAAGCATCATTGAAAGTTCCTGTATCTCTGAATCCCATTCCTCCATCTTTTTTGGATTTACACATTCTGTTCCAGGCAAACCAATGCATCCCTTTTTTTCCATCACCTTTACCCAACCAGAACGATGCTAAGATATTGTTGATATCATCACAAACACTCTTAGGTAGTTTGTAGATATTCATGGGATAGACTGGCATAGCAGTAGCAATGGCTTTAATGAGCACCTCCTTTCCCCCAGTAGATAAGAAGCGCTGATTCCATTCTTGCGTTTTTGCACGGACCCTTTCAGTCACATATTGAAACATTTCTGTTTTCTTTCTACCAAACTGTTCTGGCAAACCTAAATATTTGTTTCCCCCTCCATCATTATGTATGCCCAAAAGGTGTCTCATTTGTGTCTTGACATTGTCTCTAACTCGGCTTCCAAAGGTTATTGAAGACTTACTTAGGTTGACGGCCTGTCCCGAGACATTCTCATACTGTTGTAATATTCTCTTTATCGCACGTCCATTCTTTGGATTTGCTAAGGTAAAGAAGAGAGAATCATCAGAAAAAAGAAGATGATTGATCGAAGGACTTTGAGTGCTGATTTTCATCCCTTGTATTTTCCTTTCTGCCGCTGCTCTGGTCATCATGTGGGATAATACCTCTGCACAGAGGATGAATAAGTAGGGAGATAGGGGATCTCCCTGTCTTATTCCTCTTGCAGGCTGTACATATCCGTATGGAGAACCATTTATCAGTATAGAGAAACTCACAGATGATACACATAGCATTATCCAAGTGATCCATCGTTCACAGAATCCCATTCGCTTCATAGTTTCTTCCAAAAACTTCCATTCGAGTCGATCATAGGCCTTGGTGATGTCCGTTTTCAAAGCCATATATGACTTTGATTGTCTTTTCCGAACCTTTAGAGCATGGTACATCTCATGAGCAATGATTGAGTTATCTGATATTATTCGCCCAGGGATAAATGCTTGTTGATTCTCCATGATGATACTAGAGAGATGTCCTTTGAGCCGCATTACAAGAATCTTTGATATAATTTTATAGCTAACGTTGCAAAGAGCTATAGGGCGGAACTCTTTCATTGTAGTAGGCGGGCGTACCTTAGGAATCAAACAAATGTTGGTGTGATTGTGAACCTGATCCAGAGAGTCATTGTCAAAGAACTGTTTTACTTTGTTGATGATACTGTGTTTGATGTCTTCCCAGAAGGAATGGTAAAAAGCTGCTGTAAATCCATCAGGACCAGGTGCTTTATGTGCTCCAATGGCAAGTACTGCATCTCTAATCTCCTCAGATGTTACTGGTCTTGTTAAATCATCATTCACATCTTGGGTTACTCGGGTTTGAAAACCATTAAAAGTATCTCCAAAATCCATTACACCCGTGTGTTGAGATCCATATTGATTCTTGAAAAATTTTCAGCAACTTGCGCAATTTCCTTATCCCCGTGCTTAAGAATACCATCCTCATCTTGTATGCTAGTAATACGATTACGTATTCGTCTAGCTTTTGTTGCAGAGTGAAAGAACTTAGTGTTTCTATCTCCCTCTCTCAGCCATGGATTTCTGCTTTTCCTTTTCCAGAAATTTTCCTCATCAATATAGGCTTGCTGGAGCTCTGTATGTAGTCTTTTCCTCTCATGAAGAGGGTGTCCATCAGTACAAGCCACATCTAGTTGATGACGTAACAACTGAATTTTCTCCTTTGTATTACACTGGTGGGAGCGTTTCCACCGAGAGATATGAGCTCGACTCTGTCTTAGGTTCTGTATCAGAGTAACGTTTCTGTTTCGACCATGTTGATGCCATTGTTTGACAACAGAAAGTTTAAAGCCTTCTTGTGATCTTAGTCAATCATCATACATGAATTGACCTCGTCTCTGCTCTGTTTTTCCTTCAAATAGAGTGACCAAGGGTCTATGATCTGATTCACCAAGCTCAAGGAAGTGTGTTTCTGCTGCAGGAAATTGTTGATGCCATTCCGGATTTGCCATAGTCCTCTCCAGACAACTTTGGATGTAATGAGTTCCTCTTTGTCCAGCCCAAGAGAATCTGTTTCCAAAAGCATTGAGATCTGAGAAGTTACAAGTCCTTATCATCTGTCGGAACTCATAAAAACTTCTATCCGGTCTGATGTTTCCTCCACTTTTTTCCTTATTGTGTAGTATCTCGTTAAAGTCTCCCATGATTATCCATTTATCCCTTCTATATGTAGCAATACGTTCAAGTCGTTCCCACAGGTTGTGTCGATGTTGACGTTCAGGAAAGCCATACACAAACAAATAGAAGCAACTGATTCCATTAAAAACAACTTAACAATCGAGAAGATTAGGAGACTGATACAAGACTGTTAAATCTACTTCTTGCTTCCAATAGATAACTAAACCACCACTTAAGCCACGAGGAGGAACTGGTACATAATTAGAGAAACCAAGGTCGCATGCTAGGTCTCTTATGAAGTCATCTTGCTGTTTCGTTTCAGATAGGCAGATTATGTCCAAGAGATACTCCTTGTGTATCTCTTTTAGGCGTCGAACTGTCGAGTCGTTACCTATCCCTCGACAGTTCCAACAGGCTGCTCTCATGGAGGAAGAGGTGGTTCAGGGTCCACCGCGCCTCGCAATATGTTTGTCGGATCCTCTGTTGAAGTTTCCTTGACGCTACTTCCCTGTGAAGTAGATCCTGAATTCTCTCGCTGCCTCTTAATTCTTGTCGTACCACTCTGTTCTCCTCGAATCATTCCTCTGAGCTTGAGTGCATTTTCATGCGTTTCCTTGATCCATGCCTTGCGTTTAAGGAATTCTCTTCCCTCATTTCTTGGTTCGAATGGGCGATGTGCATACATCTCATCTGTGTTGACTTCATCAGTGTACATGTTGTGCATGGCTTCCCCATTTCAGAAAACGTCCTCACCAATATCCTCTTCAGACTCCTTAATATTTTCTTCATCGTCCTGCACCTCTCTGTTTTGTTGCTCAGCAGCCATGTTTGCCTCCTGCTCCACTGGGTCTTGTGCATTATCTTCTTCATTGGCCTCCTCGTCATGTATTTCTTCAATGTGGATTCCTTGGTTTGCAGTATGAGAGTTATTCGGACCAATTTCCTCATCGTTATCATCTTCATCATCAGGGCCTTCTTCAGGACCCCCATTTTGGATTAGGCATCTCCCAGAGTCATGGGTGATCATTCCACAACTTTCACAGAACCCTCTTAGTCTCTCGTAGTGAAAACGCAAAAGAGTATTTTCTCCTGGTGTAAACTGGAACTGGCGTTGAAACTTGAGGGGTTTGTTGATATCCCAGTTGAGTCGGAACCGGATAAACTCCATTCGCTGGCCCGCCTCTTCGTTGTAATCCATTTGGATATATTGTCCCATGATCCTAGCGATGTGCAGAATCACCGGACGGTTCACATATTGGAATGGGACGCCACGAACTTGGACCCAAAGGGGGATGAAGTTTAGCATCGAAATGTCCATAAGAGGTGTCCAGCGTTGTAACACCAACATACGATCAGCATAGGCCCATGGACCACGTCTCATGACAGTATCCATGGCTTCTTCAGAGGGGAAGACGAACTGGAAGCGCCTTCCTTCAGTGGATCTTCCTCTTACAACTCCTTCAAGCCCCCAAACTCGTGGCATCGTTGAAATGATGGCACGAACATTCTGACGTCGAGGAATTGTAGGACGACCGATGATGATGAATCGGTTTTCTTCAGCGGCTTGTTGCACAATATCAAACGGCATAGCAACAGGCTCATCTTCGCTACCCAATTCGATGTCTTGCATAGCACGTCGGATGTTATCAGTCATGATGTAAAAATTGAAGGAGAATCTTTTAGTAAGGAGAGATTTAGGGTTGCTATCGAATTTGAAGCATAGGTATATAAGACGCTTGTGATGTCTTATATAATAGTTCGTTACTTTCGTAACAAGTAAATCATCATGCGTAGCAGTTAAGATCCACATGGAGAAAGAGGGGAACATGGGATTCCAACGTGTGTGGAGCACCATCTTGCCAGAAAATCCATCATCAACCCAAATCGTGGGGAGTAGTTTCCAAATTCGTAACCGTTTTCTTTTCGCCCTGAACGTCGCCACTATCAGAGCCATCCTTCTTCTTTTGTTTTTAATTTATATTTTAATTATGTAGGAGATTTTAGAATCCAATTTGGAACCGTCAATTGTTTTAGTTAGGATCGGTTTGAGTAATTTTGGGTTAGGATCAGTTTGGGCATCGGATAGTTTTTTATTAATATGTTTTCACAGCGCTCTAAATGATAAATTAAGGGCAATATTATTGGCAAGGACATTTTTTGGTCCTTAGATTATTTTAGTCTTATTTTTTACTTAAGGACAAATGTTAAAGACATTTGTAAATTTGTTGATTATTGGTAGGACTTAAAAAAGTCCTTAGCATTTTATAATAATATTTTTTTAAAATTTTTTTTCAATTAAGATATAAAAGATACATTTTAAATTAAACATAAAAGAGAAGTTTAACATTAAATTGAAGAACAGAAAAATTTTGAAAAAAAAAAATTTTAAAAAATACATAAAAAAAAATTAGAAAAGCAATAAAAAATTAGAAAGGCACTCGCAATCGCCGCTTCTCGGAGAGAAAGAGCAGAAGAAGAGATGAGAAATGAAATCGATTTTTCCCAAAATGATTTTGCCCTACCGTTTTCATCTCCAATCTGAAGGCACCACGTTTCCCTAACGACGAGATGAAAAACATCTTAGCTAACATATGTCGTTAACTTTTGTTCTATTTTTCATTTAAATTAAATGTTATTACCGCTAAGGACAAAGCCTAACGACCCCGATAATTTTGTCCTAAGGAATGGACAGCTGAAAGCAAATCACCTAACGCCAATACATAAGATAGTACTTACTCTGTTTTATATTAAGTGTCGTTTTAGTTTTTAAGTTTTGTTTTATTTTAAGTATCACTTTATATTTTTAGAAAAAAATTTAAATACGTTTTTAGCTTTCATACTTACTTTTAACTCATTAATTAATAAAATAAAACAAAATCATATATAGAAAATTTAATCATTTTTAATTCGTGTACAAAAACCTTAAATACACTTATAATAAAACGGATGCAGTACCATGAAACGAACCAATGATAAACTAGTACAATGCTTATATATTATATAAACGATTGTATAGAATTTGAAATATAGCTGACAATTACGATGTTTTGGGTCGAGTTGGGGATGATGATAGCATATGTTATATGCTAAAAACATTCTCTTCGGAAATTGGTATAGTTGAAAATAAAGACATAAGAGCAAATATGTTTTGTTTTCTTCTCTTCCTAGTTGCCGTCACCTAGTCTTCTTTGCTTATCCCATCTCTCACCAATCTGCATGTAATTTAAAGTGGTTGGTAAACAATCTGTGTTGTATAAAGTTAATGCCTGATGATGATATACATCAACACTAGGTTATGGTCATTTCAACTCCATATTCCAGTAGTGGGTTTTAGACCTATATATGAAAAAGAGTTCAAATTTGAGAAGAAAATGTGACATAAGCTGATCTACTAGCTTCTTTTTGTCAAAAAATTCCACTTTTTTTGAATAAATGTTAAATTTATTCATGCAAAAACATTATTACATCAAGTGCAGCTATTTTAATGAATCAAAGAATTTAATCTAGAAGCAATGAAAAAATGATTGATCCTTTATGTGGGTCGATCTTCTCTAGTTCCAAACCAAGTAACCAGACCCTCCTTTAGATGTCCCATTCCTTGGAGTGATAGTAGCCTCAGTCGAACTGTCTTATCAACAGACTTGACCAGAACTTTAGCTTCTCGTGGTTGCTCTCCATGACGTCGGCCATTGCGTTCTCGCCATATGGAATGCACTGTTGCTTGAAAAGTGTATCTGAGCAGAAAAGTCTTGGTGGGAGTCAGTGATGGATTGGAGATAATCTCGATGATAGTGCTCCAATCAGTAGCGAAGTTATCCTGCAATAAAAAAAAAATCGACAATCAGCCCAACAAAAAATTATAATTTAGTTACCTAAGCCCATCAAGTTTCATCACATAAAACCCCGACATTCACAAAATTGAATTCTTATAAAACACAAACACACAATTATGTAACTAGCTCTTTGCGGTTTTGCATTATGTCAAAGAATTATTTGATAGTGTTAAGAGCTCGAGATTCAGATGACGTCTTTTTCATTTTCAATAGATTGACGTTAACCATGCATAAATTAAAGCCTTTTTAATGTTTGAGTTTTTATACATATATATTTATGTACTAGATGATGGCCTGCACACTTGTGCGAATTAATATATTTCGAACTAATTTAAATTTTTAACATAATTTTAAATTTTAATCTAATTTTAGTTAATTAGTTTCAAATATTAAATTAATCAGAAGATATAATTTACTTTTTATTATAGCGCAACATATATAAAAGTTTGGTACTTGCAAATATTTTATTTATTCTATCACCAAAACACACATTTGTAAAAAAATATCATTGTTACATTTACTTAATAAATTTTTATTAATACTTTAAAATAACATAAAAGATAGATTTAAAAATGTATGAAATCAATCCCTTCTTCATCAAAATCTCAATTTTATTTTATATGAATTTTCTCTTCATCGGAGTTTATAGTGATATCTATTAACAAAATGTACAATAATTTAAACATATTTCTATCTAACTAAAATTTTATAAACTAAAACTAATAAATTATATATGTTTAGTAAAAACTGGATTTTTAATTTTTAACAGGGAGAGATTGTATTCTTTGGACTCATATTTTTTATTGGGAAGATAACTCGGTGACATAAAAGAGAAGTAAGTTTTATTTAATAAATAAAAAATATTAAAAAACTTAATAATATTAAAGAAAAATTATAAAATTATTGCAAAAATTTGATAATATTCGTTAATAATAATTATCTCTAAATATAATAAAAATATTTATTAAATAATCATTAAAAGTATTAAAAGCTAACAATTCAAACATTAATTATTAAAACTAATGCTTTAACCTAAATCATAGAACATGACAAATAAACAAAATAACATAAAGTCATGGAGAACATGACAAGTAAGCAAAACTAAAATTACTACATAAAATTATTTTAAAATATGATAAATAAATAAAATTACTAATTAAAATTATTAAGAACATGCCAAATAAATAAATAATCCAAATTATGGAGAATATGAAAAATAAGCAAAACTAAAAGTATTAAAAACATAATGAATAAGCAAATTACCTAAAATTAAGGAGAATATGACGAATAAGCTATAAATAATGACAAATAAGCAATAAGTAATGACAAATAAGCAAAATTACCTAAATTTATGGAGAACATGACAAATAAGCAAAATCATTTCATAAATAATAGTATAGATAGATAAATACCAGATTAAAACTACCGAGAATTCCCTAGTTAGCAAATTCCCTTTACCACACACACCATGATTAATGTTTCTCCTAAGTTTATAACCTGTACAATCTACCATAATCAATTGATGACAATTCTTCTCACACGCCATAATTCACTGAAATCAAATTTCATACTCTTTCATATAACCATTAAAAACAATCATAATATTGACAAACATTTGTTAAATAACGTTATGGTATAGAAATAGATCATAATATCAAACATTGATCGATCATAAACCAAATATTCTTTAGACATACATTTGGTAAAATAAAAATCGGTTCATTTTCTATATTTAATCATTTTAAATTTCAAAATAACTTTATATCTACGTAATATTTCAAATCTAGAAACTAACTGATATTTCAAAAGATTACGATCCTGAAATATATCAGTGGATATGTACATTTAACTAACCCCTAAGCCTTGACATGACAGATAAGCGATATTGAAGGAGCTGAAAGAGCTGGTGAACTTTTCGGCTACCCTCTTATGATCAAGAGCAAGCGATTAGCTTATGATGGACGCGGAAATGCAGTTGCCAATAGCCAAGATGGGCTTTCTTCTGCTGTAAAGGGTAAAATCCTTACTACAGATTCTAGTAGAAACTCAACTTGTTTAGTCTGGTACAATGTCATAAGTGATATGTAACCTATGCTTCGATTCTTTTTATCCAGCTCTTGGAGGTTTTGGTCGTGGTTTGTACGTTGAGAAAGGGCACCATTTGTCAAGGTACAATGATGATCAAATTTTCTTTTGCTTTTGTAACTTATCTTCCTCTGAAGTTTATAATCATTTACATATAAAACTTTTAGGAGTTGGCTGTTATTGTGGCTAGAGGAAAAGATGGTTCCATGGTTTGTTATCCAGTTGTTGAAACTGTTCACAGGTAACACAAATCTCGACTAATTTTTATTTAAAAAATGAAAGGTATAGTTTTTTACTTCTCTACTGACACATTTTGAAATGCACACTAGGGATAACATATGCCATATAGTTAAAGCACCAGCAGAGGTTCCTTGGAAGATCAAAAAACTTGCCACTGATTGCCCAAAAGGCTCTTGGTTCATTAGAAGGCGCTGGGTTCTTTGCAGTTGAGCTGTTCTTGACAGAGGATGGTCAGGTATTCTCATACATTTTAGGCTCTCTCTACCTCTGTTCGTTAATTTGTTTACTTATCAGAGTGTAGTCCTTCTCAGATCTTGCTAAACGAAGTCGCACCTAGACCACACAACAGTGGCCATCAAACGATCGAAGCATGTTATACTTCACAGTTTGAACAACACTTGCGGGCCCTGGTTGGTCTTCCACTCGGTGATCCGTCGATGAGAACTCCAGCCTCCATTATGTACAATATTCTGGGCGAAGATGATGTAATGGATGCCTTTGCTTGACCTTATTTGTCTGAAGTGTCTTGTTACCACTTCATTTTCTCTTTATCAGTCTAATGAAACATGTTGCGGTGAAAAATTCAGGGAGAAGCTGGTTTCAGAATGGCTCATCTTATTGCGAGAGCTCTGAGTGTTCCAGGTGAATCTGTGCATTGGTATGACAAGCCAGGTTAGATTTCGGTTCTCTCATGATGTGTTGTAAGCTTTTTTTTTTTGTGAACTGTATGATTACTCACAAAGCTTTTATATGATGAAATATTGCTGTCAGAAATGAGAAAACAGCGGAAGATGGGACACATCACTCTTGTTGGGGAGTCTATGGGTGTTTTGGAGCAAAGGTTGCAGTGTATACTAAGTGAACAAAGCCATCAAGTACATGGTCAGTTTCCATATAGCATAATATGGTATCTTAGTCCATTGGCTTTACTTTAACAATGTCTTCCAACTTATCTTGCTAAAATCTGTTGTATTACTAGTTTATGAAGTTTCAGTGCATCTGATTGAAGTTTGGTTACATGTTTACACATTGCAGAAACACCTCGTGTTGGTATCATCATGGGTTCAGACTCGGATCTTCCTGTTATGAAGGATGCTGCCAAAATTCTTGACATGTTTGGTGTGACACATGAGGTATAAAATATTGAACTTGGCATTAATCATTGCTTTAACCTCTTTGCATTTCTAATGTTATTATAAACGATAAATGACTCATCATTGGTTTGGTTTTATAGGTAAAGATAGTTTCAGCTCATCGCACCCCAGAGATGATGTTTTCATATGCAACATTGCTATTACTTGCAGTTTTCAAACATTTATCTTCTTTCTCTTTTTGGGTTACCAAAGATGCCTAGGGGTGTTCCTGTTGCGACAGTTGTCTTGTGAATGCAAACAAAGTCACACATTGGAAGTTTAGACAAATAATATCTAGTATATAAGGAAATATCAAACTCTGATTAGTACGAGGCCTTTTGGGAAAGAACCCAAAAACAAATCCATGCGGGCTTTGCCTTCGGGTCCAAAGTAAACAATATTGTACTAATCGGACCTTATAGAGTTTGACATGGGCTTGACGAAGCCCAACAATTGGTATCAGAGCCTGGTTGACGAACATCTGCAAGAAGACCGAAAATACCCTTCAAGTTCGAAGAAGCTTCCACTTCGATGGGAAGGACGGGTACGTGGCAGAGACTAGTCAAAAAAAAAAAATCCTGGAATCTTCGGTTGTGGGAGGAACATCCTCAAGGTGACTTCGTGATTAAGTGGTGCCGGAGACTTGTATCGAAAGTCTCTCCCTAACGACGATACAAGATTAGGTGGATATTCCTAATGGTGCTGCAAGGATTAGGTGGTTAATGTCCTAATGGTGCAGTAAGGATTAGGTGGATAAATCCTAATGGTGTAACTAGGATTAGGTGAAGAGTCCTGTTGGTGAATACAACGGTATAAGATGTGTACCAGGTTTCGCTGGAGGTTGGAAACAAATGGTTCATGTGGTACTTGGTTTGAGAGGAGGTTTGTTGTGAATGCAAACAAAGTCTCACATTGGAAGTTTAGACAAATAATGTCTAGTATATAAGGAGATGTCCAACTCTGATTAGTACGAGGTCTTTTGGAAAAGAACCCAAAAACAAATCCATGCGGACTTTGCCTTCGGACCCAAAATGGACAATATTGTACTAATCGGACCTTATAGAATTGGACATGGGCTTGACAAAGCCCAACAAGTTGCAATAAACAACTCCACCAACGTAGCCTTGCTTGCTATCCGGATGCTTGGGATTTCTGATACTGATCTCGTCTCAAGGTTCTTATTTTTTTATCCTTTGTAACATAGAGCCAGATTATGAATAAGAATTGTGAGTTTTCTTTTGTTGGTCAGGATGAGTCAGTACCAGGAAGACATGAGAGAAGAGAATATGGTTAAAGGAGAGAAACTTGAGCGACAAGGTTGGGAATCTTATTTGAACCAGTGAATAATATTTACTTGGCCAGAGCTCGTATGGGTTACTGCGAAGAAGATCTTGTTGTGGGATCAGAGAGTTAGTATCGGTTCTTGAGTTGTTGTTGTTGTTGTCACGGGTAGTTTTCCCTATCCATCCGGTTTAGCCCGTCATTGGCTGATAGTATTACGATTTGTTTCCAGTTTCCACACAGGCCACATTAAACTGTAGATTCGATATTTTTACTAATATAAGTGACTTTAGCCAAAAATAAATCCATTACATTATTGGTTTATTAAATAAAAGAGGTTCGAGTTCTAAAAGCTTGACGTATCAGTCAAGTAAAATGACAAATGCAATCAGTTGACAGAAGATACGGTTTACTTCTTACAAACTCTTGTTGGTCTCTAAAAGAGATGGCAACACCAGAGGTTGGAAACCATGTCGAAGAGCAGCTTCCCAAACTCTGTGAGGATTAACCATAGGAACATCAAGACCACACTCGTGTTCCTCCCATCCTTCAAGTGCATGCACTATCCCACCAGCTCTCCATGCGCTCATCACTCTCCTCCCTAGCCAATTCTACATTTATACAAATATGTGTGATATATCATAATTAGTTACTGGACTACGGTTCTCGGAGCAGTCAGATAAATCATTCGCTTTGCCATCTTTTAAAGAGTTATTATTTATTACACATAGGTTGGTTGCATAGTCTTCTAAACTGTCAATCTTTTTTTTATTAAAATTAAGCTAAAAATGTTCATGGCTCTCTAAATCTCAGATGATTCAGTCCTGATTATTTAGTTGTGATATTGTTTTACTAGAGTTAAAAGAATGTATATACCTCACAAGAATCTATGTTTTGGGCAGAGTCCGGGATGATCATAGCCGGAGTGGTATGGTAAAAGCAGTCTTTACGAAGCTGGCTAGGAGGAAACTGAGAGAAAGGAAGAAATCTAGTTCCCTTTGCTGCCATCTTCTGCTCTTCTTTGCTTAGCCCATCTCCCACCAACCATATCTACATCGTATTTATGTTACATATTTTTATGTAATAATGCTTATTAGCTTTTAACAAAAAAAAAAATTGTTATTATGTATCAATGCAATTGGAAATTTACACAGACCATTGGGGAGTAATTGGTTGTGAGGACCAGATTTTCCTTACAATGCTCGCCAAGGAATCTGGCTAGCATGCAATGGTCTTCCTCACGTAACACCATCACCTGTTTATGGTAATAGTTTAATTTATTAAGAATAACCAAAATCTAAAATATGAAGTAACTAATATAAGTCAAAGGTACAAAACATATGAAAATATTTTGTAATCCGAATTAATTGATTTGGACTTAAAGTAGGCCATGTGACATTGCTTACACATTAAAAACAAGCTATCGAAGGATTTGATTAGATATATATATGTAATGTCATAACGTTTATTATTAAACCTTCAAGTCACAAAATCGTATTACTTACCTTTGATCGTATTCTTACAATATCTCCATCCCCATTCTATATTTTACTCCATTTATAGTAAATTGAATAAAATATGGAGTGGAGATGGAGATGACCGCAAAATAACATTACATAAAATATTTATAACTACTGAAAACTAGAGAAAAAAACATATAAAATTACATACGTAAATACGTACCTTGATGTCATTTTGGCAAAGAGAAGTGATAATGGCACGAGCAACTTTTGTGATCTTTCCTCGAAAGAGAACTTCTCTCGTGCCAACAGGAATACTATGAATCACCACCTGAGCTGCAAGACTGCTCCCGTCTATTATCCTTATCTTTAGCTTTGGATGCTTTCTTAGATACATTTCTCCGTGGCTATTTAATTCTTCTCCCTAATCATATTATAGTATTTTAGTGTTTATAAATTATGTA
The DNA here is from genome assembly GCA_016771965.1 of Brassica carinata. NCBI lineage: Eukaryota > Viridiplantae > Streptophyta > Magnoliopsida > Brassicales > Brassicaceae > Brassica > Brassica carinata. The sequence goes on from CM028692.1 coordinate 50,883,978, forward strand.
TAGAGACTATCGTTAGAAATACATAATTGCATTAATTGCATGCCTGGTTCAATAGCCCCAAACTCATTACTCTCACACCATTCTTCTCCGCTTCAAGGATAGCAGTCTCTATCATTTTGTTGATAGATTCTTTCTGCTTCTGCGACTTGTACTGTTGATTGAGAAACAAAATTAATTACATAATGTGAAATTATTTAATATAACGTAGATGTTAGAGAAGGGAGAGTAGATGCAAACATGAGAGGAGAACTTGGGAACGAGGTGGGAGTGAAGGGTGAGATCACGGAAGCGGTTTCTCTCGAAGGCAAAGGTTCTAAACGAGAGGAAAGTTAGCATGAATGAGAGCATTAGAGTGAATGGTTTCATGAGTAATAGGTAACACCGAGAAGATAAGGGGTGCGAGGAGAGGGAAACAAAGCCAAGTCGGAGATGGTAAATAGAGTCGAGTGATGTTAGATGGGTGAGATAAATTGCGTCCGGCTTCTCTTCACCTTGCTCCAACGATGTTTCATACAATGAGTCACTGCACTTGTCGTTGGTCCCATAGATGTAGTCGTACACTGGCATGAATAGAGAATAGTTCGTCCTGAATTGCGTGTGGTGGAGCGAGTGAAATCTGCAATCATAATATATGTTTAGTTTCAAAATTATTTCAATCTGTATTCCTAATGGTGGATAACCTATGTTTTGTGTTTAGCAACCAAAATTTCCAATGTTTTAATCAAAATTTATTTGTAACATGTAAAAGTGAAAGATTATACTTTAAAAAGTGAAATAATAGTATAATACTGTAACACACAATTGTAAATGTGTCTGAGGTAATGGTGAAATACTATTCTAGTGGGTTTTGAAGGACTTACGAAGGAGTGTAGAAGAGGAACTTAAGAGGAGGGAAAAGAGAGAAGCACAATTTCGGAATGAGCTCGAAGTTGCAGTGGCCCAAGTTGTTCATGAAATCTATGTAAGTTATGTAGAGTGCAATGGAGACGACTGAGACCGTGCCGCATAGAAAAGTCGTTACTAGAGGCATCACCAAGATTAGTGAATAGGCAATGTGCTCCGCAAACGGATGTACCACCGCTGCAATCAAAATCTTGCATTACACTATTATACATGTCACTGTATCAAATCTTTTTTACTAATATGAGAGATGTCGAATACTTTTAAGGAGCGTCATTTTGTCCATACTTAAATATATACACCAACAGTTTACAAAACAGACATAAACTTCATGCATTTTGTTGAACATTAACAAAACCTAGAAGCGAGTTTCCTGTCACATTATTTTGTAAATAAGCTTCCAGCCTTTGGCCACAGTTCATATACCTTTCAAATGTGCTGTTGCGAATTTTCTGTTGAAAATAATTATGATACAAGAGTTTACTTGTTTCCGTAGGAGTTTAATAGAAATTTAAACATGTGGTTTAAAAAAATTTGTTAAGAGTCTTAGACACTGAAACGGGGAGAGAGTATTAGGTAATGTTTTTTACAATTTTTTGTTTAATTTTTGTGAGGAAGGATATAGAAGTTATGTGTACGTACACGTGATTGGCTCGGTGACGATGGAGGAGTGGTGATGTGAATGGTAGCGAGAGTAGAGGAAGTGGTGGTGAAGGGCTCGGTGAAACCAGTAGTAGATGAACTCAACCGGACCCGCATGGAGGAGAGCGACTAGAATCAGACCATCGAGTCGCCAAAAGGGAAGGGTATCGGTTCCTATCATGTACACCTTTGCTAAGTAAGCAATAAGTGTGTTGAAGATGATCTGATCGTCCCAGGATCGTTCTCGGTCGACTTGGTCAAACTCTATGGACTTGTCCACGATCCGTTTCGTTCCTTTCGCAGTTTGGTAACGGGAAAAGCTTATCCAAATCTGGCTATGAACAATACGCCACACCATTAGCGCCACTACCAAAAGTTTCTCGTGATCTCGCATTGTCGCGTATGAGTAGATACTGTCGATAACCAGCGGCGCCAACACCAAGTACTGCGATATTTATCCATATGTTATACAAAATAAACCTTAAAAGACGACCTATAAAGGCATATATATACATATAAAGATGTTATAAAGAAATCTGAAGCAGTGAAATATACCTTAAAGCTTCCAAGAGGTGTCCATGGCCAGTCCGTGAGTAGACCTGGTCTCGATGCCATTCTTTCTGCATACAATGATCAATGATGATGACGGTAGGAAAATAGATTTGAGTATAAAGAACAAGAGATATAATTTATAGGAGATCAAGTGGCTAATAATTCTTTGTTTTTTTTTTTTTTTCTTTTTTGTTCAACTAATAATTCTTTGTTTTGATTTTATTTATGTGTATAAATATATAAGGTAGTTAATAAAGTGGTTAAAAATGTGTTAAATGAGAATGATGTAAATTATTGTCTTTTCTTTTTGTCACCAACAGCGTCCCATCAACCAGACAACAACTTCATATTCTCCATATCGAACGTTTTGATTCCCTGAATCATGATCTTCACACAGTACTGCTTTGTATTCCGTGGATGACAGCTCTACTCCTCTCGACCACTAATCTTGGTTAAACATTTTCTTTCAATATGGTGGTTGGTGATGATCCAGTAAACTCATTTACGCATGGAAATTTTAATATACTTTTTGCGATATCGTCTTGGTGAAAACATCTACTGCTTAATCAACAGTTTTTACATGTAATGTTAATTCACTTCTATATGTTTGTTTTTTTCATGGGAAACTGAGTTCGAGGTAATATGTATAGCTGCTAGTTTATCACAATGCAACACTAGCTATATCTTGAGACTATTTTTTAAGTCATCAGATTTCCTCCAGTAAGTTATAATAACCAATTGTTGACTTTTTATCAACCATATCACCAGGGGCGAAGCTAGTTAGGAGAGAGGGGGGTGCACATGGATATTGTGTTTCTTAACCTAATTTCATATATACACATATTATCATTGGTAAATTTACATTGTACGCATCCAGTCATAAATCATTTTGGATTCGCCATTGCATATCACCATCTAGTCACTATCACAAAACCTACAATCTCTAAGTCTGCATTTCAACCTATGCATATACTCAAAATATTTTCAACCATCCTCCAATAATGTCTAGTAAGCATTTACATATGTTGGTTGACTTGATTGCAGGGGTAAATGGCTATGTAGTGTGTTATGGACTAACCTTGTGTTAGAGGTCATAATTCACAGAGGTTATCACGTTCACATGAGAGGCACATGCGACAGTTCCTTTTTCTGAAAGTCTTTATTTTTGTCTTCTAAACGTAACTACGCTTAACAGATAAGAGAGCTTGTTTGATTGGTGAGGAGTTACGAGACTTCATTAAATGTCCTTGGATCTGCACTCTTCCCCAATACTAAGCTATTGATTTGACTACACAAACTTGGCATTGTATTTTATTTGAGAATTTCCTTGCCGTTGTTTTTGTTTTGTTGTCTTTCATTAAATAAGAATTTCAAATAGCATGAACTGCCGGTGTTATATGTAATTGTAAAGAGTCTAGTACCCATGTCTCAAAATGGTTTCTTGTTAAAAATTAAAGGAGCTACTTTTCCATAGAAACTGGGGCGTTTGTTTTATATCTTCATAATCCAATCTAGAGAATAATTATCTAGGAGTCCGATGTAATATGTACACCAATTCTGAGATATTATTAATACGTTTTCACAGCGATCCAAATGATTTTCAGTCTTCCTTAAGAAATTATTGTAGTCTGTGAAATGACTTCAACTCTAACATCAAACATAATGAAAGAAAAATCACGTGCTCCAGCTAATTATTTTCTTACATCCGCCTCTGGGAGGGACAGCCGAAAGCGAATCACTATGCCACTACATAAATAATATAGTTTTTAATTGTTTACAGTACGCTGACAAAAAAAGGTACTGTTTACAGTACGATGAAACTACGGCTGGGAATTTGAGTCTTAGCCCGCGGGTCCCGCCCCATTTGACCCGCCGCAGAGCGGATGCGGGTCGAACAATTTGGAAAAATCGATTTGCGGGTGCGGGTTATGAGTATTTTATGCGGGGCGGGTGCGGGTTGGTGGATTTTGTATTGCGGGTATCCGCCAACCCGCAAAACTTTTTTTTTTTAATTTTTTTTAAATTGTTTTTTTTTGTAAAAAAAGTATATAATTTTTTAAAAATATACGAGAATTTTAAAAAATAATAATTAAAAATTTTAAAAATATATAAATTTTAATTATAAATATATTATTTATATATTTTTAAGAAAAAAATAAATTAAATAATTATTTTTTTAAAAAAAATATATAACCCGCGGGTCCCGCTGGTTACCCGCATAATTAGCGGGGCGGATGCGGGTACAAGTTTATCTGTTCGCGGGTTATGCGGGTCGGAATTTTTGACAAAAAAAAAAATGAAACCCGCGGGTCGCGGGTCATGCGGGGCGGGTTTGATAAATAACGTACAGTGCTAAATAGTATAAACAAAACAACTGTTTAGAATTTGAAATATACCTTACAATAATCGATGTTTTGGGCGAGTTAGGGATGATCGATTGACCATAGACATTCCCTTTGGAAATTGGTGGTTGCCATCATCTATTCTTCTTTGCTTATGACATCTCTCACCATCTGCATGTAACTTAAAGTTGTTTTTCAACAATCTGTGTTGCATAAAGTGGAAGGGAGATATGCTCAAGCGATGAGCATTAGGTTTGGTTACGCAAAAAAGAATGTTTGAGATGTTCATAAAGGCTTTCTCCCTTATTCTGGGAGCATGATTATCCCATGACTCTATCACTTTAGCTTGTTGATAACTTGGTGAAGCTTGTGAAGGAGAAAGACTCGGTTCCAGTTTTGTTCGGCATTTTATTCGACATCTATCACTTTAGATTGTTGTTTGATGTTATTTCCTTTTCTTATATTCTACGTTTGAGTAATGTGATGGCTGATTCCGTGGAAAAATCGGCCTTCTCATTGCTAAACTTAGTCTCCTCTAATGGAGTGTAGACCTTTAAGATTAAATGAATTTGTGTTTGATAAAAAAAAGATTATCCTATGACTCTTAAATAGGTTTCTTAGGGAAACTTTTTTTTTTTAATTTTTTTAATTTTTTTTGTTAGAAAAAAATTCAAAAAACGAACCGATCGCGGGCCACCACGTGTCAGTGGAGTCCGCGAATAGTGCAAGAAACATTCCAAAATCGGTATTTATTTCACTTTTTTTTACCGATTCTTGCCACTTTTATGGGATCCACGCCATTAGAAACCCACTAACTACTCGCGATAAACATGGTCTCATGATTCAAAATAGATTTTCTTTCAAATAAAAAATCACACAAGTTGTTAAAGTATTTTTTTAATCTGAATAAATTTAACATTCATTCAAAAAAATATAACAACAACAATAAAAAACAAACCATGTTGTCGTTCATGGTCATTACATAATTATTAAGACCCTATTGTACAGTTTTGAATAATAGAGATATGTAGATTTTTTACACGTGAGTTCTCAAAAAAATAAAAAAGTTACACATGTGGCAGGAGAATAATTAATTGTCTGTGCACACAATTTAGCAAGCCTCATTTTTTTCTACGATGAAAATTTCATATTTTATTATCTCAATTTCAAAGAGTCAGCTTCTGAGACCAATCCGCTTGGAATTTGAGAGTGAACATGGGAAAATACAAAAATCGAGATTCTTTTGCAAGAGAAACCGCTCGAGAGTTTAAAGTACGGAGAATAAAACTAATGGTGCAAAACAAAAACTTAGAACAAATTTGGAAAAATTCTTCTGACTCGGACATTAAAACTAACCATTCTTCATCTTCTTCGTTGTTGAGGAAGTTAACAAGCTGCAGGTAGTCAGACTCAAAGGACATAGTATGGTGGCCAAGGAATTCATAGCGCATAAAAGGGTACGAAATTCATTTAGCAAGCCTCTTTTGATAGCATCTTTCGCGTTTTCTGAACATAATTTATTAAATGTGGCCACAGGCACTAGTACACCGATTAAATGAATTTTTGCTATTCAATACAAAATACAAACGAATAAAAAATCATTTTTAATCCATAGTCTACCAAGATCAGAAATGAACAAATTAAAATTGATAATATTTACGGGTATTACGAATCTGTAAAACGTAAATCATATTTGAGGGGGTTCTGTAAACTTATGAAGTTATAATTAAAAGCTTGATCAACGCGTTCACACGGGTTTTTATTTTCTTTTTATAATTGTTTAATGACATTTTAAACGCATAAGTTATTTAGATATTTTAGATTCCTACAAAACTATCCGGATTTGAAGAATCTAATTCAAACCCCATTCAAAAATTTATAATATTTGAATGGAGTTTAATTTTAAAAATTGATATCCAAAAAATAGGTACTTGGATGTCATGTCTAAGAGGATGATTGTTTGTGGTTTTTAGATTAGTTTTTGGTCCTGTTCAAAAACGCGGCCCCAAGAGCCGATTAGTCGCCGGAAAATCGTTCGTCGGCCTCCGGCCGCCGCGATTTGATCTTAATCGGACAAGAACGCGGGTACCTTAAAAACACTCCAGATTTTGTTCATTTCAACTTAAAAATCTAAGGTTCTCTAGTGGATCTATCTATTCTAGGTATAAATACAAAAGAAAACGGAAGAAAACAATGAAATAACGGAAAAAAAAGAAGCAACCGCCATTGTAGGGTTCAAAATCGCAAATACAAGAGGAAGAAGATGACTCTGAAATGTCTGTTCTACCCTCATTAATGTTTTAAATATAAAATCATCAAAAATGACGCATACCCTGGGTCGAACCAGGCGTATTAGATGTTAATAACAACCACTAACCACTGGGAAACGGGATTCTTGCTGTAATACTGAAACTATTTTGTATATATCTATAAAAACTAGGCGCCGATTTATTTCCGCGTACTCACCGATTTTTTCGTTAGGTGCTAGGTCCGGAGTTGCCGCTCGACTAATGCCTAGCGTAGCTCCGAACAGGGGTTTTTGGTTTCTATTTTTCCAAAAACTATATTTCATCCAATCAAGATTTTAGGAAAATAGATTTCCTAAAATATAGGGAAACTAGTCTTTTCAAATAACTGTTTTTTTTTCTCACAAAAACCAAAACAAAGGTGATGATTGTTTTCTAGTTTTTAGATTTTGTTTCTGGTTTTTGGATTTTAGATTTTGGTTTTTAAATTTTGGTTTTTGATTTTGCAGTAGATTCTAGTTTTTTTGAAAAACATGAATGACTGTTATAGATTTTGGTTTTTAGATTTTAGAATTAATAAAATGAAAAATATGATTTATAGTAAATTTTTATTCTTCAGAATCTATAGAATAATATTATCAAAACACAAATAAGCTTATTTAATAAAAGTATTTTATAACAAAAACTGCAAATACAAGCTAAAATAACGATATTTTGGTTTTAGTTTTCTGAAAAGCAAAAATGATACTTTTATTTTTAGATTTTTTTAATAATAAATATATTAATATATTTGATAAACAAAATTCTGTAATAATAGTTTTTAGAAAAACAAGAGAAGTATTTTTTTAGTTTTTCACTATATTTTATTTATTATTTCTTGTAACTAAAATTGATTAAAATTAATAAAATGTTACTTATTATAGAAATAATAGAAAATATATTTTTTTTAAATTATACATTTTAATTTTTTTTTCCGAATTAAAATATTATAAAAAATATTAATATTTAGATTTTTAAAGTACTATTTGATTCTAGACATATCAAATAGTACACAATCAATAGTTAGCTTATTATTTGAAAGACTAAACAAAATTTAACTATATTTTTATAAAATTTTGTAAATTTTATTAAATTTATTTAATTCAAATATTATAAAATAAAAAATTAATAGATAGATTTTTAGAATAAAATTTTTGAAAATATTTATAATATTACTATAAGATTTATGGTATAAAAGGTGATTAAAATATCATGGAATTAATTTAGATAAACAAAACTCTAATAGTTTGATATGTAGAGAAGATTATATTTGTGAGTTTGTTTTATAAAATGGTTGAAGTTGTTTTATATTTTTAAAATAATTAATTTGTTAAAAGGAAAAAAAAATTAATTGTGGGTTATATGAGAAGAAACCCACAAAATCTGGATTCTAGTTTCTGTGTGTAAAGTAGGCAAAAGAACTAAAATCTGGTTTCCCTAAAAAATAGTAAATCTATTTTACCAAAATCCTAATTAGAGAAAAAATAGATTCTAGAAAAACAAAAACCAAAATCTAGTCCAGAATCAGCAAACAATCAACCTCAAAGTTTTCATGGTTTCTTTAAAATACTTACGTTGGTTTTCAATCTTTTTTTCCTTTTTTTAGAATAACTGTTTTTACTATATTCATGCATTAAAATATACTTAAATGTAAAGTTTAGTTAGAATCATTTGCTTAGCATATATAATATAAAAATAATATATATTTTTTTTGAAAATTTTTTAAAAATAAAATTAATATTTGAAAATATACTCTTATTTTTAGCCTTTTTATTTCGCAAAAAACATTTAGAAACACATATACTTTATTAAAGATACTTTTATTATTTTTTGTTGAAAGAGATATATTTGTTCTACAAAAAAACATGAATAAAAAAATTAATAATCTTCTTTACGAATTAAATTATTGGAGTTATGTTTAGAAAGATTAATTTATAATCATTTGAATATTATCCTATACTATCGAATTTAAGTTGAATTTTGTTAGTTGTAATTATTATACATTTATAAAATGCTATTTGTTTTTGTTTAAAATATAGCTATTATTTTATGTGTTAAAATATTTGAATTACACCAATTTATGTATTTTTATCATTTTAAAAATATAAAAATATAAATTATGTTTAAAAAATATAATTATCATTTTTTAGAATTAAATATACTTTTAAAATCCAGCTTTTGATATTTCTTCCATTTTAAAATCTTAACTATCTATTGTATATTTTCCTGGAGATATAAATTAGATTTATTTTAAATTATATATATTATTTTCATTAGTAATATATTTTAAATAAAGTTTACTATATTTTTGTTTATATATAGGGATAATAATAACATTTTGTATTTTATTGTTTTTAAAAGAAATATATTAGTTTTATAGTTTTAAAAACAAAAACCAAAATCTAAGTTTACCATTCAAGTTTTTTTGAAAAACTAAAATCTACAGCAAAATCAAAAACCAAAACTTAAAACCAAAATCTAAAATCCAAAATCCAAGAGCCAAAAACCAAAATCCAAAAACTAGTTTAAATTTTGTTACCAAATAAAATTTTGTAATCAGATAAAAAAAATTTTGTTAACTAGTTTTAATTTTGTCACGAATAAAAAGCATATGATGAATTTACTAGGGATAATCACGATTTTTTTTGTGATTAGTGTATGTATATTAGTGTTGATCGATCACGGTTTTTCAAGTCTATATTAATCTTGCTATAAGTATTAATGGATTTATAATTTATTCGGGAAACTTATAAAATATTCGTATAAGCAGATAATTTTACTAACCGTTGTCCAGAGATCCGGCATCCACTTAGTAACGGAGAGATCGTTGAACTTGACTATACTGACCCGAGAATGGTCAGGAGATGGACATTGCGTGTCGCTCACTTCAACATGCTTGTGATAAATTGCAAGAATCTGACCACACACCCTACTTCATAAACCCGGTCCAGAAAATAAACAGTGAGTCTCTCACAAGGATCTTCGCTGACGGGTCGGGTATCGAACGAGAAAGGCTCGGAACTAGACGTCCGCCACGACTTGAACGTTAAGAAAGGCGTCTCAAGTTCCTTGGATAAATCTGAATAGTGTAGCCTCAAGAGACGGAGAGAGACCAGTTCCAGGTTGAGTCATGGCAGAAGCTGTGCTGGAGGATCCGACTTGGATCCATTTTGTAGGCCGATATGAGTCTTCTTAGGGCGTAGATTTGGGTCGTCGCCGGAAAAATTGGGTCAACTTAGTCAAGATGGTGGAGCGATACCAGAGGAGCCACCGGATGCGCAGCCAATAAACCATACGGGTTATCACATAGGTGAACCAAGATGTGACCATCCAAATAAAATCATTAAATTCTATTTTCACCTATGTTAACCTGGTTGACCATGCAAATTAATTAAAATCATTAAATCCTATTATCATGGTTTAGAAATTTCAGTTAAATAGTTGCACTCCGATATTCCATGTGACTAATTTTGAAATTTAACTATTCCATTAGTATACTAAGCTCTTGCAAATTGAAGACATGACATTTTATTACAAATTTTTTATAATTACTTGAAAAGTTTAAAATGGCAAAGAACAATATATTTGAAGGATTTGCAATCTAAACTTGAACCCTAAAGTCAAATAAAATCAGTATTTCAGGGGAACTTTAAATTCCATAACTAAAAGGTAGATGTTTAGATAAGTGAATTTCCATTTACCTTTTAGTTATGGAATTTAAGATTCCAGAGCTCGGTGTAGCGGCTGCGTTCTCTCCGCGTTTGAGTGGAGCCACCAATCCCGAAAAATATGTGGGAGACATCGATCGGTAGTTTCCGACGACTGACTATTTGGGAAGCTGACTGATGATGAAGAGGAGGAATTGGTAGTAGAGATCACATTGTCACGGCTAAAACGGCGGTGTTCGGCAAAGCGGTTGCAATCGGTGAAAGATGTCAATCCAAGTCCCACATTAGGGAATTAGACAAGAAGTGTCTAATATATAAAGATATGTCCAACTCTAATAGTATGAGGCCTTTTGGGAAGGAAACCAAAATTAAATTCATGCGGGCCAACCTCTTAGGCCCAAAGTGGACAAAATCATACTAATTGGTTAATAAAGAGTTGGACATGGGATTTCACAATCCCAACAATTGGTATCAGAGCGGTTGATGAGAAATCTGCAAGAAGACCTAAATACCCTTCGAGAGATGAATGGTATATCCTATGAGTTAGGAATGAGAGGTGTGTGGCAGAAATCAAGTCAGGAGATCCTGGAAGTCAGTTGTGGGACACGAGATGAATGTGATCCTTAGTTTGAGGGGGAGAATGTGAAATATCAAACTAAGTCCCACATTGGAGAATTAGACAAAGAGTGTCTAATATATAAAGAGAAGTCCAACTCAAATTTGTACGAGGCATTTTGGGAAGGAAACCAAAAGTAAATCCATGTGGGCTAACCTCTTAGGTCCAAAGTGGACAATATCATACTAATTGGATAATAAAGAGTTGGACATGGGATTTCACAATCCCAACAATCGGAGCAACCGAATAAGATGATGTAAAAGAAGATCATAGCACCGGAGACGAATATGCATATGGTGAAAAAAATCTTAACGATGATGGAGAGCACATTGCCTGGTTTAGCAGTTGTTGTCGGAAAAATCGACGGTGGTTTGTAGGGGATCTTAAACGGAATGAAGATGGCCATCCTTTTGGTTTTCTTGCTGTATAACTTCGTGTAATAGGTTTTACATGCGTTTGATACTATAATGCGGGATTGGATTTTTACTTTTGATCTTTAGAAATATATTTTATGATACAAATAGGGTTTAGTGGAAAAAAACCTAAGAATTATATTTATCTGTTGCGATAAAATCGAGAAAGTCCATATTCAACGGATATTCCTATATTCCTTTTTTCAGTTAATGAAATATATTATTTCTGGAAAAAAATTCGTGTTATAAGTTAAGATGTAGTCATCAACATTCGTTTTTTAACTAGGAACATGTTTCCATTTATTGAGAAGCAGATACATACCGATAAGGAACACAGCTTAAGACAAGAGAGATATTTTGATTCCAATACACCAAACAAATGCCCTCCTCACTTACTGATCTCTAACAAACCCCAAAATCACAACAAATTTATAAAAATGAGAGTAATGTTTATTCAAAGCACAACATCTAGAGATTTCGTAAGGAAAAAATACCAGCAATCAAAGCATGATCACTCCACTGATCAACTCTACCCAAAATCTGACTCCCTTTGCGTCTTTCCAGCGAAATCTCCACACAACAAATCTCCCTCCCTTTGGAAAATAACAGAACAAGTTTCCCACCATAACTGGCAATCTTAGCCCAACCACAACCAACACATCTCATCTCAGCAAACAAATCATCCAAACCTTTCACAAGTCCCAAACACTTGCGCTCTGGATCATATGCTCTCAATTCTTGGTCACAAAAATCATCATAAAAGTACAAAACATCATCAACAACACACACGTTCCCACCCCAGAAGTTTGAATTCAGCATCTCGTCCGTTTCCCATTTGCTTTCCTTTGGGTCGTAAACAAAGTTATCCTGAAAATCCCTCGTGTACATCTTACCAGCCATCACCGCCACGCTTCTATACGCATACACATCATCAAACAACTCCATCCCTGGCTTTGTCGCCCACGTTTGTGTTTCTGTATCGAACACCACCATCGCCTTTGATTTTGAACTGATATACCCAATTACATAGATTCTCCTGTCGATGACGTCAGCGACTGTATCAGACATGGGGACAGGCAACCTCGGGAGATGTTGCACAGTGTGAGATGTACAGTCGATGCTGAAAGAGTTAATCTCACAAAACACATATATCCTCAAACCCACCGCTACAAAGCTTCTATCACGAGGCATATCAGGAAGCCCATGGATAAGGACCAAGCCCTTGTCTTTATCTTTCCAGCAAAGCGTATACAAACGGTCCACACCGCCGTCCCATTCATAAAGGACAACATAGAGACAATGCTCAGTGCAGCCCAGCGAAGATCGTCTCACGTATATCTCAGGCGATGAAACGAGCGAGCGGAAGCGCTTTGAAACAAGGGACATTCTCGGATAGTCACATCTCGGTACACGCGCTAAGATATCAACCGCGACATCCTCCGGAAGTGATGTAATCGGAGACGATGTGACAGGATTATTCATCGTTATCTTTTCTTAAATTATGGTTTTCCTTTTTAGTCTTGGCATTATCTATTTCTTTTTCCTAATTAGTTTTACTTTTTCTTCTCTTTAGATTTTCTATATAATGTAAGCCTTACGACATCTTAAGAACAATCAATCAATAAAACTATCTTCTTCAAAACCTATTACTTTCCTCTCAAGAAACCTAGCAAACGCTCATACAAGAGCTACGCTAACGAACTCAGATTTTCGGGTTGATCCTTCTACTTCGTGATCATCTCCTAGGTCTTTGTTTACCTGTTCTTCGAATCCACAGTAGGATTTCTAGTTTGGGATCTATCTATCTATGTTTCCCATCTCAGACGACGACAGCGATTGCTTCTTCTATGCCCAAGACATCTCTAGATTGCAAAAACCCTAATTACCGGGAGAGAGAGAGTGCCCATCAACATTCGTTTTTAAGAATACCTTTTATCAAAGAAAACACATTCTAAGGTTTATGGTAACTATCCTAAATAGTTATTGTAACCTTCTTGTTCTCATTACCATTTGTGGATAGTTTTTTTTTTTTAACTGAGCACCAAAAGCTCGTACTATGATTACGGAGTGATGGACCTATGTTAACTACCCAAAAAATGATGGACCCTAAACTGTTGCACACCCATCTTATTCCATTGGGCCACACATGGTTGAGTAGTATTGTTCAGATTCGATTACAAATGGACATACACGTTTGGAGACCTTTCCATACTCTAAGTTGAGAGGCCCAAAATTACGAGCCACGGTTGTAATTGTGCTGAGGGTGATAGTTGGCCTTTATATGAATTTAGGAGTTTCATTGATTTATATTTACATTCTTATAGCCCACATGTTATCGGATTTGATATGTGAGAATCGACAAATTAGCAGATAGGTCACACGTCTCAAAAGAGTTATCGGCTGACAATAGGCTATATAAATATGTTTATGCAAAATATAAGAAGGTGTATTCAACCGAAAGTTTTAGGTGATTTGTATTAAAATGACAAATTTATTGTTATTCAAACATAAATTTTAAAAATTTATTTAAAATTCAGTGTTATTGAACTTGACATTTCGTAAAGTATTCTAAAATCCACTGTTATTGAACTTATTTTAAGTTGTGGAGTTTTAAAGTTTCCAGGTGATTTTAGGGTATTTGGGTGGAGTTTCTTAGTTAAAAAAATTAAAACCCAAATCCCATGGTTTTAGGTGATATTTTAGAGTGGTTTAACAAAAATCACCTAAATCTCTGCAACTTATTAAAATCATCTAAAACCCCATTAAAAATCAAATCACCTCAAATGTTAGATTGAATACACCCCCTAATGACATTGTATATGTAAATTTATGCAAAATATAGCAACAAACATATATTATTTGGTATATGTATATTTTGTTTAGCAATACGTAATTTTTTTATAAAGAAAATCTTAAAGTTATAAAAGATTCACATTTGAGGTTTTTGATATAATATATATATATATATATATTATTATGAATTTGCGAGATAATTCATTTAACTTATAATGAGATTAGATGATTAGAGTTCAAATTAATGGATAAAAATTTATATACAAAATAAGCTGAGTTAATGTAGGCTATAAAATCTAATTCATGATAAGATGAACCAGGTTGAGAGAACTAGCTCATTTTAATAAGTCAAGAGACTTGTATGTTATATATACTCTTACATTATCTCACTCGTGGACAACTGTGATTATTGAGGATAAAATTAATTATACCAGATTGGTAAAGCTGACCAACCAAATTTATTTGGCCTTTTCTTGTTGTCAGGATTCCCTATGGAACTTTTGCTTACATATGTACTTGTTGTGTGTATTATATTTTAGTTATTATTCGAAGTCTAGTTGTTAATTTGGAACAGATATATATATATATGGCGACTGGACTAGCGGACAACTAGTGGTCGTGCTGCTATTTCTATTGGTAATCATACAAAATAAAGCTTTGAAAAAAGAAGAAGGAATTATCAGATTTTAATATCCGATAATGCAAGGTTTGTCTTGAACCATGTGAATCATAAATTATCTGATTTATATTAGACACAAAGTGTCCCACATCGGAAGTTTTGGAAGAGATCCTTAGTATTATATAAGATGGATAAGCCACTCCACTAATCACCAATTGGTTTTAGGTTGGAAGCCCATCTAAATTAACAATTTAATCAAAATAAACCATGTGAATCTCAAAGATCATCTGATTTTACAAAATCAGCTCAATTACAAATACCCGTAATGGCGCAAGAAGAAAATACAAATGCTTATGAACTTTTTCCTTTATGTACAGTTATTTTAAATGCTATTATCAGATTTCGCATTTTTCTGTTTTTTCTTATGGACTATTCTTGTTGCTTTCTTTCAGATGCTCTGTGATTAAACCAGAAGAACAATATGCATCCCTCACGATTATGTTACAAGAGAAAGATATGTTTATAGTATTCGGTCATTACTACTATAACGTTAACCCACCGCAAGTAGTGTTTATTCACGTGTCAATCGGTATTCAAAACATAAATCTAAAATTGATGATTTTTTTTTTTGGACAAACAAGATTTTATAATTAACAAAGCCATATTGGCTAACAACTTTGCTGCAACAAAAGGCAAGCAAAAACACAAAGATAGAAGCAATCATTATACATAAACAACTAACATTGGAGAGATATCCTCGTATCTCAACAACACTAGGTTTAAGCAGTGTAATGACGCCATGGAAAACAAAGAACACAATCAGTGATCTAATGCTTGTGATTGGTACCGCAGCTAGTGCAGGAATAACAATCTTAACACTGGCTATAATAGCAGAGGTGATATGACACCAATATGCTGAGCCTTTGAACAATACAAAGAGCAAATTGTCTGTAGACCAATCTTCTAAACCAAAGGCTGACCGTACAGCATGAGCAGCAACGATACAAAAACCATGGTAATAGGAAAGCTGAATTTGGTTTCAAAGAAATGCTGATAATCAAGATCTGAAACCACAACCAAGCTAAAAATCTGCAATTTAACACTAAGTACTCCACTCTAGAGAAAGTTAGACAGATCTGAAACCAGGAAGTAATAGGCAAAAAAACTCTATAGCAGAGTAGAAGAAAGTGACACGCAAGGAACACTCTATAGCAGAGTAGAAGATGGGCTCAACAATCTTAAAGGAATCCATAGTTGGATGGAAGTTATCGCATAGAGAGGGATAAGATAACAATAGTGTCTCGTACTTGGCAGTGATGGAACAGAGACCAGTTACAAGATCATTGTGACGGATAGGAGCGCTTCTGGACTCAGTTGTCGAAAATGGGAAAACCAGATCTAGGGTTTGGACCAACGCTCGAGGAGATAAACTCGAGAAGGCGGTGAGGAAACGAAGAAGAGCAGGTGCATCTGGAGGGTCTGGTGGTTCCAGCGGCTCGATGGGAGAAAGAGATCCAAGCGGGGGAAACTTACACGGTGATGGATCCGTAGGAGGCCTGAACCACGGCGGGAGAGGAGCAGTCACCATCAGAAACACGAAGGAGGAGGCTTCTTCAGAGGGGAGAGCTAAACGGCGGTGGTGGAGCGGAGCAGATCCATTGAAGCGGTGCACATCGGGAATCGGGCCTGGAAGCTTTCTTCTAGGGCGAACTAGTTTTAAATCTAAAATTGATGATATAGTGAAATTTAATCGAGATAAGTTATTTTTGAAGTGTTGTGTCAGCAATCTCACATTCGAAAAAAATATAATGAGAAATTGTCACACGAACCAATAATACATGGTTAGGTGGCGAACGAGGCTTAATTTCATGTACATGCATGCGTAACTGAATAGGTGATGTGTTTTATATACGAACTGTACTGGTCTTTGTAAGTTCCTCTTCTTTGATGTAAGGGGGAAAGTGTCGAAGACGGGAACTGGAGGTGACATGTAGATTGCATAGGCTTACATTTTATTTAGTAGTGGATGTCAACTTGTTTAGGTACATCTAAAGGATATCTAGTTGCCAAACCAAAAAAAAAAAATGCTTTCTGTGATTCTATAGTCTATAGGCAATAAGAAGTTTAAAGTTAGTAATTTTTTCTTATAATTCCAAAGTAATATTTACCTTAAATATATTATAAATAAAATTAAAATATGATGTTAGGATTTTCTCAGATCAATTTAAGAAATTTTAGCAAAGGGTTTTGATCATTTAAATATTGGTCTTCCGCTATATATTAGAATCATTTTCAGCAACTTTATGTATTGCATATTTTAAAATAATTGAACACGAGAACTGATTTCGAAATAATTAGATTCCTAATCAACAATATATCGTGAAGCAAAGGGCTAACTGATTACTCATTTTCATATGCCACGACTTTTGGTTCAACCGTGTGGAAAATACTTCATCCAACGCAAAAGCATATATACAAAAAGAAATTAAGTATGTTGAAATGTTGTATATTAAATAGTTGATGACAATTATGTATTTGAGACTATTCGTAGAGTATTCTGGACTATACTATTATAGAAGAATAGTCCAAAATTCCGTGACACTAATTCTTAGAATCCAAACAAAAATTAATTCTCTTCACATATTATATAGATATTGAGTATTGACAATATGGCATATATGTAATAACAATTTAACTATTCGATGTGAGACAGAGATTCAGAGAATGAGATTCATTCCCCATGTGAAAGCTCTGCCCTAATCGAAGACTTCACTTTCACCTATGCATTGTTATAGTATAGAGAAAATACAATTTGGTTATAATTATAGAAATATAAACTCCAAAGTGCGTATCTAACTGACCCCGAACCTGATTGTCGTGTTAAAACTTAAAAACCCGGATCATCTTTTCACTATATAAAACACAACTAGATATAATTAGCATTTTTCAATGGATTAGGGTTGACAGGAATAGTCTTTACAAATACAAAACGATCTATACTATTATTTATGAAGTGATTTGGCTTATGTGTCAGCTTTTCCATAATTTTAGGTTTTTTTGCTTATTTGTTATTATTTATTGTTTATTTGTCATATTTTCCATAATTTTAGGTAACTTACTTATTTGTTATATTTTAATAATTTTAGTTTTGATTATTTGTCATATTTTCCATAATTTAGGTTAATATTTATTGTCATGTTTTTAACAATTTTAATTCGTGATTTAATTTATTTATCATATTTTAAAATAATTTTAGACGATAATTTTAGTTTTGCTTATTTGTATGTTCTCCATGATTTTAGGTTATTTTGCGTATTTGTCATGTTATATTATTTTTCCGGGAGCTTATTTGTCATATTTCAGAATTTAGGTTGAACCATTAGTTTAATAAATAATTTTTAGAATTTTTAGTTTTTAAACATTTTTAATGATTATTTAATAAATATTTTCATTACATTCAGGTTTAATATTTAATATTTAATATTTAATATTTAATATTTAATATTTAATATTTAATATTTAAAACTAATTAAATAATTTAGATTAAATTTTTTAAAAAATTAAAATTTGAATTAGTTGGATATATATTATTCCGCACAAGGTGCGGACCATTACCTAGTTTTTAAATATGTGAAATACTTTTAAGTCTAAGTGATAGAAGATGACCCACGGGATAAAAAGTTAGGGTAATAGACACTAATCAATTGGAGTCTTATAAACATATAGGTTATTGATTTATTTTGTTTTTATTATTTATTTGTTGAGACAGAACAAGGGAAAGGGAATAAGTGTTGTGACATATTTGGATTTTTGTGCTCTTTCTTATGCTTATTTTTATGATTTTGACAGAATGTCATGTCAGGACTGAGATGCGAGTGTATGAAACGAGCTAATTACGACGTTTAAACATATAATCATGACTACCGTGGCTACATAATTGTACCAAAGTTACTTTGATCGTAACTCTAACGGTCATCAAATTTTCGATTTTTGTTATAACCAGCCATTTTCACGCTTCTTTAAGTTTGTAAGTGTGTGATTTTTTATGAACTGGTAGTGGAGTATATAAGAAGATTAAATCTTTTTTTCTTTATCAGAAAATCAAGAATACATGCAATTTATAAATAGAGTGCACATTTATATTAAAGCCATCGGAAACCCTAAATTAATAGAATAAGCAACTAAGAGCACAATTATCCCTAAAACTCTTTAGGGTTTCTTAATTTTTTTTTTTTTTTTTTTTTAAATCAGAAAAGTAAAAAAAAAAATTAAGAAACTCTAAAGAGTTTTAGGGATAACTGTGCTCTAAGCTCACCGTTTCTTTCTTTTTGTGTGGTCCACATGCTACTTTTTCACTTAAAAACCCCATTAGAAACTGGGATAATTGTGCTCTAAGATCTATGGGAAAATTATTATTCATCATTCTCTCTCTCTCTCCCTCTCTCTCTTCGAAATTGTGACAGAAAATATTCCCTGATCATGTGACTATTTTAGATCGTGGTTATATATACAGCATGCTTCTAATCACGTAATGGAGGTATAGACAGACATGGCCAATCATAAAGCTTTGGATCCTGTTTATATCAGCATAGTTCAAAATAAAAAAAAAAGGCATGCATGCCCAATATTTAAGATTGCCACAATGTATACATTATCATTTCAAAGACATTTATATAACGTTGTTATGAACAACATATTTAGTCGCTGCAGAGTTCCTATGCCGACTTTCCATATAATTAACTTAATCATAACCGAAGCTCTACCAAAAAAAAGTAATCACAACGTAACTGGCCCATCAGCTCATCTTTTGCGAATGGATAATGTAGTATTAATACTTGATAAATAAATGATCTTTTGGTACGTAAATAAGTTATTGTGTATGATTCATTGGCGAGAGAATTATCTTGAACAGTAATTTTAATATGATTTAGGCTGCCGATAATAACTATGAGAAATGCTACTAAAATTTTGAAGTACGAGAAAGTAGTATATACAAAGTTTCTCAAGCCTTGATCCAGTGCTTCACATTCTGATATTACTTGATACTCCCTAATTTTTTTTGTTATTCCATTGAACTGTTATTTTCATACAATTTTTCAAAATAATAGAAAGAAACTCTCCAAAATCTGTATATGTCCATACATTTTAGACAATGCAAACCTAAGGAAAGATAAACCCAAGTAACACACATACACATATTCCCATACAGATTTTGTATTTTGTATATAACTTTTTTCCGTACCTCGTTCTTTTTTGGATGATGTCTGTCAATCAATTCCCCTTGCGTGGATCAGCCCCTAGCCTAAGCTCAAGATCTAAATCCTCAAAGTGATCAACCTTATGTTTGATCTCCTCGTTTCTTGTAATTATGGCACTCTTACAAGATAAACTTGAAACGAAAGTCGCCGGCTGCGATGAACTCTCAAGGATTCGTCTTCTCTTAAGGCTATCACCCCTCTCTACCTCTTCATCGCTCACTTCAGCATAAATCGGATAACCCTCGTGGATCACCAGATTCATTCTCAGTGAGATATCAGTGGTGTTTCCAAGATTTACATTTGCTGTATCCCCGTTCTTTGGTACATCTCTCTCGATCTTTCTCTTCTTGCTTCTTTCTATAACCGGAGTTTCATAAAGATCACGACGATTTTTCTTCAAAAGAGTATCTGGGCATGACCGTGAGGAAGAAAGAATATTTTCAGAATTGTTGGAAGGTTCTATAGCAAAAGGATAAGAAGAAGAAGAAGACGTATCTTTCTTTTGAGGCAAACCGGAAGAAAGCCTAGAAGGAGGCAGATATAATAAAGAAGAAGGAGAAGATGGAAGATCAATAACACGGGAGTGTTGAGACTTAAAACGATTAGGTTTGGAGTTAAAAACCAAAGTATAGCAAGAGGTTTCACTATTTTTATGATCAGATGGATGCTCCGGAGACGAAGAAGAGTTGGAGAATAAGTATTGATCGTCAGATTGCTTAAGCCGTGCTCTGTCTCTTCGGTGAACGTTCATGTGGCCACCGAGGGCTTGAGCCGATCTAAATTCTCTCCGGCAAAAGCTACACGCGTAAGATCTTGGTGGCCACAAAGATCCGGCGGCATCGTCTTCCGCGAAGGCTAGCTCTTCCCATGATGATTCTTTGTTGCTTTTCTTGGGGATGAAGAAGCCACCGGGTTTCTCCATTCTAGAGGGGCAACTTAAAAGTTTACGGCAAACCCTAGAAGAAATTTTTTCTTCCTTTTTTTTGGTTGTTAGAGAACCCTAGATGATTAATATTAGGTGGTGGATTACGGAAAAAGATGAAGCAAGGGTGTAATGACAATAATGGAGGTCAAGTGTCACAAATAAAAACTAAAGCAAATTAAACGATCAAGGACTTGTAATTTTAATATATTTGATTAGTCGGATCGTAGGGATTTTGGGGAAGCAAATGATGCGAACTTTGGATTTTAGTCAGAGTTAGCTGACTGATCTAAAATCTTTTATGTTAGCTTGTTCCAAGTTGATACTCGCAAATAACGTATATTAGTGTTTTAATTACATTATTTTAATTTTTGTGTACTATTCATGGAAAAGAAAATTTATTGTATTATATATTCTTGTGAATCAACAGTTGTTATATAGTAATCCGTATAAATATAATATATACATGCTATACACACCTACGTTTATGCTTTTCTTTGAGGTGAATATGGTTTTTGTTTCATAACAACTTGAAGTAGGTGCGACCCGACAATTGACGTAACTAACAGAGAAATACTTGACGGTTTAGGAAAATTTAACCTTCTTTTTCTTTCATTAACTGTCATTTTCTTTGTAAATATAAAATTAACAGATGGTATTTTAATATGGTTTCATTCTTATCAATAAGTGTTTCAAAATGTGTAATGTTTTTCTTATGCTATTTTTATATCTATAAAACAGAATATATACCAGAATGAATAAAATTTTGAAGGTAAGTAATTTTGAAGGTAAGTCTAGTAAAAGAAGGTGTTATATTTTCATCCAAGTGCTAATTCATAGAATTTCAAAAATGATGATGTGTTAAGTTTTCACCAAGTAAATAACAAGTGTTAAACTAATAAAAGTTTGATAATCATAGTTTTTTTTGTTTAGGGAGTGAAATGAGATTAAAACCCAAAAGGACCAAACCAGATTTTGGGCTTTAACTAGTGAAGGCCCATGATATAGGCTTTTCTCTCAGTAAACAACGAGCAATCTGCTTGTGATAGCTTGAGAATGGTTGATGCCTTGATGGTAATTAAGCACGGGTAAACGAACAAAGAATTGTCAAGTAGCTTAAATTTTGGATTCTTCGTGAGTGTAAAATATGAGATTGCTTGTTAATTTGAAATTCAAAATGCAGCACGCTGGGAATAAGATTGCTCGTAGTTTCCAATTATTTTTTCAGTTTGTTAAGGGCTTTCCACTTTCGGGTTTCGACCAAAATCATGAGAACTCAATGTTTATAGATGTTTCGTAAATTCTATATTAACATGGATACCAATCTTTCTTGTTAAACTATTTGTCATCGTCTTGTTAGCAAAGGTCCATGATCTCTTATATTAAAGGAAATACCAAACTCCTGTGACAAAAAAAGAAGGAAATACCAAACTGGTGTAACCGCAACCGCAAAGGTTGTGGTTACGGGAGTTTACGGATGCGGGTGATTGCGGTTTTAAGCGTTTTCTAGAGATTTGTACGATTAGTACAGATGTTAGAAATTAGTGCGTTTGCGGAACTTTTATGACTGGTAAACTACCAAACACAACAACTGTTAAATAATAAATTAACAATATTTACATTTTATATAATTACAAAAGTATTAAAAACATAATATTATAAGAAATATAAAATTATATTTATAAAATCATAATATTAATTTTTTAAAAAAAATTATAGAAAATATTTTTGTTTTAAAGTTTTTTAATATAAATTAAAATATAATATGTACGCATTTTACAATTTCTATTATTTCAATTTAAATTTTTTATTGAATATTATTAGTTTTATTTTTAGTTTTTATTTTTTTTAAAGAAAAAAAATTACCCTCCCGCAAACGCTAACTGGAACCAGCTTTTGATTTTAAGAGGTTCGGAGCGATTTGAAGCGATTTGTAGCGTTTTCTATGATTATTTCAAAACACCAACAACCGTTATCAATCACAAAAACTGCGTTTGCGAGTAGTAGCGGGGAAACCAGTCAAGCCAAGTTTACTACCAAATGAGATTTCTTTATTTTTTTGGTTACTACCAAATGAGATCGTTGACAATATACTACTTGTGATCTATGAAGTGTTCAGTACTGTTTTCTTGTTTCTAATCGTACAAAAAAGTTGAACTGATCATATGTTCATGCAAAAATTTACGGAAATGCATACATAATTACAATTAATCTTCATTAGTACCAATTAAGATATTGACACACACGTTTTTCAAGTGAGATAGTATTTTGTTAATACTAATATATAAAAATTCCTTCTGCGTATATAAGTGTAGTTTTATTGTTAACCTGAAAGTCTTTAGGTTCGGTCAAATTAAGAATTATAGGATATATATAATCACAGTCATCATCCTCATGAAAGATAAACATTGAATCAAAATAATAGTCAATCGTACTGAAACTTCTTCTGTGCCTAGGGATTAATTAACTTCTCAATACCTTATAGCAACTAGCTAATATTGAACTATTATTCTTTCGTTTCTTATTAAGCGTCGTTGTAGCATAAATTTTTTGTTACAAAATAAATATCGTTTTATGATTTCAGTGCAACTTTTTCTATTAATTTATATCTTTTGTCCTTAATTAAACTAAGATAAAAAAAATAAATGTTATGCAACTCTAATGGTTAAAATACCGAAAATTTGAACATTTAATTAGTTTCTTAATTGTGTATAAAATTCTAGAACAATAACTAATTTGAAACGGATGGAGTACCACATATCATATAACC
This sequence comes from Brassica carinata, assembly GCA_016771965.1. Classification (NCBI taxonomy): domain Eukaryota; kingdom Viridiplantae; phylum Streptophyta; class Magnoliopsida; order Brassicales; family Brassicaceae; genus Brassica; species Brassica carinata. The sequence goes on from CM028692.1 coordinate 50,907,758, forward strand.
ATTCTATTGACATTGCATATTCTTTACTATAACAATCCAAACACATCCATCATCTTTATAAGTATATTTTGATATTTTCCAGTATCTGAAGATTTTATAAAATGCAAGACACTTTAAAAAAGAAACCAAAAAATAGTCGAAATATATTAACTAGAAGTATATATCACAACATCGTTTTAAAACTACATATCATTTTGTTTCAGTGTTTCTAAAAAGCTCACACAAATATAAACATACATAACGGATTTTGTTTTGTCTAAGTATCGTAGAAACTAATATTAGGGTATAGTAATTTAACAGCATCATTTGAAATAATAACAATTTATAATCCTATCTTTCTAAAAATCAGTAGAATAATTTTATTCATACAAAATGCTAATCTACAAGTCTAACTGCAAAACATTATACGAAAATTGGGTGTGGATAAAGTTATATATTTTAATTAATTTATCCGTTGAAGATAAATCCATTGGATCAGCCGTGGTTTCTTATCAGGTCGAATGTAGCTTTCAGAGTCATCCTGTAGCTGACTTCACATTCAAAGGTTGCTTCTCTTATTAACCTTCAATATCATATAACAACTCAATGACGTACGAAAACGTGTGGTAACGGCAACATAATCAAGAAATACCACGTGGCAATTCCAATCTTCTTATAAGACCAATCGGTTCTATTTCATGGGACGTTATAGCTTGTTGTCCAAAAAAAAACGGATGTTAGCACAGATGGAGGGTCTTATACCGTTTGTTTACAGAGCCGTCATGCAAATACGTTATAGTGACGACTCGTCGCTTTCTTCTTCTTACTACGTTCGTTTACCGGGTGATTCGGGCCGGTTCGAGAGATCCGATTTCGAAGTGTCGGGTCTTGGATCTTCTTCCAGTATGGCGTCGTCAAAGACCACAACCACGGCCACTACGTTTGCTGTTTCCACTGGAGTCCAGTCAGCTGTTCATCGTCGGGTCGTGAAATGATGGGAACGCGCTCCTAAGGGAACCTGAAGATGCGCCTGAGGGAAAGGGTTCGTGACTTTGTAATTACTACATGGCTAGGCTTAGTGTATGATATTCTTATGAGTACTTGGACTGGTCGAATAAACCTGATATAATAATCGGGGTGGGGAGATTGATTCTCTAAGCGTGGGATTTTAACCGAAGGGTGGTCTCGTGGCTTTGATGTGATTCCAAGGGACTTTTAATTGTATAAAACTATATGAATGTTATGGTTTACTCGTGAGATATGATCTTGTCTTTTGCTATTACAACATCGTTAATTGTTTAATTTGTTTTGAATAAATTATTAAATTTAGGACGTGGAAATATATTAGAGAATGAATCAGGTAAACTGATAGATATATGATAATTTTTTTAGGTAAATCGAATGATCCTTGCTATGAAAATCTAATTAAAAAAAATTAGAGAGTTTTATAATTTTAAAAAAAAACAAAAACTAGAGTTAAAATATTAAAACCAGATCAACATATATTTAATTTGGACAAATAACATTAAAACTCACTAAAATTATTTTTTTGAAACTAAGGCTTTCAAACTCACTAAAATTATATTATTTAATTATGTGGTAGATCATGTTACATTTGATGTTACAAAATATTTATAGGAATATAAATTAATAAACGAATTGTTATTGTTATCATAAAAATACTAAAGCCTCCAATGTCACTTTTACTCTTCTAATTGATATATTTGTCATCGTTAGATTTTGTTATATAATAAAAATTAAACTATTATAAAATACTAATATTTTGATATTGAAAACCCTCATTTAGAAAATCTCAGTAATGGTGATGCTCTTGGTTAATCAATTAGATTTTGTGTACAATTTCAGTTATTTTAAAAAATCTGTTTAGTTCGGATTGCAATTTTGGTTCAGTTCAAGTCGGTTCGATTAGAGTTGTCTGCTACGTCGTAACAATATGTCGATTTATTTTTACCAACGAAACAAAAGCAAGCAAACATGAACAATGGAGAAATCAAACATAATGGCATAGCATACTTAGAGACGTGCCATTTCAAATGAAACTTCAAAGCATGTATTCAGCCTACATTTAATTGAGGATATGGTAGACAACATGAACCGACAGAACCGTTAAATGCTTCAAAATTTTAAACACTCTTTTTCTTTTACTTGGACCCTTACATTTATTTGTATGACACGAATTATGTCTGCATTCGCATTTGTCACTAGAAGTGCCCGCTCCACATTGACTCTGCTCTGAGGCGTGAGCCGGATGAGGCACGTAGCTCACGTTCTTAGGCTTCTGTGTGCAGAGAGGATGGACATCGAAATCGCAAGCCTCACAACGGTAATAGAACCCCTCGACCAATCCCTGGCAGAAGTCGCATACATGGTCTGGTGGATTAACAACTAGCTGGAGCTCATGTTGTGGATGTAGAAAACTGAGGAGAGTAGGGGGACACTTGGCACAGTACTCGTGAAGATCGTAGTCGCAAGAAGAGCAACCGTAGGTCGTCCCAGAGCCGTGAGTTTTGCAGCCATTGCATATGAACCCGCCAATATCATTAACCTTCGTTAGTGGGTGGATATGGGTGAAATGTTGGGATACTTGTTGTTTTGATCTCACCGAAGACATCTCAAATATATTTTCTTTCTCTTGAGAGTGGATAGGATTTTATAGGATAAACGGTTTGTATAAAAGGCCTACTTCTTAGACCAGTACAAACATTGTGGGGGAGATAACTAGCTTTAGCCGTGTTACAAGCGGCAAAACTTTTGTTCACTTATACAGCTGTGAATAATAACTTTAAAACGTACAATGTGTGGTAACTGGTAAGTAGATGAGTTGACTGGATATCTTGACAAGTCGTTGGCTACTTATTTTAGAAAATGATATAGTATTCACAATCGTATTCACAGGCCCACATAGGGGCGAAGCTAGGTTATCAACGTATTTGGGCCTGTGCACCCGTAATATTTATTTATAGTGTAACTTTTCGTGTAGATGAACATAAAATCTCTGTTAGTGTAGGTGGAAAAGTGGTGTTGTGCACCCATACCGAGGCCACCATGAGACATTTTTTGTTATTAAGAAGTGCACCCACTAAATTAATATACTGGCTTCGTACACCGATAAACATGTAAATCTCCATACATGAAGCAATACTAGTATACAATTAAATGACATGGATAACTCCACACATTATTCCAATTTGTGCCGTTGTTACAATAAATCAACTTTCTTTCACTTGTTCTCTAATAACATCAACTTTTGACTCGGTCGTTATAATTTTGAGAACGTGGCAGAGCAGTTTAGTTGACAAAGTCTATCCACGCATCTTAGAAGAAATATACAAAGAAAAGCAAGAACTCAACGATTATATTCTTCCTAGCACTATATACAGAGGCGTGCCTATGGTATAATGAAAAAGGCATTCGCCCTAGGCCCCCAAATAATATATAACTTTTAGGGCCCCTTCTATCAATAACTCATTTCATGGTATAGTGGTTAAAGAGTCTTTGAAAGATGTGTCAACGTAAGTTCGAACTACAGATGCTGTTTTTTTAATTGTTACCTAAAGTTTCAACGATTTTGTAATATATATTTTAAAAGTTGTTTAGGTTTTATTTTGCCACATATTGTTTTCTACAGTTTTGATTTGTATGTGGGAGAAAGAACTTACTAATTCTTTTTTTAACCTAATTTTTAATGATTTGCAATATATATTTAAAGGCTTATTTAGATTTTTTGTTTTTTCTTTTGCCAAAATTGATTTGTTTAAAGTTTATAAAAAAAAAATTGGTGTATGTAGAAAAAAACATTTATATAAGAGATTTTTTCCTATAGCTTTTCAAAAAAAAGATTGTATTGTCTAAGTTAAAATATTGGTATTACTATAACTTTTAAACTATAAGAATAAATGCTTTAAAAAATTTTTTTTGCCTTAGGCCTCCTAAAGTGCTCGCACGGCACTGACTATATATACATATTTTGATATATTAATTTGTCGTTGTTCGTATGCATGCATAAATATAGGGGAAGTTCTCTTTGGTCGAAATAATCAATAACTTGCACCGTTCGATGTTCTAGTTTCAGTTTAAAACACTCATCAATGTATGTAACCATGTTATATATATCAATGAAGAATAATACTAAGTTACAAAAAAAAAAAAAAAAAGAATAATACCCTTTTTTGGTCAAGCCATTCTTTTTTTTTTAAAAGGCTTATGGTCAAGCCATTCTTCTTACTAAATTAATCAGAAACAGAGTTTACAATCCCGGTAGGAGAGTTTGAAACAGAAAACATGGCCGCCTTAGCTAAACGATCAGCAGCCAATTTACAGTTTCGATGCACAAACGAGATAGAAGATAGGGGTTTTCTATAGGGATTGACTCAACACACCAATGTCATGAAGAATTCTTTGAAGAGAAATCACTGACGAGATTTCTGTGATCAGACTTTTTGAGTTAAAAAACAAACTGTCTTTATAGCATCTCCAACCACATTTTATCCATTTATTTTTTTAAAGAGTTTTGCATTCCAACCATTTTTTATTCTTTTATTTTTTAAAGGGGTGAATAGTACACCTTCAAATATAAAGAGTCGCTATTAAGACCCTTTAAACACTATTTACTTTTCATTTTAGTTTTTGTATTTGTATAAGTTCATTGATTATGTACATAACACTCTTTTTATTTTATTATTGTTATATTAACATCGAACTATTATAATATTTGGTTTTATGAAGTTAATTTCACACATTAATGAAATAATTTGAATTATTAAACACAAATGAAAATTATACCTATAAAAATATAACATAAACAAAAATTAAACATCGTTAGATTGATGTATTTTTTATTTTGTATTTATTATATATCTTTGTTATTTGGATTGTATATGTTATTAGTATCTATAATTTTATGTTTTCTTATTATTATTATTATAAGTAATTTTAGCTATTGTTTATTTTTGAGAATATATTTATTGATTATCTATTTAAATTGTATGTTTATTGCTTTTTAAAGAAGTTTATTGATTATAGTTAATTATTATTAATATTGAGGATTAAAATGCAATATGTAAACAAAATTTTTAAAGAACACTATTGGAGAACCACCTCTTTATCCATCTATTTTTGGTGGATCTCTCCTTTTAAATAAAGAGACTGGTTGGAGATGTTCTTAGAAAATTTTTTTAACGCCAGTGGTCATATATATATATATATATTTGTAACACATATTGTTAGGTCATATATATATATACATGTTATTGCAAAATATCAAACCAACTTCACAAGAATTGCATAAATACACATAAATAATAGTTTATTTGCCAAAAAACCAATAAATGAAAATTAGATTAATAGAGAGAAGGTAAAGAGAGATGGGAATAGAAAGTAAGAATGAGAGGTGATTTTGGATAGTTGGTGAATTTGTGTTTTTTTCAGTATTAAGCCTAATTTACCTGAGTAATAATCAACAAATTTAATATACGCCATTCAAATTTGATTTACTTCACGAAGCTACGAATTTTCACAGAAAATTAATATTAGGAATTTTCAACGTGTTAATGAAGTTTATATTGACTTTGACTTCTTCTTTTTTTGGCATCATTGACTTTGACTTTTGTGATTCACATTTCACAATTCATATGTTTACGTATTGAAGTTCCTCAGCGGTTCATCAAGAAGAGTAGACTGTGATAACTTCGGTTATCAATATTACTGTGAATATGGAAATACAGAGAGAATGATAAGTTTAATAGTTTCTAATTACCTCTCTTTGCAACAACATTAAAAATGTTGAGAAAGGTTTCGAATTATCACTAGTACAAGACATTTTTTTTAAACACGGTATAATTATATTATTACAACTATGAAAAATATTACATACAATTTTACAGTCGAGCAGTTCTACATGCTATAAAAATTTACGGCTGACTGCATTACCTGGATATAGGATCCACGTTTTATATTATTCTTGCGTTATGCTGCAAATTTCTTATAAGTATTTTTTTCCTTTAATTCATATAATTCTGTTTTCTCCGGGAACTAAAACTCATATTTCCTGATATAAAAACATTAATGAATCTTTAATCAAACCACTAGATTAAATGGGCTTCCACATTGGTACAAGGCATTAAAAAGAAACTTTATAAAACTTTGAAACAAAAACAGCTATACCGTATTATATCAAGAGAGATAATCAAATAAGACATCAAACTGACATCACAAGAACTACAAATAATATACATAATTAATAAACAAATCGATTACACACTACTAAATTTTTTAATGCTTAAAAATATCAATTTTCCATATTAACATCAACTTTTGAAAATATGTAAATAGGAAGGTAATACAAGCTAGCTCAAAAACCTCCGCCTCCTCCTCCACCTCCTCCTCCACCACCACCTCCAAAACCACCAAATCCACCTCCGCCACCACCAAAACCTCCATCACCTCCGCCACCATGACTCCAAAATCCTCCATGGCCACCGAAATCAGAACCACCTGTTAAACCTCCATCACCGCCAAAGCCACATTCGTTTTCTCCACTACCCAACTCCACATCCCCACCGCCTCCATCCTCTCCTCCCCCATCCCCACCTCCTCCATCTCCTCCTCCTCCGTCGCCACCACCTCCACCTTTTAGCCCGCTTCCAGTCAAAACCGCAAGAAATATAAAAACAGCAAAGATTGAAGCGAAAGCTATGATGATGATTACAAAAGTCTCCATCCTAAGCAAAATCGGCACATATAATTATCCTAGATATGTGTGTATATATAGTCTGTCTGCTGCAGACAGATTACGTGATAAGTTTATACTGACTTAGACTTTGATTATTCCATATTCAATGGTTTTTCATTACGTGTAAAACTTGAGAAGAAGTTGCTTGCGTTCTAGCTTTGAAAAAAATGTATGACGGTTTGACACGGTCGACTGGACTTGAATTCCAATTGGTTATGTTCTATGGCACACAGTCTTGACCACGAGAAGAAAGAAATGTGCACGCACGTAATCACCAACATTTTTACTAAGATATGAATGTATATAATATATTCAAACCTCATATAAAATGCGTATATATTTGACAGAATATGTGTATATAGAATAACACTTTGATCCTTATATAGACAGGTACCCTCCTTGAAAGGCCTGAAATCAAACACCCAGCCCTATTAGATATTAACTCTATGATCTAATATTCAATAAATTAATATATGTATTATATCAATAAAAATTAGTTTTGGATTGGACAATGCAAGATATAATACAATATGACAAGATAACAAAATACTAAATTAATAATTTTTTGAAAAAAATTATGTAAATATATTATTTCAATATATAATTATATATAAGTATATAAATATAAACAAAATATTGTATTTGTATTTTATATTCAAAATTTTATAATATTTTAACTCTATTTTCATTTAAGGTACATAGTTTTATATATCTAATAATTAATTTAATAAAACAACTAAAATTTGTATGTAAAATTTAATCAATATATACTTCAAAATAAATCCTTTTAAACATAATATATACTTCAAAATGTATAATATTTTTTAAGAAAATCTATAAATTAATAATTTATAAATTTAGCATTGTTGATTTGTATTTTACTGTATATATTTTCATATATGGTGTTTGGATGTCGTCTATTTATGGGTGCGATAACGTTATGGTAAAAAATCCCACTAAATCATAATTTTAACAAAACAATCACATTAATCAATAATTAAATAATAGCCCGATCTTATCATTTAAATTAATTTAATTAATCTTTTTCTACATCCTGATTATCCAAATCCGCCCCAATCGGATCCTTTTTTACCCGACGGGTCGTTGAATAAAGATTCAGTTTTTTCGTTCCTCTCTAGATTCTCGGCGGCGGGTTTAGTTTGTCGGAGCATAATGGCCCTAAGCGGGCGGGTTATTGGCGACTACTGGGTGGGTCGAGAAATCGGGTCGGGTTCGTTCTCAGTGATTTGGGAGGCGAGGCACCGTGTTCAGGCTTAACAAGAAGTTGCAGGATAGTCTCATGTCTGAGATTTTTTTATCTTGAGGAGGATCAATCATCAACAACATCATCCGTTTGCTCGACATGATCGAGGTTACACATCCAAAGATCAATCCCCTCAGCTTAAAAAGGCTATGTTTTTGCCGTTACTCTGTTACTGAATTGAGCTTGACGCTTGCTGAATGTCTTTTGTTTTGGGCTATTTGATGTTAGTCTCCTGGGAAAGTACATTTGATGTTGGAGTGTTGCAAAGGAGGTGATCTTTGTGTGTATATTCAGAGTCATGGAAGAGTCCCTGAAGCTACTGCTAAGCATTTCATGCTTCAGTTAGGTAAACTAAAGGACACATGAACACTCTCTGTTTCTTCCTTTGTGACTCTTTTGATTCAAAGAGTCGGTCGAATGGATCTGAATTCAAATGCATGATTTTTTTACGTTCAGACAATGTAACATACTCAGACGGTCTTTGAATTTTGTGATATTTGTTTAGAAAATTTGACAGTGGCATGTTTTCGCTTTTTCCGCTGAAATTTGGCATTTTTTGGGCTTCTGTTAGCTAGTGTGTTTGCATGGTAAGAGTAGAGAAAAGGACCATTTGGTTATGTTTTTACTCTTCTGTTAAAAGACTATCACACGTAAAAATTGATGTTTCCTATATCGATGTTTATATGCTTGTTATATTTCCATTGATACGCACTTGCACTGACTGTGATAGCTTTGGTTATCAATATATTTCTATTAATCGGTTGAATGATGGAAAATAATACAGAGAGAATGAAAAGTTAAAAGTTTATAAATGAAAAAGTTTATAATTGTCTTTTTCTTAACATTATTAAAATTGTTCAGAGAGGTTTCTAATTATCATTTGTAGGATACATTAAAAAGATTTCCACTCTTACAAAACAAAAACAAAAAAAGAAAACACAAACCAGAGACCTCTACCAAACCATGTTATATTGAAGTAGAAGTGGACCGTGAGGTAATAACAACTTAAGTATTTTGAGTTTGGTTTTGTGTTGGTTACCGTAGTAAAACGTAGTCATGACAATAATTGCATTTCATAGAGATTTTGTATTGTGTGTAAGGTGAGTGTTAGGATTTTAGTCCTACTTGTGCTTTAGAATTTAGAATAAATTAGATACCAATGACTTGTATATTTTTTTTTCATTTTCATAAGAATCATCTTAAGAACACACAACTAAGCTTTCTAGACAAAAATTAAAGAGAAGAATTTTTTTGGTCTCAATTAGCTCTCATACTTTCATGAATCGGATGCTCACCTTACAAAGACATTATGTTTTTTTCAGTCATATCAGACTTTCGTAATATTCTAAGAGATTACATTATTATTTCCTATTCTTATTGGTATTTAACCAACTTCATCGACATTAGAGACAAACTGGCATTAGAGACAAACGTATTGAGCTGTCAATTTGTAAAGTAAGTTGAACCATAGTTCTCCATAGTATGGCTTAGCTTCATTCTATCATGTGTTTATCTATTTTAGCACGGTTCCAGTCGTAAGCAAGGTGGATTCAACAGCTTCACAGACAAATTCTCCATAGTCAATATCATTAAAGGGAATCAGAACCAACAACTTGATTTAGTGCTATTTTTGGAGGGAATGCTTAGCTTTTGTCATATCCATGATTCATACACATTAGCTATTTTACATGAACCAAAGATGGGTGCATTAGAGATAACATTACAAAAAAACGTAAATAAAATCACGATGCCTCTCCTTGCTTGGTGGGATCAATAGATTTCTCCTGTTAAGAAGGACAGCTTGTAAGGCTATTTGCGGAAAACACAACTTAAAAAGGTAAAACAGTCGCAAATCTCGTACTTCCCGCAGAAAGAGCCTCAAGGGCACCTTCACCCACCAGTTATGATTCTATCTACCTCTGTTGACTGGTAACACTTTTATAGGTTGAAGCAAAAAGATCACCAGCCTGGAAAACTCACAACAGACACATGAAAGCATGAGATACATATCCAATGCTTTAAGATAACAGTTTAAATATGCAATTAGCATAATGAAAGTCCTGTATAGTCATTAAAATTGTATTGACCAAAGATCATCTATAATATTATATTTTACACAAACACAAAGCTGTCAAATTAGTTATGAACCAAATGAGGACTCTCTGTCATATTACCTTTGTCAAGAAGGAGCTTGTACTTCAGAAGTTACATTGTAAGAGCGCTGTAGCTTGTCACTAAAAGCATTGATTTCGAAAAGTTCATCTTCTAGCTCTCCAAGTTTGACCTGAAAAGGTGAAAGAAATAAATCAAGTATTCGAGTGAAGAAATGGGAAGCAATGGCTGTTCCAGAAAAAAACAAAAAAAAAAGACAAAGCAAGCATATGGGTTCACCTCAACATCATCCAAATCTAAATGTTTATAATAAAAGTAATGGTTAATAATTGAGCCTTCCAGTTTGAAGGTGTTGGGCCAGTGTGTGTTAACAGAACCTTGAATCATTGTCGAATGTGATTGGTCAAAAACAAAAGGATTTAACTTTCCAATTTGAATTAAAAAAAGTAGTGAAAGCAAGAAGAAAGAGTTATATGACATTTTTCTCAGAAAAGAATTATTTGACACTGAAATTACCTGAGGAGCATGTCGACACCCATAATCTAAACAGTCGGATTCTGACGGTGTTGGAATGGCGTCCAGATTTGAAGCCGGCGAGTAAAATCGTTGGGGCAGCCATTCCTGGTGTGAGGGTTTCTAAGGATTCTAATGATGCCAGAATGAGAATCTGATGAATCTGGTAGACTAAGAACCCTTAATTATAGGTCTGGATTCGTAGTCTTTGAAGAAGGAAACGGACCATTGAATTTGGGATAGTAGGAGACGTGGGTCGGTGTTGTTAGAGCTAGTGTAAGTGAGTATTTTTGGATGTAAGGAAGGACGGTTATGCCTTGGCATCATCCGAGCGAGGGGATAGAACATCGATCGACACTGCAGAGTCGGATTTGTCGAGAAACATACTTCTTGTTCTTCAGAAGGGAGAGTTTCGGATGAGTAGAATAGAAGATTAAACGACGTAAGTGGAGATAAATAGAGATTATTCATCTCAATTTCATTCAGCCAATTCCCTCAAAACACCATTTGAAGGTGTGTGAGAACGTTTCAGAAATTTTTTTTAGAGATGCTTATGGAAGAACACGAACCCTAGCGGCATAAAAGAGATGGAGACAAAGGCCTGATAGATTTTGGGCTGTAATTATAAAGATCATCAGGAAGTCCAATTTTTTTCTGTTTAGACTTAAATGAAACGGTGAGTTTCATTCTCCTGATACACGTGTCGCGTGTACAGAATTGGAATTTCTGATGTAGATGCTGATGTGGCTTTACCAGAAGAGAGCAAATTCTCCTTTATAATAATACATTTATTATTTTAATATAACATATAGTTTTAAAACCTCGTAAAAATAATATAAAATATCTTTCACAAAAATTATACGCTTGTTTCAATAGGAACTATTTGACGAAGTCCTATCCCAAATTTTTTCATGGATAGTATATAGAGAAGAAGAGTCCAGGAACTCAACGATTTTCTTCTTCCTAGCACTATATATACAATTTTGATTAAAAAAAATTTGTCGTTCAATTGATGATTAGTCATCATCAAGTAAGATGCAGTCCCATCACATGCATAAATATAAGTGAAGTTCTCTTTGGTCGAAATGATCAATAATTTCACCGTTCTATGTTCTAGTTTGGGTTTAAAACATTCATCCAAACTGCATTACTGATACTCCGATAGTGCTATTACAATGTTACCATGTTCTATTTCATGAAGAATAATACCATTGGTCGCATATATACAACATTACTATGTGATTTTCCCGTGCTCATGCGCGAATATAAATATTTATAAAGTAAATATATATTATAATAATTGATTGCTATTTAATTTTAATTTTAATTTAATTTATAGTTTTATGCATAATTTATATTAATAATTTATATTACGTTAATTAGACATATAATTTTAGATATGTTATATCTAGTTTTGTTTTTTTACAATCGATTTAGTTTTCATTTGGATATATTAAGTTGCATCTCTTTCTCTGAATTCAATTATAAATTTTTTTATTAAAATATATTAAAATTTTGATGAATATTCTTATTTGCATTAGGTTGGTTTTTGTCTTAGATATGTAAATATATTTTAGAAAGATTAATTATGACTTAAGATAAATTGTGCTTAGAATGAAATAAAAAAATAAACTAAAGTGTTTGGTTCCAAATCACGTAAATTAATATAACGATAATATTCTGCAATCTCATGCATATATAAATTTTACAAAAGAATTAAATTAAAACAGTTGCTTAATATTTTATTTTCATTTGTTAAGGTGTTTTGAGTCATCTTATAATTTATATTTATAAAATAAATTATTATTATTATTATTATTATAAAATTATATTTTCTTACTATAGTTAAATTTATGATTTTAAATATAAGTTGGATTAGTCGAGTCACTCATGTTGTGAGTATCTTAAGTTACATATATTCTTTCAAATCAACCTGAGGTATAATTATTTTTATTATAATTAAGTCAAGTCAAATTAATTTTACTTATCATTTAGATGTGCATGTATTTTCATTATATATATATATCAAATTAAATGTTGGTTAAAAAAAATAAATTAGAAAATAAAACGATGATCTATAGAAAGTTATATAATAAGTAATTGATACGTTTTTGAAAGCTCATGAACACATATCAATATTTACAACAACTAAAATATTGTTATAAATTATAAATGATTTTATGCATTTTGGTTATGGTTATATTAAGTTCTAAAAACATAAAAACATAAGATTTAAAAGCAAATTTAAAAGCAAATTTAATTTTAAGAAAACATATAATTTTAATAATGCAAAATATAATATATCTACCTCATTAAAGTGTATAGTGTGATTTTAATATATTTTTTATTTTATCAAAAGATGTTTATTGTTAAAATTTATTTTTCGTTTTTAATATCTCTTAAAATAAGCAGTAAAAATTATGATTGTATTTGAGAAATCTTATTATATAAGTAAAAATATTTATAGATATTTTTTTCTGTAATTGAAAGATATTATGGTCAAATAAATATAAGAAAATACAAATAATATTTCAATAAAATTAATTATAAAATATTTTAGTCAACAAAACATATATCAGTTTATTTTACTTAATTATTTTATGTAATTATCTAAAATATATAAATATATTAAAAATATTTCTGTTACTGTGAAAATATATATAGTTGTACTGTTTAAAATTATGTTTAAAAATAAATAATATTTTTTCTAATATCAAGATTATCTGTGAAAATATAAATATAAATAAAGTATGTTAGTATATTTTATGTTATTTAAAAATATTTTAAAATGGAATATTACTATTTTGTGAATTTTCATTTTTAATGAAATCATATTATTTATACATATATTTTCGTTTTTAAATTTGCTTTATAAACTTTATAATATTTCCTTTTTATTATATATGTTATTTGAAAAATTAAAAAATTAATTTAAATAAAAATCAATAATAGTGTTTAAATAAACATTTTAATTCATTAAGGATATCAACTTAATCAACCATTGTGAGAGTTAACGTGATTGCGATACGTAGGAAACTGACTTCTCAAATAGTATTATAGAGATTGCAAAAAAAAAAAAAAAAATATTACACTAACTTCACAAGAATTCAACGATTTTCTTCTTCCTAGCACTATAAATTTACAATTTTGATTTTTAAAAAATTGTTGTTCAATTGATGATTCAATCAAGTTAGATGCAGTCATATCATATGTATGCATAAATATAGGTGAAGTTCTCTTTGGTCGCAATGATCAATAATTTCACCGTTCTATGTTCTAGTTTGGGTTTAAAACATTCATCCAAACTGGATTACTGATAGTGCTATTACAATGTTACCATGTTATATTTCATGAAGAATAATACCATAATTTTTTTTTTTTTTGAACTTGAGAATAATACCATAATTGGTCACACATAAACAGCATTATTGCAAAAAAGCATGTTACACCAACTTCACAAGAACTACAAAATTAGACATAAATAATAATCAACAAATACCATTCAAATTTGATTTACTTCACAGTTCACAAAGCTTAGAAATTTCACAGAAATAAATATTAGGAGTTTTTAGAACATAAGCTTTTTCTAAAAATTATCTGAAACACCGAAGCTCAGCATCCTCCTCCGCCTCCACCTCCGCCTCCGCCTCCGCCTCCTCCACCCCCACCCCCACCCCCACCTCCATCACCACCACCACCACCCCCGCCACCACCACCTCCACCGCCACCACCACCTCCATCACCACAGCCGCCAAAACCTCCACCACCACCACCAAACCAGCCGCCACCTCCGCCACCACTATTCGAAAGTCCTCTATGACCCCCAGAATAACCAGTACCTGTTAGACCTCCCATTTTGCCGCCACCACCCTCTCCTTCTCTGCCATCACCACCCCCAGCTAAGGCCACAAAAAATATCAAAACACCAACAGACGAAGCAGCAGCTATGATGAATATTACCCAAATCTCCATCTTAAGCAAAATATCTACATGTAATTATCCCCACTAACATGTATATATAGTTTTCTTGTCTTACAGAGGTTCCCCCCATAGTAAATATAACGTGCTAATGAAGTTTATATTGACTTTGATTTTTATGATTCATAATTCATATGTTTACGTATTGATCAGGTTCATATTACAGATGTAAAGCTCGATTATTAATAAGTTTGACATGTTCAGAGTTGCTCTCTTTTATATATGTAGTAAATGTTCGAAGTCGTTGATTGCCAACGAACAATGATGAATCTCTTACTAAAAATGTATAATAATTACAAGTAGTTAATAATTTTATTTGTCTAATAAAGGATTTAGATGGATTGACTTGGTCGACTGAACTTGAATTTTGATGGATGGTTTTTACGTTCAAACAATGTAACATACTCAGAAAGAAAATACTCAGATTGCCTGACCAGATCCTACATGCACATTTCAGTTTCCGTCCGGTCAATTTCCGATTTGGTTTGAAATTACCCAAACTCGGTTTATTAAAATGTTAAAAACGATAAAGGTCTGACATATCCAGTTACGATTTCTGCACCAAATAAATTTTGAACCAATTCTTAAACACTATCAAGAGTTTGTTAGTTTCCATATAGTGAAAAATAATAACCTATGGGTTAAATATCCAGAAACAAACTTTGTTTAAATCTAGTTTTCTTTTATAGGTTAATTCTGGTATATGTATCACACCAATCGTTAGGAAATACAGAAAAGGAAAAAAGGAAAACAGTAACAAAACAAGTAGTGCAGGTTTCATCAAGACGACGAGAAGACGTTCAGTTCTAGTTGGATGGTGGAATAGAGCGTTTTGTAGTAACTCATTGGTCTGATTAATGAATGGTGAATATTGCATTTGGTTCTTGACATGTCTAGAGTTTAGTAGAGATATATTTTGACGCTATAATGACATGTTCTCATGTTTGGAAATTTTACGTACGCCGAATTTATTAACTATTTACAAATTTGACAGTTGAATCTTTTCGCTTTCAGAAATTGGCATATGTCTTTGGGGACTCGTGTTAGCTAAGGTTTGCATGGTAGAGATAAGGCCGGAAGTAGAATCATTTGGTTATGGTTTTTACCTATCTCTTATATTAAAAGACGATCACACGTAAATTTGATGTTTCAGTAATCATTCTTATATCTATGTTATATGGTCGTTATATTTTCAGTTTTTCACAGATACACGCTTCCGCTGATGCTCCTCAGCGGTTCATCTACAAGATCAGACCATGATAACTTTGGTTATCAATATTACTGTGAATGATGGAAAAAATCAGAGAGAAAGATAAGTTTAATAGTTTCTAATTATATCTTTCTTTACAACAACACCAAAAGTGTTCAGAAAGATTTGTAATTATCATTTGTACAATGCATTAAAAAGAAACTTTATCAAACTTTGAAACAATAACAACTAAACCGTATGATATGAAGAAGGATAATAATATACATATACAATCAACAAATAGATTACACACTGCTAAATTTTTCAATGCTTATCAATATCAATTTTCTATAAAACATCAACTTCTGAAAATATGATAGGAAACTAACACTGTAACACAAGCTCAGCAACCTCCTCCACCACCTCCACCCCCGCCCCCACCTCCACCTCCACCTCCATCACCACCACCACCACCACCGCCGCCAAAACCTCCACCACCACCGCCACCGCCAAAACCTCCATCACCTCCGCCACCATGACTCCAAAACCCTCCATGGCCACCAAAATCAGAACCACCTGTTAAACCTCCATCACCGCCAAAGCCACCTCCGTTTCCTCCATTACCCAACTCCACATCCCCTCCGCCGCCATCCTCTCCTCCCCCATCATCTCCTCCACCTCCACCCCCTCCTCCGTCGCCACCACCTCCACCTTTTTGCCCGCTTCCAGCCAAAACCGCAAGAAATATGAAAACCGCAAAAATAGAAGCGAAAGCTATGATGATGATTACAAAAGGCTCCATCCTAAGCAAACTCGGCACATATAATTATCCTAGATATGTGTATATATAGTTTGTTTGCTGCAGACACATAACGTGTTAAGACTTTGATTATTCCAAATTCAATGGTGTTTTCATTACGGGTAAAACTTGAGAAGAAGAAGTTGCTTACGTTCTAGCTTTGACAAAAATGTATGACGGTTTGACACGGTCAACTGGACTTGAATTCCAATTGGTTTATATGTTCAATCGTTGGCACACACTCTTGACCATGGCCCATGGGAAGAAAGAAATGTGCACGCACGTAATCACCAACATTTTTACTAAGAAATATAAATATATATATTCAAATCTCAGATAAAATGCGTATATATTTGAAAAAATCTATATCTATCTATCTATACTATTATTTGCGAAATGGTTTTTTACAGAAAAATTCTCACGTTAAAAATTAGAATGGTTAATTTTGTTTATATCCTTAATGAATAAATTATATAAATTTACTAAAAATAAAAAACAAATTTCAAATCTATTTAGTTAGATAAATGATTAAATTAATAATAATAAGAATTATCCAAAATTTAAAATATATATTAAAAAAAATAATTCTTATATATATTATGTTGTTATCTAAAAATATATTATAATAAAATTTAAAATTTCAAAAACAGAAAAACATAACTAAACACTAATCACGTAAAATTTTTAATTTTATGTAATTTAAAAGAGAATATTGAATGATTTTTTAAGATTTATTTATTAATAATAAATATAGTATAAAAACTTCTATAGAAACTCTATGATTGTGGAGTCTATCCCCGACTTCCCAAATCCCATCAGGCCTGCTACCCTCGCTAGCTGAACTAATCAGGAACGGGAGCAGTTTCATCCCTCTACCACCGACTGGTGTGAATGTTCCCTTATGGCCATGGATTCTATGGAACTTGTGGAAGGCGAGGAATAAGTTAGTCTTTGATAATAAAGATTTTACAGCCCAGGAGATAATTAACAAAAGCATTAAGGATGCCAAAGAGTGGAGTTCAGCTCAAACCGAACATGTTGAGGTTTCTCGTTTGGCTCCTTCGACGGGATCTGGTCCTGTGCGTTCTGTATGCCCTCCTCCGTCCTTCCAGAGTGGAATTCTTGTGTGTAATGTTGACGCAGCATGGAATGCTGCCTCGAGGCAGTGCGGGATAGGAGGGGTTTTCTCCGGAGACGTTGCTCACGCTCTCCCCACAACGAGTGAAGTCTTCACCCATGTTTCATCAGCTTTAATGGCTGAAGCCATTGCTGTTCATCGTGCGGTTTCGCTGGCCGTCTATTCAAACGTCCGATCCCTGGCAGTTCTTACTGATTCCTTATCTCTGATCAAATTATTGAAGACGAGAGAGCATCGACCTGAACTGTTCGGTATCATGTTTGATATCTACCACTTTATTTCCTTCTTTGATGTTATAACCTTTGATTTTATCTCTCGTTCCTTTAATTCGGAGGCTGACTCTGTGGCAAAATCAGCTCTCACCTTGTATGCTTCGAACTCTGTTTCCGGAGCTTAGGCTCCAATCATGAAATGCATTGTGGTTTGATCAAAAAAAAAAAAAAACTCTATGATTTAATATTCAATAAATTAATAAATAAATGTGTTATAGAGTTTTAACAAAACAATAATCTTAGCACTATGATAACGTTATGGTAGAATGTCCCACTAAACCATAATCTTAACAAAACAATCACATCAATGAACATTTAAATAAGTACCCGATCTTTTAATATAAAACCAAAGAAATGAAGATTACTAGAATAAACATTACATTTAATTTCATTAATTAATCTTCTTCTTATCCTCATTATCCAAATACGTCCAGTCGGATCCTATTTCAACCCGACGGGTCGTTAAAATTCCATTAAAACATCAATTTTTTCGTTCCTCTCTAGATTCTCGGCGCCGGTGGGTTAAGTTTGTCGGAGTAAAGTGGCTCATAGCGGTCGTGTTTTTGGAGACTACTTCGTAGGTCGACAAATCGGGTTATGAGGCGAGGCATTCGTGTCCACGGGACCCATGTGGCTATCAAGGAGATATCTATGAGCAGTAGGCTTAACAAGAAAGTTGCAGGATAATCTCAATCTCATGTCTGAGATTTTTATCTAGGGGAAGATCAATCATCCCACGTTTGCTCGACATGATCGAGGTTTTACACATCCAAAGTTCCATCCTTTCTGCTTAAACTTCAGTGTTCAACTCTGTTTCCCTCTGTTTCTGAATCGAGCTAATGTCTTTTGATGTATGTCTCCTGGAAAAGCATTTCATGCTGCAGTTAGTAAACTAAAGGACACACATACACAGGCCTGTTTAGCCTCAAGAAAGGTTCTACTGGTTCTAAGCCAGATAACATTTAGCCAGCTGATATTCCCTAGCACAGGGAAAGCAATGGAAGCACTTAGTTGATTTTTTTTTTTTGTTGTTGTTGCGATACTCTCCGTTGGGTTTTCTCTCCAGGGACAACATGGCTCAGGAGCGGTGTTCTACAGAACCTGATTCTAGGCGTGGTAAGCTAGGGCATGTTGCATTACGTTGGGGCCTCCAAATGGGTCAGAGGTTCTTCCAAAAAGCAGACATGAGGACAGGATCAAGCAGAATATAGAATTGGAGGATATGTGTTTCAGTGCTGCAGGGTGTAGACGGAAGTGACAAAACAACGAAGGTTTGGAAAGCAAAAGAGAAGACTGGTTCTGAAACGTACTCTGTTTCTGAAATGGAGAAGAAGAACATATCATTGGGCTTGAGTGAAAACGACAAAGCCCCAAGAGCAGAGACCAGCTTTACCAAGAATGATTTGGGCCTACAGAAGCCCACTCTAGAACAAAACACTACAACGGATACATTGAGTTGTGAGATCAAAAACAAACAAAAGGACAGAACAGGTGGTCCTGCACCGTACGGTTCAAAGCATCCAATGGCGTTAAGGAACAGCTTTCATGTGCTGGAAACCAATGTGGAAGTGTTGCCCTAATGGACAGCACATGGCTCTTCTAGGGCTTTAGCGTTTTAGTATAAATACTCTTCTTATGATTGTAATAAACTTGAGCTGAAATGAAAATGAAAAGTTCCAAGATTTCTCTGTTTTTACTCTAGTTCTACATCTCTGTTCTTGTTTACACCTATGACTCGTCCGTGGATATTCTAACGAGCTTTCCAATTATTGATCGACTAATTTTCCATCGCAATGTATAACTTCCACGAAATTTTTGATTATTTTCCGAGAAAAATATCCCTATAAAATTGTTTTATTTCCAAAAAAATACTGAGGCATTTTATGAGGATATTCCGAATAAACATAGTTGTCTGTATTTTTCCTACAAAAATTTCAAGAAAAACAAAATTTCTCGCTATGTTCTCGTTATGCTCTCAGAACTTTCCAATAGTTGTCGTTCTCGAAAATCACCGTTGGAATATGCTGTGCGATTTCTTGTAACGAGGATGTGTCGATCTCAAACAATTGTCGGCAACGTGGCCGTGCTTTGTTTAGTCAACTGTTTATTTCGGTTAAACTGATTCACTCTAAATGTAATTGAGGCACGAATAACTTTTTAATACAATATAAATATTAGAACCAAAAATGTAAAATATGTGCGAGGCCTCATAATTCAATATGAACATGCAAAATATTGCTTATGAGAAAGAGGTAAACATTGGCCAGTAAGGTACGATTATGTTAATGTTATTATTCATATCTAAAATACAATTACCCTGTTTCAAAAAAAAAAAAAAATACAATTACCCAACTACCTGTCATTATCAATTCAGTCAACTCAATACTTTTCCTCAAATTATACGTTAAAGTTATTATTCACAGCTTGTACAAATGAACAAACGTTTTATGGTTTGTAACACGACTAAAGGAAAGCTCATAGTTATTTCCTAAACACTCTTTGGATTGGTCTAAAAACTTTTTCTTTTTATACCACCGTTTATTCTCTAAACTCGTAACCATTCTCAAGAAAAGAAAAAAGAAGAACAATTATTTTGAGATGTCTTCGTTGAGATCAGAAATAAAACATTTCACCCATATCCACCCATTAACAAAGGTCGACAACTCTGGCAAGTTCAAATGCAATGGCTGCAAAACCTACGGCATTGGAAAGAGCTACCGTTGCTCTTCTTGCGACTACGATCTTCATGAATACTGTGCCATATGTCCCCCTACCCTCCTCAGCTTTATGCATCCAAAGCACAAGCTTAAGTTAGTCTTTAAAGAACCAGCAATGACGAACCAGGACAGACGTGGGTGCAACATCTGCCACGAATTAATCGAGGGGCTCAATTACCAATGCGAGGCTTGCGGCTTCGACATGCATCCAATATGCTCACAGCTGCCTCAGAACGTGACCCACGTGCCTCACCCGGCTCATCCCTTAGAGCTGAGCCATCAGGGAGCAAGCAATACGTGCAACGTCTGTCACGGTGCGATCCGGTCCTGGCGGTACAAGTGTGATCCATGCAGGTTAGATGTTCACATGGAATGCGTCAATTCATCTGCCTCAGCAGCGAGGGGGATTCAGCAAAGGAGTTTCGGGACGCAACCATATTTTCAGCGTTCTAATCAGTATCAGCAACCGTATTTTCAGCCTTCTCATCAGTATCAGCAACCGTATTTCCAGCCTTCACAATATCAGCAACCAGGACCGTATTTTCAGCCGTATCACGGATACAATTACGGATATACAAACCAAGGCCAGCCACATGGTCATCAACCATCGGTTCTAAGTATGGGAGAAAAAATGTTTAACGTTTTGATGGCTTTAACGGTTGGAGTTGCCTCCCAATTGATTGCTGATACCCTCGGCGGGTCGTTGGATGATACGGATTCTAGATCCCTTGGCGGCTCGTCTGACACGAAATCTCGTAAGTAAAAGCATCATTGGTGATCTCTTGAGACAAATCTTTTATTACAAATTAAAATAATATTTATTTTTTAATTGTAAATACAAAATTATCTTTATATTTTATCAGTGCGTGTCTTTAAAATTCGAGAAACTCATACCATATGATGAGAAATTTGGTCTGAATCTCCCGAATTTTTAAAACATCAACTAACGAAATATGAATATAGTTTTGTATTTATATTTATAATTTAAACATTAATATAATTTGTGTTGAGAGACTCATTTAAATACTACCAATCTGAATGATCTATGATCTATCTGTTGTTAATTTATGTTATCTTTTTGATTATGTCTTTGCAATAAGTGTACAGAATGTATGTGTTTACCATCTTTGATTATGAGCAATATATTACAATAACTTGTATCTTAAGTTCTTAATGATGGATTCGGAATCCAGTATAACTGGGCCAGCACTGTCTTCTTTTTTTGTAAGGAACATTATGGAAACGTAGGACCGGACCACTAGAGAGTGTTTGCGAGTAAGAAACAAGTTGCAGTACTAATAACAAAACAAATATCTATGACAAATCCGTTAGTGATTTGACACATCCAATGACGAGTCTCATATCTCACCGACCCAAAGTTGTTCAAGAATCTTCTAAGGATTCGTCTCATGAACAAATAGCATGCCTCTCGCCAAACGTACCCTGTGATCAAACAACTGGTTTCTTGTCCTCACACTCCCCAACAAAATGGGATAGCGGAGAGAAAACATAGACATATCACTGAGTTGGGACTATCTATGTTGTTTGATGCCAAAGTACCACAACAATATTGGGTTGAGGCGTTTTTTACTTCCAGCTTTCTTGGTAACTTACTTCCTTCATCCTCTCATTCAGACAACAAGAGTCCGTATGAAGTCTTATTCGGGAGAAAACCAGAGTACACTGCGCTCAGAATATTTGGAAGCGCCTGTTATCCATCACTGAGACCGTATGCTTCGAACAAACTTGATCCTAAGTCCCTACAATGCGTATTTCTTGGCTACAACGAAAAATATAAAGGCTACCGTTGCCTTCACCCCCCAACTGGAAAAGTCTATATAAATAGACATGTGCTGTTCAACGAAGATCTACTTCCCTTTGCCACTACTTATTCTCATCTACATCAACAAGGATCCACTCCTCTCTTCAAAGCGTGGCAACAAAGCTTTCTGCACAAGCAATCTCCTCAAGAGACCTCGAAGGAACCAACAACAGCTCCGGTCTCACAGCCTGTAGCTACACCTCCTATATCCTTCTCACGGATCACTCCTATGCAGAGAGTTCCCCAATACAGCTCTCCAATGTCACCAGTGCTTCCTACAACAGAGAACAACAATCATCAGTCACCTTCGCTACATCAAAGTACTGAGTCA
This sequence comes from Brassica carinata, assembly GCA_016771965.1. NCBI lineage: Eukaryota > Viridiplantae > Streptophyta > Magnoliopsida > Brassicales > Brassicaceae > Brassica > Brassica carinata. The sequence continues at coordinate 50,930,623 of CM028692.1, forward strand.
GGAAATTCCTCTGCAGCTGTGAGTTCCACTTCGATGTCTGATCATCTGAATTCTGTGCAGTTTGGATCTTTACCGACAGTAGAGCTACGAAACTCTGTTAGCTCAGCAACTGGTCCATCAATCACGTCTGCAAGAGCTGTAAACGGCAACGCCAACAACTCTTTACAGACCTCCTCTTTTGACACGTCTTCCACTGCAGCAGAGATAAAGAAAAACGTGGAGACAGAACAGATACCAGCTACTCAATCTCAACACCCGATGGTAACCAGATAAAAGGTGGGAATCACAAAACCAAACCCGCGTTATGTTCTATTCAATGTTACATCTACACCCACTGAGCCAAGAACAGTGATGAAGCTCAAGCATCCAGATGGAATGGAGCTATGACAGAGGAAATGGTCTCTTTTGATGAAACAGATACTTTTACTCTTGTCCCTTATCAACCAGACATGAACATTTTGGGGTGTAGATGGATTTTTCGAGTGAAGCTGAATGCTGATGGCACTGTCAAATGTCTACGATCTCGGTTAGTGGTCAAAGGATACGATCAAGAAGAAGGAATTGATTACTTAGACACATACAGTCCTGTCGTCAAGTCTCCAACCATCCGGGCTATACTACATCTTGCAACAGTGAACAACTGGGACATCAAACAACTAGATGTCAAACATGCTTTTCTTTATGGAGATTTGACTGAAACTGTCTATATGCATCAACCTCCTGGCTTCATCAATCCAGAGAAACCAGGTTATGTGTGCAAACTCAACAAAGCCATATATGGACTTAAGCAAGCTTCAAGGGCGTGGTTCAACAAATTCAGTGATTTTCTGCTTGCTTTCGGTTTTACTTGCAGCCTCAGAGATCCTTCCTTGTTCATCTACAAACGAAATGGAGACATCATGCTATTACTCCTCTACGTTGATGATATTGCTTTAACAGGAAGCAACAATAGTCTCATCAGTACTCTACTGGAAGCACTAAGCAGAGAGTTTAAAATGAAAGACTTGGGACGTTTTCACTACTTTCTTGGACTGCAGGCTCATTTTAACTCTACTGGGATGTTTCTAAATCAAGAAAAATATGCAGAAGACTTGCTTCAAATCTCTGGAATGTCAGAATGCAGTCCTGTAGCGACACCACTTCCCCTTCAGCTCAATAGAGTTCCTGATGTGTCTCCCTTATTTCCTCAGCCCACATATTTCAGAAGTCTTGCAGGCAAGTTACAATATCTGACCTTGACAAGGCCAGACCTGCAATTTGCAGTCAACTACATATGTAGAAAGATGCATGCTCCTACAGAGACAGATTTTCACTTGCTTAAAAGAGTGCTAAGGTATCTTCGAGGAACAACAAATCTTGGCATCTCTTTCACCTCCCAGACAGATTCAAAAGTCAGTGCTTATAGTGATAGTGATTGGAGAGGATGCCCAGACACAAGAAGATCTACCGGTGGTTTTTGCACCTTTCTGGGATCCAATCTTATTTCTTGGTCAGCTCAAAAACAAGACTCAGTATCCAGAAGTTCAACAGAGGCTGAATATCGCACGTTATCAGACACAGCGGCAGAAATCGTCTGGCTCACCAATCTTATGGGTGAAATTGGCATTCCTCAATCCTCACCACCAGAACTGTTTTGTGATAACCTCTCAGCGGTTTATCTCTCTGCAACACCGGCAATGCACAAAAGATCTAAACACTTCGAAGTCGATTTTCACTTTGTAAGAGAAAAAGTGGCGTTTGGAAAACTGATCGTGCATCACATTTTGGCAGAGTATCAATTAGCCGATATCTTTACGAAGTCGTTACCCACCCGAAGCTTTCAAGATTTAAGGTTCAAACTTGGTGTGGTTTGTTCACCCACACTAAGTTTGAGGGAGCGTGTAGACGGAAGTGACAAAACAACGAAGGTTTGGAAAGCAAAAGAGAAGACTGGTTCTGAAACGTACTCTGTTTCTGAAATGGAGAAGAAGAACATATCATTGGGCTTGAGTGAAAACGACAAAGCCCCAAGAGCAGAGACCAGCTTTACCAAGAATGATTTGGGCCTACAGAAGCCCACTCTAGAACAAAACACTACAACGGATACATTGAGTTGTGAGATCAAAAACAAACAAAAGGACAGAACAGGTGGTCCTGCACCGTACGGTTCAAAGCATCCAATGGCGTTAAGGAACAGCTTTCATGTGCTGGAAACCAATGTGGAAGTGTTGCCCTAATGGACAGCACATGGCTCTTCTAGGGCTTTAGCGTTTTAGTATAAATACTCTTCTTATGATTGTAATAAACTTGAGCTGAAATGAAAATGAAAAGTTCCAAGATTTCTCTGTTTTTACTCTAGTTCTACATCTCTGTTCTTGTTTACAATAGGTCGGTCGAATGGATCTGAATTCAAATGCATGATTTTTACGTTCAAACAATGTAACATACTCAGTTTCAAAAAAAAAACAATGTAACATACTCAGTTTCAAAAAAAAAACAATGTAACATACTATTTCTCAAAAAAAAAAAACAATGCAACATACTCAGACGGTCTTGACCAGATCCAAACACGAGAAGAAGAGTACAAGCACATAATTACATTTTAGTTTCGGTCCGGTCCTCTCATCTACATCAAAATCACATGTATTTTGAATCTTGAGGGACTTTGGGGGTATGATGTATGTTATGAATGTTGTAACGTGTTCTTTGTTAAATCATATATTAAAATGAAAGCAAAATAAGTAACATAAAAGACATGTGATGAATCCTGAAATGAATTTATATTAGAATCATGCAGATGTTGGCTGTGAAATGTTTCTAGAGAGACCAAGATGGTGGAAACTTC